>CM037030.1:9400158-10000158 GCA_020875875.1 Dioscorea alata
CAGTGGTTTTTGCAAGCAGCGGTTGAGAGAAGAGTGTTTATGTTATTTTTAAAATTTAGATAAAATGACAACAATCTTGTGTTATTGCAAGGAAAAATTTGAAAAAAAAATGATTATAAGAAAAGATTGCCGTTTGGTTTCAAAATTTTATTTTGTTATTTATTTATGTATTTTTATATTTGTTTATTGAAAAATGTGAATAAGTCATAAGTAGCATTTGAGTCTATTTTTAAATTGGGAGGGAGATGAGAGGAAGATGAAATATTAACTCCCTGGTGTATCGTTTATTTATTTATTACATTTTCAAATTTTATTAAGCAATCTCAGTTTCTTGGTTAAGGGTGAAGAAGTGAAATGGTTGAAACTTCAATGGCCTACCAACCAAGTATTTTATGTTTTAAGTTAAAATTTGCATAGATTTAAACAATCCTAGAAACCTATTCCTTAATTGTTTACTCTTTTCACTCTTTGCAATTGTTTCTAAATCCTGGCTTCGACTACAGTTCAGTGATATTTGACATGTGTATTTCAATGGTTACTATTCAAATTTTGCTAAAAATCTTTTTTTATACATTATTTCAGGGTTTGAGTTTGTTTCTAATTTGGTCGCTCTTGGTTTTTTATGTTTTAAAAATCTAATGCCAAAATCCATGTACAAAATTATTTCCAAATATTAATCTTAATTTTGCAATTTTTTTTTTTTAATCTTTGGTAACAGTTATTCGTTTATGTTTTATTTTAGATATTAAAAAATAAACTTTATTATCTTATACAATAGTTAGAACAATTTTTTTTTAATTTTTTAAATGCAAATTTCTATCTATATAGATATATTCCTATGATCGTTTTTTTTTTAAATAATTAAATGGAAAAAAGGTTATTGAAAAATATTTAAAGATTGATGCTCCAACTAAAAAATTTTAAGGAGATAATTTTTGTTTTTAATCAACTTTAACAGTAGTGTTGCTCATATTAGATTGCCAGCTATTATATAACTAAGCACTATGCAAGATTTCATGATAAAAAAAATATGTATATTTATGATTAAATATATTGAATTTTGGTCATTAAAAGCAGATATGGCGCATGTCAAATATCTAAGCATGTGTTGGAAGGTAATGGAGGGAGCTAATATTGGATTGGATACACTTTCTCAAAAGTATTTGTTTAGATGTTTCACACAGGGTCATTTATGTTTTAATGACTAGGATTTAAACTTGGTTAATATCCTCTTTTCACATCCTTATTAATGATGTAACCCTTTCTCAATGTGAATATTAGTATATGTTAAAAAAGAATTTTTTTTTTAATTAGAGCATTATGTTTTGACAACCTCCTTGCATAGAATGATAGAAATTTTGATAAAGAAAAGAAAAAATTTGTTGCAATTGTTATGGTAAGAAAAAAAAAATTATAGTTTTTAAATGTAAAATTGGTGCAATTGATGCAGAAAATAATAAAAATTATTTTTAAAATGTTAAAAAATATAAAGAAAAGATAAAAACATAAAAGACTAATTTCTGAAAAAAAAAAAGTTTGTTTTAAATTGGATTTTAGCATATGAAAAGAGGAAATTAACCAAAATTAAATCCTGGCTATTAAAAACATAACTGACACGTGCTAAACATTTAAACATGTGTATTGAAAAGTAATGGAGGGGACATGTACTAGAAGAGAGCCTAAATCTTCACCGTACAAACTAGGGGTAATTTTTTGGGGAGGTCACTGTGTTTTGGCCAATTTCCACTTTGGTCACTATTTTTCAATTTGTATCAAAGAGGTCATCGGAAATTGATTTTATTTCAACGAAAGGTCACTCTGGGATTTCCGGCGAAATTTATCTGATGTGGCAGTCGAAGATGCCACATCACATTAAATTAATTCTTTTCTAACACCCAGTTGGACTGAACACATCAGTTTCTGTCCACGTCAGACTAAGTTATCCCAGTCAGCATCCCAGTCATATGCACAGTCATCATCTTCTTTTTGCCCATCTTTTAATGTCACGCCCCGAACCTAGCCGGGCACGTGGCAATCGCCACGACAACAAGAAGTGGGTCCCACAACAGCCCCACCTTCAGGTTGCCGTAAGGCTCAGCACAAACCTGTTATCGCAATTACTAGTATAGAGGATAATATCAACAATAAAATCATAATAGGGTTCCCCTACACTAGGGACCCTAAATACATAAAACATCCACAGTAGCACAATCCAAGGTTTTCAAGTACAACTAGAAAGTACGAATATAAGGACAATACATAAAGATCAAGCCTAGTGGATCCATAAATTTATACATGCACACTGCAACAAACCTAAACAGGGAGAATAGAAAAAGATCACTCTACTGCCTGCACAGCACAATCCAGTCCAACGTCGCAGTCTGAGAAGGAGGAAAGGGGAGGGGTGAGTAACAGATGTTACCCAGTGAGTGGTAACAGCATAGATATAACAGAGTGATAACAGAATTTCAATAAATTAAATATCTCAATAGTAATAACATATAAAAGTAATTCCAAGTATTAAACAAGTTAACAAATAACATAATGGTTTATTAATAGTATAAGTAAATGTCATAATCCAACACATTAAACACAGTTTAGAAATATGGGCTGGCCTCAAATAATTCCCAAGCTAATCGTGGCCGCGACTAGCTATAGGACCACCAAGGTGTTTATTTTGGAACTTTTTAATAAAAAAATACAAAATGTTGCCCTCCTTGGTGTTGGCCACTGAGATTCCCGTGTGGTGACCCCGGGTCTCTCACATAACAAAATCCCTGTCAATGGCTCCGCGCACCTCTTGACCAGGGTAAACTCAGGGTTAACCACGCCGCCTCCCATCAGGCCGGACCGTGGAACCCCACACTGCAGTGTCGGACTAAGGTCCGTTGTCACCATCAAAACCAAGTACAAGAATAAAATTTCTTTCCAATTCCAATTCAAGAAATTCATCATACAATATGCAAATATAGAATTATACATCAAACCTCATTTCATTTGCATCTAAAATACGTACTCGTGTAAACATGCTTGTTACCAGAATAAATACGAGAAAATTCTCTGGGTTTACCATCTCAAATAATTTCATGCTAAAATATATATATATATCATCAAATCCATGTTATAAACATATACTGAAATACTATTATACTCTTATTAGATCTATGCAATTATAAAATTAAACCACTCACAGAACTAGTCGTCTCGTCTCGAGACGCACTCACTGTTCGGCGATCTCCTTCCCCTTGGAGGATGTCTCGCCACCTAGATACAAGTAGAGAATTCAAGAGCTAATAAACACAAAAATGAAAGCTAAAATGCATGCAAATGCAATCATACATGTCAACATGAGATCCTAGGGTTTTAGGACAAAAACATGTCGTTTTGGACCCAAACGGACTCAAACTGGAGGAAATCTAATACCAATGAATTCCAAACAAGAAGAGCTTTGATGTGGATCAAGAAAATATGAGAAAACATTAAAATTTTCCGTTGCTACAGTAATATCGGTTTTGCTACAGTACCAAGGTTGTGCTACAGTAAAGTCCGACCATAATACATGAATTTTCTCTCATTCTACAACATTAAACTCAGAAATTTCATCATATACATTCCCATACAATCATCAACAACACAATGGCATCAATTTGAGCCCAAAATCATCAAAATCCAACCAAATTCTAGGTTTTTATAAGATTTCGAAAAATTTAGAAACAATAGATATATGAAACCAAAAACATATAGATCAAGGCCTCACCGGATTTAGGAGTGAAGGAGAAGAGGAATTGATGCTTGGTTCGCCGGAATTTCGCCGGAAATAAAAAAAAAATTTCAAGGTGTCGTCGGTGGAGTTTCTCGGGAGCAAGGAAGGAAAAGAAGGAAAGAAAAGAGAGGAAGAAGGCTCTGGACATTGGTTTTTGTTTTGTTTATTTATTTATTTATTTATTTTTTTAATTATATGCCAAATGCAAATGACTTAAATGCCCTTTATGAAAATTAAGATAAAAATGGGTCCAAAAGACTGAATTGCCCCTGGTTTTTGGCTAACTTCACACTATAGCTATTATGCAATTATGCAAGGATGTCCTTAATGCTAAATGACCATTTTACCCCTAATGCATGCACAAGAATCTAATAGGCTTGAGGTCTAAAATCAGGACAGGGTATAACACTCTACCCTCCTTTAAGAAATTTTGTCCTCAAAATTTTAGCTTACCGGACTCACTGAATAAATGAGGATATTTCTCTTTCATGGACTGCTCAGGTTCCCAAGTCAACTCTTCAATCCGATCACTTTTCCAAAGAACTTTTACAACTGGCACCACCTTTCCTCGAAGTACTTTCTCTTGTCGATCAAGGATACGAGTAGGCCTCACTTCAAAAGTTAGATCTTCTCGAAGTTCCACTGGGGGTGTTTTAAGTGTATGCGACGGGTCTGGCACATATTTCTTCAACAACGAAACATGAAAAATATTGTGGATCCTCTCTAACTCTGGTGGTAACTGTAGTCTATAGGCCACTGGCCCAATTCTTTCAAGTATCGGGAACGGCCCAATGTAGCGAGGATTTAGCTTTCCCCTACTATGAAACCGTATCACTCCTTTCCAAGGTGATATTTTCAGAAAAACCTTATCACCCACTTGGAACTCTAAATCTCTCCTCCTGTTGTCAGCATAACTCTTTTGTCGATCTTGGGCCACTTTTAACCGGTCTTGAATTACCTTCACTTTTTCTGTGGTTACTTCGATCAATTCCACACTTTGCAACTTTCTTTCACCGACTTCATTCCAGCAGAGAGGTGTTCGACACTTACGTCCATACAAAGCTTCATAAGGAGCCATACCAATACTTGCATGAAAGCTATTATTGTAAGCAAATTCTACAAGAGGTAAATGCTTGTCCCAACTTCCCTGGAAATCAAGAACACATGCCCTCAGCATATCCTCAAGCGTCTGGATCGTACGCTCTGACTGACCATCTGTCTGCGGGTGATATGCAGTACTGAATCTCAAGGTTGTACCAAGTGCCTGATGAAACTTTGGCCAAAATTGAGATGTAAATCTCGGGTCACGATCAGATACTATTGAAACAGGTACTCCATGGAGTTTAACAACTTCGCTTATAAATAGCTTCGCTAACCTCTCCAAAGAGTATTTGGTATGGATAGCCAGAAAATGGGCCGATTTCGTCAAACGGTCCACAATAACCCACACAGCGTCATGCCCCTGAAGGGTACGCGGTAATCCGACCACAAAATCCATAGTAATATGTTCCCACTTCCACTCTGGAATAGGTAAAGGTTGTAATAGTCCCGCTGGTTGTTGATGCTCTGCTTTTACTTGTTGACAAACTAAGCATCTAGCTACAAACTCTGCGATCTCACGCTTCATTCCAGACCACCAATAATTTTCCCTGATTGTACGATACATCTTAGTGCTTCCTGGGTGTATAGCATAGGCTGAGGAGTGAGCTTCCTCTAGAATAGCATTTCTGAGTCCTGCATCATTTGGAATACATACTCTTCCCTGAAATACCAGAATACCATCACTGCGAAGCCCGAAATCGCTAGGTTCACCTTTTTCCAACCTCTGCATTTCCTTTACTAACTCTTCATCTGTTCTCTGAGATTCTTGGATTTGCTCCAGTAAGGATGGTCTTACCACAAAAGTTGCCAATATAACTCCTCTTGGCTCCATCTTGAATCTCACGTTCATGTCTCGAAGAACTGCAAGTTGAGACCGACAAAAAGTTGTAGTAGAAGCCAAAGAAGTTGAATTCTTTCTGCTTAAAGCATCCGCTACCACATTAGCCTTTCCTGGATGGTAGTCAATCACCAGGTCATAATCCTTGATCAATTCTAGCCATCTTCGCTGCCTCAAATTTAACTCCTTTTGAGTAAATAAGTATTTCAAGCTCTTATGATCGGTGTAAATCAAGCATCTTTCTCCATAGAGATAATGTCGCCAAATCTTCAGGGCAAAAACCACTGCTGCTAACTCCAGATCGTGGGTAGGGTAATTCAACTCGTGCTTCTTCAATTGTCGTGAAGCATAAGCTATTACCTTCCCATCTTGCATCAATACACAGCCAAGACCCTGTCGTGAAGCATCGCTGAACACTACAAACTCTTTACCACTAGTAGGCAAAGTGAGCACTGGTGCTGATGTCAGGCGGTTCTTTAATTCTTGAAAGCTGTTCTCACACTTCTCATCCCAAACAAACTTTATCTCCTTTCGAGTCAATCGTGACAAAGGTGCAGCAATCTGAGAAAATCCCTCTACAAAACGTCGATAATAACCCGCCAAACCCAGAAAACTTCGAACTTCAGACACATTCTTTGGTTGTTCCCAATCAATGATTGCTTCAACTTTCTTTCGGTCCACACTGATTCCTTCTCCAGACACCACGTGTCCTAGGAAGACCACTTCATGCAACCAAAATTCACACTTTGAGAATTTAGCATACAATTTCTCCTGTCGAAGGATTTGCAACACTATACGCAAATGTTGCGCATGCTCTTCTTCAGTTGCTGAGTAGATCAAAATATCATCGATGAAGACAATTACAAACTTGTCGAGATAGGGTCTGAAAACTCTGTTCATTAGGTCCATAAAAGCGGCTGGGGCATTAGTCAACCCAAAAGGCATGACCAGAAACTCATAATGCCCGTATCGCGTACGGAACGCTGTCTTCGGCACATCACTCTCCTTAATTTTCAACTGATGATAACCAGACCGAAGGTCAATCTTCGAAAACACTTTTGCCCCACGCAACTGGTCGAACAAATCATCTATTCTGGGTAAAGGGTACTTGTTCTTGATAGTCACTTTATTCAACTGTCGATAGTCTATACACAATCTAAATGAACCATCCTTCTTCTTCACAAAGAGCACTGGCGCACCCCAGGGTGATACACTAGGGCGTATGAACCCTTTATCCACCAAATCCTGTAACTGTACCTTTAGCTCCTTTAGCTCCGTCGGTGCCATGCGATATGGAGAAATGGAGATTGGAGCAGTACCCGGTAGCAAGTCAATAGCAAACTCAAACTCTCGATCTGGAGGTAATCCAGGCAATTCCTCAGGAAATACATCCTCAAACTCCTGTACAATAGGAACATCCTTGAAGTTTGGTCCAACAATTCTTGTATCCACTATATGAGCCAAGTATGCTTCATACCCTTTATGCACAAGTTTCCTTGCTTCCATTAAAGATATCACACACCTCGGAAGAACCCTCCTTTCACCCTTAAGCACAACCTTAGATCCATGAGGGGTTTGCAAGGTCACTTCTTTTCTAAAGCAATCAATGGCAGCTTTATGCCTGTTCAACCAGTCCATACCAAGTATGGCATCAAAATCTCGCATCTCCAGTGGGATCAGGTCCGCCTCAAAGTTTATACCCTTCACTTTAATGGGACATCCCTGAAAAACTACCTCTCTAACAATCTCTTCACCCAGAGGTGTTTGGATTAAAAGTTCACAGTTTAAGGGAGAGGTTATTCTATCAGCATGACATGAGAATGCAGTACTAACAAAAGATCTCTCTGACCCTGAGTCTATCAAAACATATGCATCATGCTGAAAAATAGATACAGTACCTGTAATCACATTAGGTCTGTCCTCAGCTTCCTCATTGGTCATAGCAAAAATCCTGGTCTGGGAACGGGTCTGAGGTCGTGATGTTCCACCTTGTGGAATGTTACTAGCAGCAACTGATCTGGTCGGGGCACCGGGGGTAGAAACAGCAGGTGGTACATCCTTGGACTGACTCTGTCGTCCTGCAGGAGGAGGTGCTGACCCTGGTGTTGTTCCACGGCCTAACTCTGGACATGCTGACTTAAGGTGACCTATCTGCCCACATTGATAGCATCTGCGTGGCTCACGGCATGTACCCGGATGAAATCTGTTACAATTCGGGCATCTGGGAATATTTCTAGTTGACTTTCCTCCATAACTGCCACTCGCTGATGTAGTAGTCTTTTGACTGCCTGTTTGCCCTGATGGCGGTTTGACAGAGCTGGATCCTGAAAAACCTGAAGAAGTATCTTCACTCTTGCTGCGCTTGGATGCCCTCGAAAAATCTGGATTTCTTCTCTTGGCTAGATTCTCACGAAGGCGTTTGCCTTCAAGAACCAATTTCTCAGCCCTTAGAGCTAACTGAACCACTTCTTTGAAACTTTGATTCCCGGTAACTGCCATCCTCTCTCTGATACTGAGATTCAATCCTGCCTCAAACTTGGAACATAGAGCCTCTTCACCACCAACAATTTCAGGAACAAAATTTGCTAATTCCTTCAATTCTGCTTCATATTCTGCTACTGCCTTGTTCCCCTGAACCAATTTCATGTATTCTTGCCGCTTCTGGTCACGATGAAATCGAGTGTAGTATTCTTCATCAAACACATGCAAAAAATCTGACCAAGTTAGTGGTGCATCTGTACGGTCCTTGAGAGTCTCCCACCAAATCCTTGCTCTGTTCTCCAAAAGTCTAACTGCAACTTTCAATTTCAATTCATCTTCTATGCCCATATCCTCAAAAGTAGCAAGCAGCCTTTTCAACCACTCCTTAGCAGCTATGGCATCACTTGAGCCATCAAAAGCATTACATCCCAACTGTCTTGCTTCTTTCAGTAGCTTGGACAAAATTAAGCTATGACTGATCTTACTGTCTTCCACTGGTGCTTGTTGAACTGAAGGTATTGGAGGTGGTGGTGGTGGCATAGACACTGGCTCTGTATGGGGCTGTCCCCCAAATAGGCTCCAATAACCAAGGAAATCACGGTATTCCTGATATGTCGGCTGACGGCCCTGAGCATCCCAATATGCCTTAAAGCTTTGGAGAGCTTCAGGCGGTGGTGCTACTCCTGGAGCTACAGTATGAGGCACAGGGTTTGGAACTCCAGGAGCATGCACTGATGCTGCCACAGCAGGCTCATGTCCTGAATTGACCTCTTGCCTATGGGGAGAAGGGGGCTGGGCAGGAGTAGGGTCCTCAGAAGGACCACCAGCTCCTCGACGCGTACGTGGACGTTGTGCTGGCATTCTAGCTGAAAAGAGTAGAGAAAGACAATGTTCAAACATAACTCCTACATGCACTTATGCTGAATGCAAATCGATAATTGGATCCACTAGTCTTTAGGGAAAATCAACAGGTTTAGAATTTGAACAGAATATCGTCCTAAACCTCTAGCTCTGATACCACTAAAATTGTCACGCCCCGAACCTAGCCGGGCACGTGGCAATCGCCACGACAACAAGAAGTGGGTCCCACAACAGCCCCACCTTCAGGTTGCCGTAAGGCTCAGCACAAACCTGTTATCGCAATTACTAGTATAGAGGATAATATCAACAATAAAATCATAATAGGGTTCCCCTACACTAGGGACCCTAAATACATAAAACATCCACAGTAGCACAATCCAAGGTTTTCAAGTACAACTAGAAAGTACGAATATAAGGACAATACATAAAGATCAAGCCTAGTGGATCCATAAATTTATACATGCACACTGCAACAAACCTAAACAGGGAGAATAGAAAAAGATCACTCTACTGCCTGCACAGCACAATCCAGTCCAACGTCGCAGTCTGAGAAGGAGGAAAGGGGAGGGGTGAGTAACAGATGTTACCCAGTGAGTGGTAACAGCATAGATATAACAGAGTGATAACAGAATTTCAATAAATTAAATATCTCAATAGTAATAACATATAAAAGTAATTCCAAGTATTAAACAAGTTAACAAATAACATAATGGTTTATTAATAGTATAAGTAAATGTCATAATCCAACACATTAAACACAGTTTAGAAATATGGGCTGGCCTCAAATAATTCCCAAGCTAATCGTGGCCGCGACTAGCTATAGGACCACCAAGGTGTTTATTTTGGAACTTTTTAATAAAAAAATACAAAATGTTGCCCTCCTTGGTGTTGGCCACTGAGATTCCCGTGTGGTGACCCCGGGTCTCTCACATAACAAAATCCCTGTCAATGGCTCCGCGCACCTCTTGACCAGGGTAAACTCAGGGTTAACCACGCCGCCTCCCATCAGGCCGGACCGTGGAACCCCACACTGCAGTGTCGGACTAAGGTCCGTTGTCACCATCAAAACCAAGTACAAGAATAAAATTTCTTTCCAATTCCAATTCAAGAAATTCATCATACAATATGCAAATATAGAATTATACATCAAACCTCATTTCATTTGCATCTAAAATACGTACTCGTGTAAACATGCTTGTTACCAGAATAAATACGAGAAAATTCTCTGGGTTTACCATCTCAAATAATTTCATGCTAAAATATATATATATATCATCAAATCCATGTTATAAACATATACTGAAATACTATTATACTCTTATTAGATCTATGCAATTATAAAATTAAACCACTCACAGAACTAGTCGTCTCGTCTCGAGACGCACTCACTGTTCGGCGATCTCCTTCCCCTTGGAGGATGTCTCGCCACCTAGATACAAGTAGAGAATTCAAGAGCTAATAAACACAAAAATGAAAGCTAAAATGCATGCAAATGCAATCATACATGTCAACATGAGATCCTAGGGTTTTAGGACAAAAACATGTCGTTTTGGACCCAAACGGACTCAAACTGGAGGAAATCTAATACCAATGAATTCCAAACAAGAAGAGCTTTGATGTGGATCAAGAAAATATGAGAAAACATTAAAATTTTCCGTTGCTACAGTAATATCGGTTTTGCTACAGTACCAAGGTTGTGCTACAGTAAAGTCCGACCATAATACATGAATTTTCTCTCATTCTACAACATTAAACTCAGAAATTTCATCATATACATTCCCATACAATCATCAACAACACAATGGCATCAATTTGAGCCCAAAATCATCAAAATCCAACCAAATTCTAGGTTTTTATAAGATTTCGAAAAATTTAGAAACAATAGATATATGAAACCAAAAACATATAGATCAAGGCCTCACCGGATTTAGGAGTGAAGGAGAAGAGGAATTGATGCTTGGTTCGCCGGAATTTCGCCGGAAATAAAAAAAAAATTTCAAGGTGTCGTCGGTGGAGTTTCTCGGGAGCAAGGAAGGAAAAGAAGGAAAGAAAAGAGAGGAAGAAGGCTCTGGACATTGGTTTTTGTTTTGTTTATTTATTTATTTATTTATTTTTTTAATTATATGCCAAATGCAAATGACTTAAATGCCCTTTATGAAAATTAAGATAAAAATGGGTCCAAAAGACTGAATTGCCCCTGGTTTTTGGCTAACTTCACACTATAGCTATTATGCAATTATGCAAGGATGTCCTTAATGCTAAATGACCATTTTACCCCTAATGCATGCACAAGAATCTAATAGGCTTGAGGTCTAAAATCAGGACAGGGTATAACATTTAACTTCCTGATTTCCAGCTGAGCTAGGGGAAGAGAATTCAGAGCTTTTCCACAGGTCAACACTAATGGGGTGGCGAAGCGAGTAAAGCGAAGGATTGGAAATGTACTTAGACATTCGCACCGAGGGCATCGTTAGATAGAGTTGGAAGCTAGGGCATGTTTAGAGGGAGTTCACAGGGAATGATTGTATAATTTAGTTTTGAGTCTTTTTTTCATGTCTGTATAACCCATCCGGTCTTGTTAGGAAGGTGGAAGAGAATGGCCAGTTGTGCAGTGATAATTCTTTTTTTTTTTTTATTTTGTGCACGGGATTAAGCTATGAGAATAGTATACTGTCATTGTTATTCTGAAGATGAAAAAAAATACCAAAGCACTGTCATTGTTATAGGTTTATAGCATTGTGAAATGTGATTCAACATAATGCTTTTACTTTGGATATTTAAATAGTTGCTATCAAATAGATGAGTTGCTGCAGATTCAGAGTATCGAAATGAATTTAATTAAAAGACCTGAATTTTACAAGTTTATAACACCATCATTATTATTTTGAAGATGGAAAAAAGTACCATAACTCAACCATAATGGGGAAGATGGCATTATAATTTGAATCCATTAATACCATAACAAAATTGGATGCATACAACTAGTTTCTGCAGTTGACAATGCTATTTTTACAAAGTCAACAAATGGGAAACTTGGACAATTTTTAAACAATTGAGAAAGGTAACAAAGAGAAGGGGACGCAATTTTTTCAAAACCAAAGTTAAAGCTACCAGGTTTTTCCAACATCTCCAGTTGGTTTTCAAAACCCGTCGGCACCGACCTGTGGAAAAGCACTGAATTCTTTTCCCCTAGCTCAGCTGGAAATCATGAGTTAAAAGAGGGGCAAAAAGAAGATGATGACTGTGCATATGATTGGGATGCTAACTGGGATAACTTAGTCTGATGTGGACTGAAGTTGATGTGTTCAGTCCAACTGGGTGTTAGAAAAGAATTAATTTAATGTGATGTGGCATCTTCGGCTGCCACATCAAATAAATTTCACCAGAAAACCCAGAGTGACCTTCCGTTGAAATAAAATCGATTTCCGATGACCTCTTTGATACAAATTGAAAAATAGTGACCAAAGTGGAAATTGGCGAAAACATAGTTACCTCCCCAAAAAATTACCCTACAAACTAGACTATTTACCACATGAATAAAACTCATTATGCACTCTTTCAAGTGCTTGTTGCTTACTTTTCTCTTTTTTATTTTAATTTTTCCCAAGTGCTTGTTTCCAGGAGTGTAATCGAGCCGAGCTGAGCTTTGAAGTGTTCAAGCTCCGCTCGACAAAATTAGTTAAGTTTCCCAAGTGCTTGTTTCTAGGTGTGTAATCGAGCCGAGCTGAGCTTTAAAGTGTTCAAGCTCCGCTCAACAAAATTAGTTAAGTTTCCCAAGTGCTTGTTTCTAGGTGTGTAATCAAGCTGAGTTGAGCTTTGAAGTGTTCAAGCTCCACTCGACAAAATTAGTTGCAGGCTCAAGCTCGATTCGAGCCTGAAATTGTATGCCCAAGCTTGGCTTGATTAAGTAAAGTTAAGCTTGAGCTTAGCTTGGAATAAGTTCATTTATAATAAAAAAATGAGCTAAATTCGAGCTCGCTTCAAGCTCGGCTTGAAAGAAGTTCATTTATGATAAAAATGAGTTAAGTTTGAACACATCTCAAACGAAATTCATTTATCATAAAAAAGCTTCCGCTCAAATGTGTTAACATATTAATATATATTTTAAGAGTGAGTAGATTACGTAACCTGTATTTTTAAGATTTCACTTAAATTTATAAAAATTAATTTACGCAAATCATATAGTTTTTTAAAAAATAATTAATCATAATGACTATTATTAATAAATTATTTTTAATATATAAATCTATTTGTATTTAGGAAAAAATGTACAAACTTGTTTAGCAGGTTCACTATTAGTAAGTTCATAATTAAGCTTGTTTAACATACTTATTAGTAGGTAAATGAGCAAGCTCATTTGTAGGCATGTGAGAAAGCTTGTTTAGCAAGCTCATTAGTAGGCATGCGAGCCTGCACATAAGCTTGCTCATTTATTAAGCTTTTGAGTAAGCTTGTGAGCCTTAATGAGTCAATCAACATGCAACTCGACTTGGCTAGTTTAATAATTTGAACTCAAAAGTTAAGCTCGAGCTCGGCTAGTTTACTTAAAGAACGAGTTTTCTCATAGTCGAGCTTCAAGTAGCTCACAAACGACTTAGTTCGTTTGTAACTTTCGTTATTTACCTTTCTACTGTTTTCTCATTTATTTTTATTTTAATCTTTTGCTTTTATAAAAGTGTGTTTGGATGGAGGTAATAAACACGGTTAGAATGGGAATTATTATCAACGGTATTTTATACCCATGTTTGGATGCATAATTAATAGAATGGGAATGTGGTATGTAAAGAATAAATAGGGGTATTGTAGATGCATATGTATTACCCCCAAAATTAGGAGGAATGACACTATTTGGGGAAAAATAAATAGTGTTATCTTTTGAAATGACACTTTTGCTCTTTGAATATTTAATTAAATAAAATTTATAAAATTAAATAATTAACTATAATAATTAAAATAAAAAATATTATATATAATTCTAATAATGAAAGTAAAATGAAATTTTTGCATATAATTGAAATGAGATATTTAATGTGAATATTTAATTATAATAATTATTTTTAATAATAATATTCAAAATATTTTTAAATAAAAATTTATTTATCATTAATTACATGTAATCGGATTTATGTACATGAAAGGTATCTCATTCTTCTTTTACTTTTTTTCTATTCACAATGAAATATTATTTCAATCAAACACAGTTTTTATTTCTATTTCTATTCCTATAGTCTCATTATTATTCTTTTTCTCATTCCCATCCTGTGAACCAAACAAACCATAAGTACTTGTTGCTTACTTGTTATGATTTCTATATCAACCCAATTGTTTTTTTTTTCCTAAATTGCTTACTATTTCTTTTTATTTTCAAACAAAGTTCTGCAAAAAAAAAACATTAGACCTTGTAAGAGTGGGAAATCCAACAACGGTGGGATGGTTAAAAATTTTAACACCCCACTCATCCCGCTTCCCCAATTATGCTGGAGGTTACACACACACACACAAATATATCAATTATGCCACCATAACATTTTAATTCAATTAAAAAAAGTCTAAATAATTGAGCTAAAAATTCATTTGTCAAGAAATCTAAATATACCAAAGGGCTTATAGTCTAGCGGTATTTAGCTTTATTGCAAAAAAATGAGGGTGAGACATTCAAAAAGTCTTGAGTTCAAAACTTGTTAGAAATTATAATGGTAATGGGTCATCGGTTTTGAGTGTTGGTTTGTAGTCTAAATCTTTCCTTCCCAATAGAGGGTGTGCAAATTGGACGATTAATTCACAGCCTGCACGTTTCTAATGTATATAGCGCTTGTTGCTTTCGAAAAAAAAAATCCTAAACGTTCTGAATGAAATAAATTACTCGCATGCTAAAAAAAAAAATGCTATATAAACATCTAGATGTTTAAATTTAGGCATGCTTGGAAATACAAACACTTCCTAAAACTAACTAATAGCATACCAAAACTTTATATCTTTGAGTTTAAACCAATATTCTAAAATCTAATCAGGGGTGTCACCAAGGAAGGCTATTGGGTCACGAATCAATGGTTGAATTGGTATGAACTCGATCATATTTAAAATATATATTTTTATAAATTTTAATTGCATACAATTATGTAAGGTATATTATAAATTACTAAAAAAAAAATTTAAAAAAACAATAATACAATAGTTCAACAAATAATTAGTCCTTAAAATTTATAAATATCAATTGATAATCCGAATAAAATTTGACAAATATGTCATGATGCAAAACACAATAATAAAAAATAAATTTTATACATAAGCCCATGGTTGACATGGTTTGACATCAATATAGGGTTTTTATGTCACCATATCTAGTGAGATGAGTATGACCGAATCCGGTCAAACCGGCCAAGTTAAATAGGATTTCAAAACTTTGGTTTAAACATGCAAACATTGAGATATAATAAGAAATACAAACATAAAGAAGAAGAACAAGAGCAAGGGAAAAAGCAGTAGTTAGGTTAAATAAGAGGGACGGTTTGGACATAAAACTTTTTTAAAAAATTAGGAAAATAATTTTAAGAACTTTGGAGAAATCATTGAAAAAACAAAAGATCTTAGAGTTAGTTGAAAAATGGAAAAAAGACATTTTAGATCACTTTATAACTTTTGAAGGAGATATAGGTCATTTTATCATACGAATAATTGCTCCACAATAATATCATTGTTGCCGAAAAAATCAAAAGCAAGATGATAAAAAAAACATGAGTGTTTTCATATGTTTTAAGTTTTAAAACTATTTCCCTTGGCGTGATTGTGTATATTTTTTTAATGTTATCTAGAATTTGAAATATTAAAATTTAAAATTTGAATTACTTATAAAATTTTATTTTAACGTTTTTTTTTTTAAAATCTCCATTCGAGGACTATAAATTTTTGTTTTTTTGTTTTTTAAACAAAACTAACGTGCATAGAACGTGATATCATCATATCAGTTATCAAAGACGTAATTATAATAAATGTCAGATCTCTTCATTCAAGTTTTAACTTTTAATTTACCAAATAAAAAATTTAAAAATTGTCTACTGGTACAAACATTTTTATTTTATTTTTTGTTTTTTAATAAATATGACAAGACAGCCAAAGGGACATAATAATGAGTTGCATTAGTTATGGTGATCCTTAAGAGATTTACCATGTGAGATAGGCTAATATGCGGAACAATGAAAGTTTATCACATCCGCCCAAAAAATTTATTAAAAACTATAACACCATAATGATAAATCTCTATACCGTACAACTTAAAATGATAGTATAGAGTATGATTTCTCTCACAAATGACCTATATTGAAACCCAACTAACAATGAACGAATAATGTACAACATTGGAGATTTAATAAACAGTACAAAATACCATTAATACACTACACAAGCGTGGACTCTCAACCCCACACCTACCTATGCATTGCCTAAATGCCTTACTACTTGCACTATGGTGTTATAGTTTTTAATAAATTGTTTGGTTGTATGTAAGTAGGTGTAAGTGACTGTGATGTAAGTTGTTTTACATGTAAAAGTGTGTTTGGTTGGTTGTAAAACATTGCTTACATGTAAAACTAAATACAGCATAATGGCCTTTTTACTGTAATTTGACTTACAACCAATTTGGCTGTAAGTTAAAATACAGTAAAACTCATGGCTTATAATCACCTCTGCAACTTTCCCAATACCTTTTTATTCTCATCATCTCCCCCTGCCAAGTCCCTCCATGAAGCCACCCCCCCCTCCGCTAGGCCTGTCGCCATGCCCTTTAGCTCTCCACCCTTCACTCTGCCACAGACCTCCTCCACTACTCGTCCGGCCTCCTTCGCCTCTCCTCTCGCCTCTATTCCTCATCTCCCTCTCCTCCGACCGCCGCGACCTCGCCAAGGCCGCCGAGCTGCACCACTAGATTTGCCAATTATATGACAAACGGGGCATGAGCGGGATCTTGATATTGGATTATAACTTCCAATTTTATCAGATGCCTCCAAAGAGATGAAATGGACTTGATTACTGATGAAGCGTGGATGAGCAAGAGATCAATGGAGTAGGAGAGCAATCTACTGAAGCTTTTTGGAAAGACATTAGAATCTAAGGCCAGCAATTGCATTTATCCCATTGTGTATAAATATAATAGGCATCCTTAAATATTGTATTACAATTGATCTCATTTATTGTATATACATAGTGAGTGTGATTTTGGTTTATTTGTTAAATGAAAATATGTATAATGTTTTATGGTATAAAAATATTATTGTTTATTTGGATTTATAGTAAAAATATTTTTTAAAAAATTTATATATTTTAAAACATTATAAATAATTTATTTATTTATTTATTTAATTTACTTTAAATTAATTAATTTATTCGTGTGTGAAGAATAAATTAATCAATTCACTATTTTATTATTAAATAGTTTTTAAAGATAAAATTAAATCATAGTATATATAATTAAAAATTTTATAAATAATATTAAATGATTAGTGTTAATAATATGTGATAGAGGTAATCTTACCACTTCACTTACGTGGTAATTATACCACACAACTTACGTCAAACCAAACAAAGAAAAAACAAATACAACATTTCAAATTACAGCAAACCAAACAGCTATGATGTAAGTTAAAATACAGCATTTTCACTTACACTGTAATTTCACTTACATGTAAATTCACTTACTGACAACCAAACAGCCCCTAAGCAATTGTTGGCCTGTATAAACATGTATATCTTTATATATACACGTATGTCTTTATATATATATATATATATATATATATATATATATATATATATTGTTGGCCTGTATAAACATGTATATCTTTATATATACACGTATGTCTTTATATATATATATGTTAATGTCATAGGACAACTTGAGTCATGTTCATTGGTTTGGATTTTCCTTATAAATTTTAAAATAAAATATCAGAATCCCATAGTTGCATTTTTTATTTTGAAGTTATATATATACACACACAGTCACATACTACAACAGTGTCACAGTCATGGTGACAAATAGAAATAAAATGATTGGGTGGGGCAAAAAATAAAATAAAATAAAATAAAATAAAATAAAATAAAATAAAAATATAAGATAGAAGTAAATAAAACCCTAATTCAAAAAACTATCTTTTAGGTTTTTTTTTTAAATAAAATAAAATTTATTCCTCCACCCATTCCTCCTCTCATGTGTAGTGATAGAACCTGATCTCAAAACTTAAAGCTGTTGGGTGGGTGAGAGTGATAGCTGGTTATCAGCCACATCAAAAATAAATGGTGTGCATTGCTCTAATAGTCTTGAAATCATGTTAGCACTCACTCACCTGCCTTTCAAGCCATGGAAATGTCTTATGAACCACAAAAATATCAATTCTCACCATACCATCTTTTCCACACTTTCTACATCAATATAATCATCATTTCTTTAAAATTGCTACTAAAGATTAATTGTTGAACTTAATGGGAAAAAAATTCCTTTTGCATTTTATTAAACATAGAAATATCTTTCTAATTTTTATATTTTGATAAAATTAAAAAAAATATATGTTTCTAAAGACCTTTTTTTTTATAATTTTTTTTTATCTAGTTAGTGTGAACAGTCACCTCAAAATATGAAAATATGAGATTAGGAGCTAATAATAAATTGACAGTAAACTATTGCTTCAATAGAATTTTTTTTCCCTTCTTTTATTTCTCCAATCAATATAGAAGAAAATTAACATTAAATCAATTTGTTTTTTTTTACAAAGTTAAGTGATTTTTTGTGTTTTTAAAGTACACGCTTAGATAGAATAGTCAAATTGTTATGCATTGAATTTGAACTGAACTTAGAACTTATGAGCTTTGAGGGAGTTTTTCATATTTTTGTTTAGATGTTGATTTAGAAAGACATGTCATTAATCCAATTCTTAATAAAATACATGATAATTATTCAATTTAAACCAAATTAATAATTTTAAAACTTATTACATAGTTTGCTAATCCCAAAATTACTTATCTATTATATTGTCTTTGTATTATCTTGTAAAACTAAGGAGCTATTATATATATATTAGATATTAACTTGTAATATAATACAATGATATCTAATTATTGCTCTCATTCTCATCTCTCAAACTAGTCAATATACAAGTGCTCCTTTGGTAGAACCTTCCCTCACTGCTCTAGTCTTTAATGAACCAAAGAATAACAATAAAAAAAATCTCAACAAGAACCAATAGGAAGTGTCAGAGGAAAGGCTAAGACAAAGCATGGATAGTAAAACCCAAGTTCAATACCAATCACACATTCATCACCACTTTAGATAAGATCAACCATCTCTTGACAAGTGGCACTCTGAGAAGGGTGCCTAGAGATAAGAATGTCATCCATTAACCCTTTGACATGTGTGGTTCTCCAAGTGTAATGTCATCACCTTTCTTTACACATATCAAATTGTTATAATCTTATATATATAGACCTTTGTGCAAGCTTTTCTATTCATCAATCAATTATTTTTATCATTATAAACTAGAGCTTGCTAGCTAGCTAAGCTCACCGGAGAACAACCAATGGCTTCCTCCGTGATGGTCTCCTCCACCACTGCCATGTCCCGGGCTATTCCGACTCAATCCTCGGTTGCACCTTTCACCGGGCTCAAGTCCACCGCTGCTTTCCCTGTCACCCGCAAGGACAAGACTGACTTTTCCCACCTTCCTAGCAATGGTGGCCGTGTCCAATGCATGAAGGTAAAAATGTGTTTTTAATCTCTAAATTATATATATATATAATTCCAAAGCTATTTATCTTTTTAATTTAGAGGTAGTCTTTGAGAATTAATTTTTTAATTTAAAATGGATTTTTAAATTAATAAATAAATGGAAAAGTTTATTTTATATTTAGTTTTGGTGTTGAATTACATCTATACATTTATTTTAGTTTGATAGTTAAAGAAAATTTAGGAATAGAATTAAACCAATTAATTTTTTTAATAAGTTTAGGTATTATTTGTGAGCAACTCACATCTTATCCAGATTGATTTTTTTTTTTAAGTTAAAAAACAAAGAAATACAAGGAATAATTTATAGAATTAAAAAACAATTTTTAAAATAGTTTTATATAAATAATGTGACAAATACATGTGGCCAACAAATGCACATTTTTTGTTTCCCATCCTGCATATTTCCCCTAGTTTTGGGTAATTGTTTTTTAATTAAAAATAAAATAAATTCAAAAGTATGATTCATTAAAAAAAGTAGGTGAATATATACAAAAATAAGGTTCCGTATGTAGATTAAAAATACACATACATTCCTGGAAGATGTTGGATCAGCATTAACGGTCCCCAACAAACTCATGCATTTTCTCTCTTTCAGGTTTTGAAATCTATGAGCATTTACATATTTACACGGATGATGTTTAGTATATATATATATATATCAATATTTATGTGGGATGTATATATGTAACAAACAGGTGTGGCCAGTTGAAGGCAAGAAGAAGTTTGAGACTCTCTCATACCTTCCTCATCTTACTGACGAGCAGCTCATCAAGCAATTTGCCTACTTGCTCCGCTCCGGATGGGTTCCTTGCGTAGAGTTCTGCAGGGTGACTAATTCTTCTTCTACTTTTATTTTATTTTATTTTTTAACTTTTACTTTTATCAATTTAACTTTAAAGTCTTTGAATCACTTCCATGGAAATATGCTTGTAAAGCTTTATGTAGGTGTTATACTGAATTTCTCTCATTCTCTTTTGGTTAGATAATAATTTTCTTACTAGGAGGAACAAAGGTATTTTAGTCATGCAATTGGTTTATACCTGAAAACTACTATATTTGTTTAAATTTAAATACAAAAGTTAGTCTATAGGTGGTCTTTTAAAGACTGAAATTAATCTATGGAGTGGAATAATAACTTTATTTATTTGATAATAAATATATTATTAATAGCCTCATGCTACTACATTTAATAATAAGCATATACTTTAAAAATATATTAATAGAATGTAGTTAAAATATTTAATATTTTAATTGATAGAATTCGCAATCTTAAACTAAATTCCTTTAGTTTCATTTTTTATTTTAATAAATTAAACTAATAAATCAACTCAATTGTTAAAAAACAAATGTATCAATTTAAAATGATTTTTTATTATATCACTTGTTTTTAATAATTGAATAAAAATTTGTTTAGGTTAAAAAAAAAAAGTAATATTCAACCAAAGAGTTCATAGCCTAGTGATAGTGATAGTAATAGGACCTTAGTTGCGTGTGCTGGTTTGTAATCGAATCTTGTGTCAGCTAATTGAGGCCTCGCGGATTAAATGATCAAATTCTTAATAGTTTACTTTCTTTACATGTATGTTTGGTAGATTGGGTTTGTGTACCGTGAGCACCACCGTTCTCCGGGATACTACGATGGCCGGTACTGGACAATGTGGAAATTGCCCATGTTTGGGTGCACAGACCCCACCCAAGTTTTGAAAGAGGTCCGTGAGTGTGAGAATGAGCACCCAGATAAATTCAATCGAGTTATTGGCTTTGACAACGTCCGCCAAGTCCAATGCATCAGCTTCATTACCTACAAGCCCCCAGGTTTCACTGAATTCGAACGCTAGCTCGTATGGCTTCTTGGTGGTTTTGTGTCTTTTGTTTCTTTCATTTTTTTAGTTTTTACTTTGGTTTTATCTTGTTTCTCCAACGGGTATTGACAATTGTGTACGATGATGATCATATGATGAGTAATTCATGCTTTAGTTGGTGAGGAACAAAGTCATGGCGTTTGTTATGTATGAAAAACATATGTATTGTTGCTTATTTTATATATGATGTGTCGACTTTATCTATTTGCCTACTTTTGTAATAGCGTAAAGAATTTGTTCATTGATTTGCATTAATTTAATTATATAAGAATATAGGAATCTTAGTGGCGGGTATCGGAACGCACCAAGCATAGTGGTGCCACAGGGTTCCTTGTGCATAGTCAAAATGTATGCTTCCTTCGCATGGAGTGAGGGTGCATGGCCTCTTAATGCTTGCACACATTTCTTGAATAGAGCATAGCTTAATGCCTGTGTAGTTTGTCCGGCTGTTAAACAGGAAAATGGTGATATGATCCTTTATTTTTATTAATAAAAATTATTTTTTAGAATTTGGGAATTTGCTATACTAGCCAATTTATGATGCTTTGATAGAGTTTATCACTTTGCAAATAACTATACTTTTAGAGCCTTTTGAGCTTAAGTTAAAAGGGGTGATGTTGGTAAATCTCAAGAGTTGTTATCCCTAGTTCTTAAGAAGTTGAAGCTCTTATTAGCCTTAGAAAAACTCATATTTGATGATTGTATCTTTGCTACATGGAAAATTATGGTGCTATTTGAAGGCTTGTGAGTGGTTAAAGGTTAATTAAAATCACCATCTCACTCCTTTGGCTTGTGTTTATAGATATCAAATTATAAATTTTTTGACTAAATCATAGTCGCATTTGGACTAGTGTAAATTTGATTAAGCCCTAGTCCATGTAACATTTAATTTCATCTAAATTAAATTTTAATCACATCAAGATTATACTTGAAAGCTTCTATAGATATAAACTTGCTTTGTAAGTACACTTCAAAGCTTATATGATTTCTTTTGGTTTTATGTCTTTTGATTTTTTTTTTTATTTCATCTTGTCCCTCTAGCATGTACTGACAACTATGGATGAAGATAGTATGATTAGTAATCCATGCTTTAAAGCTAGGGCTCTAGCTACATATAAAAAGTTATACATTGTTGCTTATATGTGGCATGCCGACTTATTTATTTGCTTTTAGAAAAGAGCTTACAAAATTTTTTATCGATTTGCATTAACTATAATTATATAAAATGATAATTTAATCCTCTATTTTCATTTGCAAAACTCTATTTGATAAGGTTTAGTATGCTAGGGTTTTTCCCCCTCCTTGGCCTATCTCTTCTCTTCATTCCTTAGCCTATGACAAGTGATGATGGATTTGCCTCCCATGGTGATCCATGCTCTGCATATTATGGAAGGCATCTTATGCATAATACCCTAGGTAGAGCTTATTGCCTTGTGAATACGTAAACTTACATGGTCTCTTGGGCCTAATTGAAAAAAGTGATGCTAGTAAAATTGATAAGTGCTTGATTGTATATATTTCTATATCCTAAATCAGTGCACTTAACTTGTCTCTTAGTATGAATTGTATGATTATGGTACTTAAGATTGTTAGGATTATGCTCTCGAATGCTAGCGAGGATACTTGTATTAAAGCATTTCATTTGTATTATACATTCTTATTATTAATAGGCATTTATTTTGATATTCATATAAATCTTGTGATGGTGTTTTAATTAATTTTGAACATTATTGTCTTTGTGCATTAAGTTAAACCTTCTACTTTTTATGGGATAAAAAGGAGGGCACTAGAAGGGTTTAATACTTATACACTTAAATAGTTCAAAAATTGAAAATTTTTTCTGAGATTGGTGTATTCAAACATGACTTGCAACAATCCATTCACATGAGTTTTACTCTTTGATAGTCAATGATTGGGATTGTTGATTATGATCATATTAGTGGACTATAGACTTGAGGTATCATGATCACAATGTGCTTGGGATGTCTAGTCTATTTACTAGAGTTGTTAGGCTCAATTTACCATTTGGTAGGCTCAACCTTGAAGTACAACTATATAGGAAAAACAACAGTTGTGAGTGATCAACTAGAAGAAATTCGTTATCTTGGAAGTAAACGATTTATTATTCTATGTGATTATAAGAATATGAGTTTAGAAGACCTTGGTTAAGGTGGCCAAGCTAATCGTGTGGGACATGAAGGGTAGTTTAGTAATCTTACTCTACTAGGTTATTTACATATGATCGAGTTTAACGAGTTTGACGATTACCATGATTCTCACTCAGTTGAGATACAAGAATGAAGGGTTTATACATATATGGTAACATAATCGGAAGGGTTCATAATGATTCACTCATTTATATTCAATTGAGCTATGACGTGGGGCTATGGGGTTGGTTAGGTAATACCCACGTCCTTTGGTATCCTCCTATTGCCAATTGAAATGAATTTAGAGAGGCACACTTAAAAGAATTAAGAATTAGTCTTGTTTTCAGTATAGGGGTAAAATTGTCAATTTATTATTTTACTTCATAGGATAGTGAAATTGTAAATTGGTCCAGGGTTTTTGTTTTAAATTTAAATTTTGATTCAAATTTGATGGAGTCAAATAATTAATCAAAATTATAAGGATATGAAGACAAAAGTGGTTTTAGTTGCTTTATAGCTCATATTTTTAATAGACTTCATAGGATATTATTTATCATATTTATGAAGCTTCATATTATAGGACTTCATAATAAGATAATATATATCATGTTTTGTGAAGTTTTTATAAATATGACTCCTCTCCGACCCTATAGTGTATCAATTGATTTTCTTGTGAGATAAATCCCCAATCTCTCTCTACTCTTGTAACCCTAGATGCTATTTAGAGAAGGAGACTGTTATTGAATTCCAACATGTGATTTAGAGGTGTGGGACCTTTGTTCAGCTCTAGAAAATTTACGGCAATTTGAGGGACAAATTTGGTACATTAAATGAAAGGGTTTGGAATATCTAGAGGTAATTTTTTAGACCATTTTAATTAAATTAGGGTGTTTATCAAATCAATTAGTTGATATCGCAATTTTGTATTAGCTTCCTCGTGCATCTTATTATTATATATAATTTTGCAATATTTTCTAACAAAGATGTGTTTGGTTTGGGAAGTTATTCATTGAAGTGACTGAAGTTTGAAAGTGCCACTTTGATAGAAGTGAAAAGTTCTGTTGGAAGTCCCCAGTTCTAGGTGTTTGGTTGAAAAAGAAAGTGTTAAATTAGGAATCTCTTCCTTTGTATGGTTGGTGGGAGAGGAAATTACGGAAAAGGTGACTTCAACAGTTCATGGTGTTTGGAAGGGTGGAAGTGAGGTTACACTCACCACTTCCGACATGGAGATAAGGTTACCTCCTTATGATAGAATTAGTTTAAAATCAATTACATGTTAAATTTTCAATTAGTGTACTAATTTGTAGACAACACAAGTATTTTCTTTGAATATTTAAAAGAAATATATTTAACTTACGTTTATTAAAAATATAATTATTTAATTTTTCTTAGATATGACAAAGTTAGAATTAAAGTTTATGTTAATCATTTTTTTATGCTATTCTCTTAAAATAATGTATTTGTTCCCATAATTATTTATTGGAATAATTCTCTGAATAACCACTCTACTTTTTCAAAAGTGCTCTTTAGGTTCCTATACTTTAAACTGTAATATTTTAGTCATACTACTGATTAAATTGAGCTATGTTTAGGGTTTAGAAGAACTAACATGGCTCATGTTTATATATAAATTATATAACATATGTCTTAATAGAACTCAAATTCCAATTTAATTAAAATTCAAATATATGGATATATTTAGAATTTAAAATTTAAATGTCCTAGTCTTAATTGATTTTGGATTTCTCCGTTTAAAATAAATCATTTGGTTGTCTTGGACTAGAATGCAAATTTCGAGAAAAAAAATCAAATTACAAAATTGCCCCTGAGAGCATATCTCGGGCAAGATGGCAAATTATAAAATTGTCTCCGAGAGCACAAATCTCGAGACAATATAAAATATTCAAATCTTAAGATCAGCCGAGAGCACAGATCTCGAGCCAATCAAAATATTTAAATCTCAAGATCAGCTGAGAGCACAGATCTCGAAGCGATCTAAAATATTAAAATCCCAAGATCATCTGAGAGCACAGATCTCAAGGCGATCAAAATATTTAAATCTCAAGATCAGTTGAGAGCACAGATCTCGAAGCGATCTAAAATATTAAATCCCAAGATTAGCCAAGAGCACAAATCTCGAGGCGATCAAAATATCCAAATCACAAGATCAGCCAAGAGCACAAATCTCGAGGCAATCTAAAATATCCAAATCTCAAGATCAGCCTAGGTCACAGATCTCGAGGCGATCTAAATACATAAATCCCAAGATCAGCCAAGAGCGTCGATCACGAGGCGATCTAAAAATATTCAAATCTCAAGATCAGCCAAGAGCACCGATCTCAAGGCGATCCAAAATATTCAAAATCTCAAAATTGCCCTTGAGAACATATCTCGAGGCGAAATGACAAATTACACAATTGCCCTCTGAGAATATATCTAGAGGCAAATTGACAAATTACAAATTTGCCCTTGGGAACACATATCCCAAGGCAATCTCGAATCTCAGGACAGCCCGAATACACATCACGTGGCAATTCTAAATTTCGTATAGCCTGAGAACAGATCTCGAGGCAACCTGAGAGTGCAAATCATGAGACACCCAAACACATATCTCGAGGCAAATTGGATTTAAATTTTGAAATTTTAAATTTTAAATCTAATCCTATCCTCTTTTAATAAAAAAATAATTAAATAATAATAATTAAAAAAAAATATTAATATAAAAAAATTAAAATAAATTATTATTAAAATTTAAAATTTGGATTTAACCCTATCTACGTGGTTTTACGGAGGGGGTTGACGATTCTAAGGGTTGTTTGTGATTCTACGGGATCAGAACGGATTAAGCTTTTAAAAGGAGAGGAAAAAGGGAGAAGAAAAAAAGGAATTTTGAAGAGGATTCAAACAAAAAAAAAAAAGGAAAAAAAAAGAGAGGAAAAAATTCAAAGAAGAAGAGGAAATTAAAGGTATATATCTTAAAAAAAAAGGGTCGTTGTCTCACTGCTCGCCGTTGCTGCCGTCTGCCGCTGTACCCATTGCTATCATCGCTGCCTTGATGTTGAAGCCGCTGCTGTTGCCGACGTTACTCGGTGTTGTTGCCGCTTTGTCATCACTGCCTGTTGTTGCCTGATGCTGTCATGGCTGCTACTTAGTAGCCTCGACGAAGACGAAAACGAAGACGAAGACGAAGGCAATACAATGAGTTGCTGCTTGTTGTTGTTGCCGCTAGTAGCCTTGACGAAGACGAAGATGAAGACGAAGCCAGAGAAAATAATCTGCTGCCGTTGTTGCTGTCTGCTAAGGTTGCTTACCAATGCCGCTTGCTGAAGTTACCGCAGTTGCTCGCCACTGTTACTTGAAGCTGTTGCCATCTCTGTCAAGGAGAAAGAAAGACCGATAAAGAAGATGATACCAGTCCCCCAAAGGTGCCTGAAGAAACGAGATGATGACGATGATCCCTGGAATATTGATGCTTCTTACCAGGCCGTCATCGGAAGAAATACTGAAGCCATTATTGCCCGTCGCCAGCGCTGCCAACATCATTGTCGTCGCCTTCAGAGCAGTCCTCTCGATGCCATGGTGTTGGAGGTTGCGAGGTATGAAGAGAGAATCCCGTTGCTGTAGCTATTGCCCGTTGCCACCATACCTTCCCTCGCCATCTGATTCTCCGGTGACCGCCATGCTTTCCTACCTCACCAACGTTTGCGGTCTCTCGCTGGTGGCCGTCAATGCTGCCTTCTCCAAGCTCAGTTTCACCTCTGATTGGGGAAGGGTCAATACCATGAGAAAGTTTGACTCCATCCTTGCCTTCCGATCCCATGGTTTGACACCATCCCAGATCACCAAGCTCAACTTCTCCGACATCGATTTCTCACGGTCAATCTTGAGGAAGCGAATAATTCTTTCCTTTGATTTCCTCAAGACGATCCTCCACACCGATGAGCATGTGATCGCCTCCGTAAAGCGCTCAACTTGGCTTTCCCATGTTAATCTTAAGAAGGAAACGGACTTGAGATGGGCCACTGCCCTGGTGACGCTATGTTCATCCGTGTCTTCTATTAGTGTGGCTACTTTGAAGAGGAAGTTGGAAGTCTATAAAAGCTTTGGATTGCCAAAAAAACAAGATTGTCCCTCGCGCGAATCAAAAGCCCATGATTGTGAATCTCTCTGAGGATAGCATCAAGAGGAGCTTTGGCCTCTTCATGGAGAAGCTAAAATAGGCTCCTGATTTTGCGTTTTCCTCTTCAGTGCTTCTCACCTTTAAGCCTTGAGAAAAGGGTTGTGTTTACATAAAAATTGCATGTCCTGGTTTAAATCAAATAAGAAAAAAAAAAAATTTTAAATCACATATAAGAAAACATATAAATCCCTAGATCAGCCGAGAGCACAGATCTCGAGGCGATCTAAATATTCAAATCCCAAGATACCCCAAGTGCACAGATCTCGAGACGATCTAAATATTCAAATCCCAAGATCAGCCGAAAGCACAGATCTCGAGGCGATCTAAATATTTAAATCTCAAGATCAGCTGCGAGCACAGATCTCGAGGTGATCTAAAATATTCAAATCACAAGATCAGCCAAGAGCACAAATCTCGAGGCGATCTAAATATGTAAATCACAAGATCAGCTGAGAGTACAGATCTCGAGGCGATCTAAATATATAAATCTTAAGATCAGCCGAGAGTACATATCTCGAGGCGATCTAAAATATTCAAATCTCAATCAGCCGAGAGCACATATCTCGAGGCGATATAAAAATATTCCAATCTCCGAATCAGCTAAAAGCACTGATCTTAAAGCGATCCAAAATATTCTAATTACAAAATTGCCCCTGAGAACATATCTCGAGGCAAAAATGCAAATTACAAAATTGCCCCTGAGAACACATCTCGAGGCAAAATGCAAATTACAAAATTATCCCCAAAACACATATCCCGAGGCAAATTGGATTTGAATTTTGAAAATTGAAATTTCAAATTTAATCCTATAAATTTAAAAAAAAATTAATTAATTGAAAATTTTAAATTTGAATTTTTGGTTATCCTATCCTTTTGATCGGGCGTTGTGATTTGGCGGAGGGGAGGATAAGAATAGAAAATTCTCTTTAAAAAGGAGGGGGAGAATTGAGGAAAATGGAAGGCGAAAGAGAGAGGAAGAGGTAAAAAAAAGAGGAGAAATTTTGGAGGAAAAAAAAAGGAGGAGGGGAATTTTTTTAGAGTGCTCAGGAAGAAAAAAAAAGATGAGAAAAAAAAAAAAAAATCTTGGAAGAAAGCAAAAAAGAAAAAAAGTGTTCTTTTCTCCCACACTTACATATGCATCCATATATATTATAAATATGGAAAAAAAAGGAAACCTGCTGCCACCTGACGCCGTCACTGCCTGATGTCACTACTGTTCCTGCCAACGTTGTTGTTGCCGCTGCTGAAGCCAAAGGAAAAGAAGCATGGGAAAGAGCTACTTTTGAGAGCTGCAGGAGAAGCAAGGCTTAAACCTGAAAGAGCTATGGTTGAGAGAGCTGCTGCAGAAGCTCAAGAAAAAGCTGCTGCCCAAGCTCAAGAAAGAGCTGCTGCTGAAGCTCGTCAAAAAAAAAAAAAAAAAAAAAGGACAAACAATGATAATGAACTTGGGTCATTCTTCAATATGGGTGCTCGAGCTGACAGTGCTTCGAAACAAAGAGCCATGCCCTCAGAAAATTTCTTCGATGCTCAAGTACCAAAGAAGGCGGTTCCTGATGCGACTCAGAGGTCATTTTCTACTTCATCCACCATCAGAAAAGGCATCATCAGCGACCAATATTGTTGATGACATGAATTTTATTTTTGGAGATGCTCCATCACCTGGAGAATTTCAAGAAGTTGAGGGTGAGACCGAAGTACGGAAGAGCGCTCGATTTGCAGCAGCGCCTCGTCGCCAAATCTCGCATCTTGGGCTCTGACACTGGTTAGATGTTACATCTCAAGGAAAGTAAGGTCGGGGAGGGCGCTCTAATCATTCTGGTGCCCAGCGCCTCCCAGACTTTGATTACGATCTATAATGAAGGAGTTTCTTGAAGATGGAGTGTTTAAACCGTCTGATGTGAAGGTGAAGCAGTCGGCCGGAGAGAAGAAGCCGGAGTTTGTGACTAGGTAATGGCGGCTTATGAAGTTAGGGACAAGCCTTCAGTGCTTAAGCCGGAGGATTGGGACCGGATGGTTGCTGTGTTTGTTCTGGGGAAGGAGTGGCAGTTCAAGGACTGGCCTTTCAAGGATCATGTGGATATTTTCAACAAGATTGTTTTTTTTTTTTTTATGTTCGTTTTGAGGATGACAACATAGAATCTGCAAAGATGGTGAAACAGTGGAATGTGAAGATCATTTTGATTAGCAAGAACAAAAGGTACCAAGACAGAGCTGCAGCGCTTGAGGGTAAACTGCATCACACTCTGCAGATTGGCTCACTCGTCCATGGAGAACTATCAAGATGGCAATTCTACCAGTTGTTTGGGTCTATCCTACTTTTTTAATGGGATGCACTGCATGTTGGCTATAAATATCTGATTTAGGTGAAATCTTACCGTTGGAAGCTCTTGAGTCTGAGCAAAATATCAATCCTACTAGTAGCAACAGAGTACAAACAATCCAATTCAAACATGAAAGCTCAGAAGCTAGTGATACTCCTTGGGATGTCTTGCTTTTAGGAATGTCAGTGACTGAAGGGTTTGTTGGTGTTGATGGAGAAGCAGTTCCCACAGACGCTGGTGGCGCCAGTGGAAGTTGGTACCTGAGTTCCCCGTGTTGTTCCTGCAGCAGCTGCTACAACACAATCTTTTCAGTACAATCAAACTCAGGTAAGTAGAGTGAGAGCCTGAGCTTGGTTCACAGGAATTTCCAGCTAAGCAGCTCCGCTGTTGGGGACTGTGCAGAGACGCTGCGCCGGTGTCTGAATGATGTCAGCTAAATTGGAGCAGCAGAATAGTGAAGGTGTCGTCGCATTGCCCATGATGTAACTCATGCAAGATGACAAACTAGTAACGAAAAGCATGCAACTTAGCTGACCCAATGATACAATCACGATTGCCAGCTTCACCTTCAATTGCATTGCAAGATTCATATTGTTTTGAGCTTCAAGTTCGAGTGGAAATGGTGAGGTTTATATGCATATGATTTGTCAAAGTGAAAGATGGCTGGAGTTCATTGTTTTTTTAAGTTCTGCTCAAATGATCGAAATATGAGTGTGGAGTTTCAATTTGTCTGATATATTTGTGGTCCCAAGGAGTTTCTTTGGAGTTGAAGATTTCCTAGACGATGATAACAGCTGTCCATACGCATACAAGAAGGAGAAAATCTAAAAAAAAAAAAACAACACAAGCATGTCTCATTCAAGCAGAGAACAATAGCATAACATGGAACCATTCACCCTTGATGTCTTCATTTCCAAAAGGTTTGTTTCAGCATTCCTCACCCAGAGTCACCAGCAAACAAGTAGCAGTTGTTGGCACCAATTCCAAAGACATCAAAGTTGTTTCACATCTTCTGTTTCTTTTGTGCTTCTTTCTGCTTGCTTTCCTTGTTGAACTCCTTCCATTGTCGCCTCTGAAATGAAGGAATTATCAGCAGCTGTGTCTCCTTTTATGTGTGTTCTCTTCTTATTTGTCTGGGTGCGTGCGCACAAGACTCCATGTAGCACGCATGCATAGGTTTCCATGCTTACAAGAGGGAGAAGCTTTACCCATCCACTTTTTAAAGAGATTGAGTTGCTAAAAGACCGAATGGTTCTTTATTACATCTGCCGGAAGCCTTATGATCGAAGGGCAATGATTGCTTGCAATCAGTGCGATGAATGGCTGATTTTATTCATTTTCCCAAGAGTGAATAAATAAGTGCTGTCATCATTTATTCACATCACTTTTTAAAAAAATGTTAACGAAGATAAAAGTAAACAGGAGCGCATGCATAAGTGCATGATAAAAAAAAAGAAAAAAAAAATGAAATGAGAAAAGGATGCAATAGCATGCATACATGCATGATGATTATAAAAAAAATAATAATAATGAAAGAATGAAAAAATATGCAATGCTATCCTGCATACGTGCATGATTAAAATAAATATAAAAAAATAATGAGAAAGCATGCATATGGGCATGATATAAAACATTTTGGGAAACATGTTCATGCATTAAAAAAAAATCAATCAAAGGTGGGTCCCGCGATATATATATATAAGTAAATGAGAAAAAAAACCACATGGGTCCCACTAAAAAATATATATGTGGGAATAAAAAAAATATGAGTGAAGCTTAGGCTAAAAAAATAATTATTAAAAAAAATTTCTTTAAAATCAAGGTAGGTTTGTCCTTTGATTGGGTCAGTAATTTTGTTGGCTCTTAATATGATAAGACCCAAAATGGCAGAATAAATGGCAATAACCGTGGTGGCTATGGGATATGGAGCAGTAAAAAAGGCTTAAGCAAAGACCAACTGGTGCAGCCTTATGTCAGCACTTGACAACCTGCGTTTCGTTATTCCAAAGTAATAAAAGAGCTTATTTTGATGCAATATTGGAACATATATCTTGAGACGGTTGATGAAATCCAAATCTTGAAGGGACACAAATTTTAAGGCGATCAATGAAACACAAAAAAGTGGAGGAATATAAGTTTTGAAGCGGCAATAAGAAGTGCATCTTGAGACGGCGACGAAGCATGTTCCCTAAGGCAGACGACGGCGTAAAAAAAAAAATTAAAAAAAAATAAAGAAAAATATAAATAAAAATAAAAATATGTACGCCTATATATATATATATATATATATATATATATATATATGGCGATATTCATATGTAATGATCACCATGTTTTGACAATAAATTTATTATTTTTCTTTGCCCTTTTTATTTGTACTTTTGTCCTTAATCGGAGGTTCCCAAGACCCTATCTGGGGTAATTAATAATAGGGGCTTGCCTCTATTAGGAATGAAGAACCCACGAAACAAATATGATATTTGTGTTTCGATGTGCCGTCTGGTGTCTTCTTCACAGACACGATGCCAGACGCGTATTTTCGATCCCACAAATTCTGGCACGCCCGGTGGGACCTCATTCCTCGTCCCATCTTTGAGGCAAAAGTACAAGTAGAGGCATTATTTCTACATCATGTGAAAGAAATCTAATATTATTGATTTTTATTGCAGAAGAAGAAATGGCACTTAAGAACTCAACCACCTTTGGAAGCCCGAAACTCACAATCTTCCTTGGCGAAGGAACTGAAGTCCAACTACCCAACTGCACTTTCAACACCGGAGCTGCAGGAGCTGAGCTTACCTTCGGCACAATATCAGAGTCAGTACATTTCGTAAGGAGACCTACACCTTCAGAAGAAAACTTGACGGTCCCGCGACTTCCATCCAAGGGTCGTCGCCCTAATGTGATCGTTCCCGCAACTGGCGAGGACGTTGCTGTCAAAGAATCATTACCAAGAGTATCTGCATTTGAGAGGCTATCTCACTCCAAAAGGACAGTCTCTATGAACGATGATGATGATGAACCTACCTTCACTATTACAGCAAAGGGGCGGGAAAGTGGAATCTTCCACTCATCTGACGAAGACACACCGAAGAAGGAAAGTGTGTTTTCAAGGCTCACACAAAGAAAAGTCAAAATTCCAAAGCAAAAGCTGGACTTTGTGTCATTCCATGAACACAAGAATACTCAAATGGGTACCTTCAATAACTCATTTGAACCACTTAAGTTAGTGAAGAAGAATGCAACCACTGCAGACTTGCGTCTTCAACTGAATGAAAACAAGGTCGGTAGGCCTCCAAGATCCTATCACAAAAACTCATTTGGCCAAGATATTTACAAGACTTATGCAGCATCAAAGAAACTGCAGTCAGAGAAGATGAGGCCGAAAGAATTTTATCAAAGGAAGAAGCAATTGATCTCAAAAGCACGGAAGACGGTGTTTGACCATTTAACTCCAACAAAGAATCAACTTAGGATTTCCCGCTCTAAATTTCAATGGAGAAGGGAAATGAAAGATGAAGACATGTTTGATGCGAATGAAGAAGCAAAGAATCAACCCAAGGTTTTCCACTCTAAATTCCAATGGAGAAGGGAAATGAAAGATGAGGAAATGTCTGATGCAGATGTGGAAATACACACTTGTCGAATGGTTACTGAGGCAAGAGGAGACCCCGCACCAGAACAAGACCAACCGGGACCTGTTACGAGATCCCGTAGAAGAGCAGCAGACTCCTTGAATGGAGAAGAAGGCTCCAGCCATGTGCCACCACATGATGGGCAAGGGATAAGAACTAGCATTCCACCACTCCACATGCTAAGGAAACACAAAGAAGCAAATCCTCTAAATAATGTCGATGATGATGAACCTGTTTTTGTTCCTCAAAAGGGACACTGTGATGCTGAATATAAAAGACTCAATGACAACATGGTAGTGTTGATGGAGTCGATGTTACAAATGCAAAAACAAATCAAAACATTAATGGAAGATCGACCTGAACAAGTAGGAAGGTCGAGGAGTCCAGCCCCACGGCCAAGGCCAGCTGAGCAGAGGTCGAGAAGTCCAACGCCTCATCTAAGGGAAACCTTCAGGCCAGTGGAACATGCAGGAACTTCTTATATTCCAGTTCAAGAACAGTCAGTTGTAATGACTCGGGAAGAGATACAGCGGATGGTAGTTGCTGAACTAAAACAAGCCAAAGGGAGTGAGACAAGGGCCGATGGAGACAAACCCTATCCTAGTTACCATGACTTGGTACCCTACCCCAAAGGATATAATGTTCCAAAATTCAAGCAATTTACTGGGATCGGCAATCCTGACCAACATTTGGCTCATTTTGTGACGGCCTGTGGAGATACAAGTGCGAAACCATCACTCCTCCTTAGACAATTCTCTGCAAGTCTAGCAGGAGTAGCATTTGAATGGTATGCGAATTTACTACCGGAGTCTATTAAAACTTGGCAGCAGCTGAAAGATGCCTTTCGAGTACGGTTAGGGGGCATAAGTGACAAAATCACAATTGCTGACCTCGCGGCCACTCGCCAATACAAAGATGAAAAAGTGGTCGATTATATTATGAGATGGAGGAACTTGAGCATTAAATGTGAACAACCACTTGATCAGCCACAGGCTGTGGGTTTATTGCTCGAGAACATTGATAATTGGATGGCACCCTTTCTGAGTACATCTGGCATCACAACATTCCAAGACTTGATTTCACAAGCCAAGAAATTAGAGAGGACTAACCCAAAGGTGTTGACTAATTTCCAGTCGACTTCAAGGAATGATAGAGACAAATCGAAGAGGACAGAAGGTGTCAAGTATACTGCCATAACCTTCAATGTTGAGAAAGGGAAAAGCGTAGCTGAGCCCCATAAGCCGGAACAAGTTAAGGCATCTGCCTTAGGTATTACTGGTAATGAATCAAGACCTCTCCCCTCCTTGAAGGATAGGATGAATAAGAAGTATTCTTTCAGAAGAGACAAAGTACATAAGATCTTCAAAGATGCTGTAAGAGAAGGTCTGCAGCTCCCTGAATGCAAAAGGCCTGAAGAACAAAGTAAGAAGGATCATCCCAATTACTGTCCATATCATAGGGTGTTGGGACATACAATAGAAGATTGCTATGTTTTCAAGGACTGGGTGGAGCGACAGTACCAAGAAGGCAAAATCACACTCTCAAAGAATGTCTTGTCCGAGCAACCAGCTGAACATACCCGCTATGTGACTACCCTAAACTCACAGGGATCATCCCAAGGGGAAGTTATAGTGGTTGGCAACAAAGTGATACTCCCATCGACAGAAGATGATAAACTTTCATCTATTCCAGAAGAGTTATGGGAGGTATTTATATCCAAAAGATCAATGAAGATGTTGAAAAGGTTGGCTGAACTCCCAGGGATATCTTGGAAACGCTCTCAAGAACCTCCTAAAGGTCCCCAAACAAAACAATCAAAGAAGAAGAATAAGAAGAAAAAGCGTGAACAATCAAAGCTCAAGAAGTCCATTATTGAAGAGTATATAGAGACTCTTGATGAATATGAACAGAAGGAAAGGGTTCTGATTACCCTTAAAGATTATTTTCCAGAAGAAGTCAATGAATTACTTGGAGAATTAGCTAAGGAAATTCATGAAGATGATGAAGATGTGCAAGTGGAGACTTGCAGGGTTATTTCGGGAGGAGAATACCCTCTAGACAACCCAGAAGATGTTGACGATGATGATTATGATAGTTTCTCTGAGCCAGAAGAGTCATATGACCGTTATGGCCGACCCTATATCAGTAAGAAGCAGAAAAAGAAAATAGCATTCAGGGAGAGTAAAGAAGGCAAACGCCAAGCTCTTGGAGCCCTACCAACAAACAAAGCCCAAAGAACCATATTACACCCCGAAGACCCCAAAATATAAGGTCTTAAGAAAAGTTATGCCTGCTGAAGACATCCCTGCTTTCATTCAAAGGGTGACGGAAGAGTCAACTAATAGGTTGCTACAGTTAGATATTGAAGATGCTGAGTGGGATGAATCTTGGAGGTACCCTCCAGAAGCATCAGGACAAAATTTTATCTCTGAGATCATAGATTCTTCGGCTCCTGCCAAAACAACAAATGCTAAGGAAATATCTATCTCTCGGGTTATCAAAATAAAAAAAGACAAGAGAAAAGAGCTTTTTGATCAAGCTATAGAAAAAGGGTTGGATTTGCCTAGACCCAAAAGGCCGTGCTTGATGCATCTTGATAGTCATCCAAATTACTGTCCATATCACCGGCTTGTAGGACACACCATAGAAGAATGCAAAAAATTTCAAAACTGGTTGCAAAAACAGGTCTCTATGGGAAATTTGACACTCACAGAAGACTACTTTGAAGAAAGAGGAGAATGTTGTGCCATAGCCGTTCTTGATGATTCAGAAGACGAGCTGAACTTTCTTGATGAGGAAGAGGGAGTACCACAACATGTACATCAAATGCAACTCAGAACTGGGAAGACACTTCAGCCAAGACAGGCTTCTTGCTCAAATGACAGAAATAAAGGGAATGCTTCTAGCTCAAATGACAGAAATAAAGGGAAAATACTTGAAGAAGATAATGTCTCCCCGAAGAAACCCTCAAAAAAGCCAAATTATAACATTTTGGCACATTTGAAGAAGGTCCCAGCACTCCTCAGTATGTACGATGCATTGATGATGTCAACTGAAGTCAGGGAGTCCTTAATACATGCTCTACAAAATCCTGAGGAGTATCAAGCATACTTTGCCGAGGTCAACATGAAAGATGTTTTACATGCAGTCCATACACTTTCAGTGTCCCTCACAGATAAAGACCTGTTGCTTGGAACTACAGCACACAACAGACCGTTATATGTGACAGGGTTTTGTGATGGAATAAAGATCAACTGGGTTTTGATTGATCCAGGGTCTTCTGTGAATTTAATGACCCTCAACACTCTGCGAGCATTGGCCCTTGAAATATGCCACTTATCTCCAGAGAAGATCATTATCCAGGGTTTCAATCAACACAACCAAAAGGCATTGGGATCCATTACTCTTCCTATTAAATTTGGAAAGATGACATCTGATGTAAAGTTCCATGTGATTAATGCTGATGCCTGTTATAAAGCTCTCCTAGGAAGGCCATGGATTCATGAAAACCAGATGGTTCCTTCAACACTTCATCAATGTGTGAAGTATCTGGTTGAAGGGGAAGAGTTCAGAATTGATGGAGAGATCCAACCCTTTGGCATCCATGAAATACACTATGAGGACGCAAGGTATTATCATAGTGCATCCAAAGGAGGCAAATCAACCAAAGAGGGTAAATTGCAAAGTCCAAAAGAAGGTTCTTTGATGAAGACGACCAAAGCTGCTCCAGTGCTCCAAAAGAGGGAACCAGTACTACCTCACTTTGGTAGTGACACTGAGTCATCAGAAGATGAAGGTGATGAGGATATACACCAAAGCAAGGGTCAAGATGAAAGATCTACTCAAGAAAGTTCGTTGCATATTACAAGGATCCCCGATGGACTATATAAATCCTTGGATGATTTGAATGTGAATACAGTTGAGCATATGAAGACATTCTATGTACCAGCTCGGCGTGGAAATGAGAGAGGCATCCTCTTTTACGAGGCCAAGAACAAAAAGATTTCAAATGATGATGTCATAAATATTAAAGAAATAGAAGATGATGAAGTTCAACCCATAAATTTCCCAAGCTATTACCCTAACAAGCTCAAGACGATAGTTGAGAGGTTTGGGGGCAAAATTAAGTGGTCGAGGAAGTCATATCAAAGCTTTCGCCGATTGTGGGATCCTGCACATGTGGATAGGAGAGGAATATGTAAATCACAAGATCAGCTGAGAGTACAGATCTCGAGGCGATCTAAATATATAAATCTCAAGATCAGCCGAGAGTACATATCTCGAGGCGATCTAAAATATTCAAATCTCAATCAGCCGAGAGCACATATCTCGAGGCGATATAAAAATATTCTAATCTCCGAATCAGCTAAAAGCACTGATCTCAAAGCGATCCAAAATATTCAAATTACAAAATTGCCCCTGAGAACATATCTCGAGGCAAAAATGCAAATTACAAAATTGCCCCTAAGAGCATATCTCGAGGCAAATAGCAAAATTACAAAATTGCCCCTGAGAACACATCTCGAGGCAAAATGCAAATTACAAAATTATCCCCAAAACACATATCCCGAGGCAAATTGGATTTGAATTTTGAAAATTGAAATTTCAAATTTAATCCTATAAATTTTAAAAAAAATTAATTAATTGAAAATTTTAAATTTGAATTTTTGGTTATCCTATCCTTTTGATCGGGCGTTGTGATTTGGCGGAGGGGAGGATAAGAATAGAAAATTCTCTTTAAAAAGGAGGGGGAGAATTGAGGAAAATGGAAGACGAAAGAGAGAGGAAGAGGTAAAAAAAAGAGGAGAAATTTTGGAGGAAAAAAAAAGGAGGAGGGGAATTTTTTTAGAGTGCTCAGGAAGAAAAAAAAAGATGAGAAAAAAAAAAAATCTTGGAAGAAAGCAAAAAAGAAAAAAAGTGTTCTTTTCTCCCACACTTACATATGCATCCATATATATTATAAATATGGAAAAAAAAGGAAACCTGCTGCCACCTGACGCCGTCACTGCCTGATGTCACTACTGTTCCTGCCAACGTTGTTGTTGCCGCTGCTGAAGCCAAAGGAAAAGAAGCATGGGAAAGAGCTACTTTTGAGAGCTGCAGGAGAAGCAAGGCTTAAACCTGAAAGAGCTATGGTTGAGAGAGCTGCTGCAGAAGCTCAAGAAAAAGCTGCTGCCCAAGCTCAAGAAAGAGCTGCTGCTGAAGCTCGTCAAAAAAAAAAAAAAAAAAAAAAAGGACAAACAATGATAATGAACTTGGGTCATTCTTCAATATGGGTGCTCGAGCTGACAGTGCTTCGAAACAAAGAGCCATGCCCTCAGAAAATTTCTTCGATGCTCAAGTACCAAAGAAGGCGGTTCCTGATGCGACTCAGAGGTCATTTTCTACTTCATCCACCATCAGAAAAGGCATCATCAGCGACCAATATTGTTGATGACATGAATTTTATTTTTGGAGATGCTCCATCACCTGGAGAATTTCAAGAAGTTGAGGGTGAGACCGAAGTACGGAAGAGCGCTCGATTTGCAGCAGCGCCTCGTCGCCAAATCTCGCATCTTGGGCTCTGACACTGGTTAGATGTTACATCTCAAGGAAAGTAAGGTCGGGGAGGGCGCTCTAATCATTCTGGTGCCCAGCGCCTCCCAGACTTTGATTACGATCTATAATGAAGGAGTTTCTTGAAGATGGAGTGTTTAAACCGTCTGATGTGAAGGTGAAGCAGTCGGCCGGAGAGAAGAAGCCGGAGTTTGTGACTAGGTAATGGCGGCTTATGAAGTTAGGGACAAGCCTTCAGTGCTTAAGCCGGAGGATTGGGACCGGATGGTTGCTGTGTTTGTTCGACTGCTTCGCCTGGAACTATAATGAAATGCCGGGATTAGATGACGAGGTAGCTATTCACAGACTTGCCATTGACCCTAATGCTATTCCAGTTAAACAGGCACCGAGAAAGATGAAGTTTGACCTGGAAGAAAGGGTGATAGAAGAGACAAAGAAGCTAATTGAAGCTGGTTTCATCAGAGAAGAGAAGTACCCTGATTGGATAGCTAGCATAGTCCCTGTGATAAAGAAGACTGGGCAAATACGGATATGTGTAGACTTCAGAGACCTGAACAAGGCATGTCCCAAGGATGATTTTCCCCTTCCAGTTATGGAGATCATGATCGACAACACCTCAGGGTACGAGATGTTTTCTTTTATGGATGGATATTCAGGATACAATCAAATTAAAATGCATCCAAATGATGAGAAGAATACTGCCTTCCGAACACCCATGGGCATCTACTGTTACAGGGTAATGCCGTTTGGACTGAAGAATGCGGGAGCAACATATCAAAGGGCTATGACCAGAATATTTGATGATTTAATTCACAAAGTTGTCGAATGCTATGTGGATGATCTTGTGGTTAAAACAAGTTCCAAAGACAAGCATCTTGATGATCTGAGGACAGTCTTCACACGCCTCAGAGAATACAAGTTAAAAATGAATCCCATGAAGTGTGCTTTTGGAGTCCTCTCTGGGAAATTCTTAGGCTTCATAGTGAGGCACCGGGGGATAGAGATAGATCCCTCCAAGATAAAGGCGATCCTGGAAATGCCACCTCCTCAAACACTGAAGCAGCTGCGCTCCTTCCAAGGACGTTTAGCATATATTAGAAGATTCATCTCCAACCTCTCTGGAAGATGCAAGCCCTTATCTAAACTGGCCAAGAAAAATGCGCCTTTCAAATGGGATGATGAATGTCAGAGAGCCTTCGAAGACATCAAACAGTACTTGTTGAAGCCACCGGTATTGGCAGCCCCAATCCATGGAAAGCCTCTGATCTTATATACTGCCGCATTGGAAGGGTCTTTGGGAGCTATGTTGGCCCAGAACAATGAAGAAGGCAAAGAAAATGCGCTATATTACCTCAGCAGGATGTTGATAGGAGCTGAGAGTAAATACACTCCAATTGAAAAGCATTGCCTAGCTTTGGTGTTTGCAGTCAAGAAGTTGAGACACTACTTGCTAGCGCATAAAGTAATACTTATATCAAAAATAGATCAACTCAAATACCTTATGACGAGGCCATTGCTTACTGGAAGACTCGCAAAATGGGCGCTGATTCTGATGGAATTTGACATAACATGTACTCCACAGAAGGCTATTAAAGGTCAGGCGTTGGCAGACTTCCTAGCAGCGCATCCTCTCCCTGATAATTCACCACTGAACTTTGATCTCCCTGATGAAGAGACATTAACAGTGGAAGAAGCAAGGTAGCGACTATACTTTGATGGAGCGTCATCTATAAAACCTGCACTTATGTCCCAAATTCCGCAAATCAAAGCTGGGATAGGACTCGTGTTCATCACACCAGAAGGGGGAATCCTTAGATATGCTCTCTCCCTTACGGAGCCATGTACAAACAATGAGGCAGAATATGAAGCTCTCATAGCTGGTTTGGAACTGGTAATTAAAATGGGGATCCAAGACATACACATATTTGGAGACTCACAACTCATAATCAAGCAAGTCGAAGGAGACTATAAGATATATAAACCTGAACTTCTTAAATATTACAAGAAGGTCAAAAATCTGATGAAGAAAATCCCCCATATACAATTGAGGAGGGTTTCAAGATCAGAAAATGGAGAAGCTGATTCTTTGGCAAAAGTAGCAAAGGAGCTGGCGAATCCGAATTATGAAGAAATCCATATAACCATAAGAAATAGAAGACCCATTAGTACGATCCCTGACGAAGTCGAAGAGGAAGGTGCTGGGGGCAAAGCGGAAGTCTTCACTCTCGAAATGCCAGAGGAAGATTGGAGGCAACCGTTCATAGAATATTTAAACTATGATAAACTCCCAGGGGATAAATCAGAAAGCCTGCAGTTAAAGCGAAGAGCCCTAAGATTCACCCTCATAAATGATATATTGTACCGTAGGTCATATGATCAACTACTCCTGCGGTGCCTTTCACATGAAGAAGCACAAGAAGTTATGCATGATATACATTTCGGGATATGTGGTGCACACCAATCCGGACCTAAGATGCGACTCAAGATCAAGCGCTTGGGATATTACTGGCCAACCATAGTTGGAGATTGCATCAATTATGCTAGAAAATGTCATCTATGCCAAATACATGGAGATTTTATTCATCAACATCCAAATCCTTTACACCCCACAGTCTCGTCATGGCCTTTTGAGATGTGGGGGACAGATGTAGTCGGTCCAATTGAACCACCATCATCTTTGGGACATCGGTTCATTTTGGCTGCAACAGATTACTTTTCCAGATGGGCAGAAGCAATCCCGCTGAGAGAAGTCAAGACTGAGAATATCATCAAATTCTTCAGGGAGAACATCTTATACAAATTTGGGAATCCAAGAAGAATTATTTCAGATAATGGTCCCGCTTTCAGAAGCTTCAAGATCGGGAGATTTGCACAGCACCATAAAATAGACTGGCGATATACCTCCATCTATAACGCTAGAGCGAATGGGTTGGCAGAAGCATTCAACAAGACTCTCTCAAAGCTGTTGAAGAAAGCAGTGTCCAAGAACAAAAAGGATTGGCATGAAAGACTCCCAGAGATGCTATGGGCATATCGCACCACCTATAGAACTCCAACACAATGCACGCCGTACTCTTTGGTTTTTGGAACTGAAGCGGTCCTGCCTCTCGAAATCCAGATACCCTCATTAAGGATGGCAGTGCAAAATGAAATTTCAAATGAAGATAATGTTCGGCTTCGCTTGGATGAGTTGGACTCTCTTGACGAGAAAAGGTTAGGAGCACAACAGAATCTTGAAGTCTACAAAGCCAAGATGTCTCAAGCATATAACAAGCTGGCTCGTTTCCGGACTTTTATCAAAGGAGAGATGGTCCTTGTCCTCAGAAGGCCCATCATCACCAATAAAAAGGCCGGGGGCAAATTCAAAGCAAATTGGGAAGACCCTTATGTTGTGGAGATCGTCTATGAAGGAGGCGCTTACCAACTTATTGACGCCAACGGAGAAAGACCGATGCCGCCCATCAATGGCCGTTTCCTGAAAAAGTACTATGTCTAATGTAAAAATGTTTGCTTATGACGGAACGTCTGGTCCCTCACAAGGGTAGACTAGTCATGTACAATTAAATGTACTTCCTGAGGCAAAACATTTATTTTCATATATTTTTGTACTAATTTCACTTTTGTACTGAAATTTATTTAATGAAATAAAAAGCATGTGTTTGTCTATGACGGAACGTCTGGTCCCTCACAAGGGTAGACTAGTCATGTACAATTAAGTGTGCTTCCTGAGGCAAATACATCGGCCCCTATGCTTTCTAATAAAAAAAAAACAACAAAAAAAAACAACAAAAACAAAAACAAAAACAAAACAAAACAAAAAGAACAAAAACAAAAAAAAACAAAAACAAAAAAACAAACAAAGAACAAAAAAAAAAAAAAATAGTGAGGGAAATTTTCAAAATTTTTGAATTTGAAAATAAAAAAGAAAAGAAAAAAAAGAGAAGCGAGAAAATAAATCATGAAGAAAATAAATTTTCTGAATTTTTGAATTTAAAAAAAAAATCACTAGAAGAAAATAAATTTTCAAATTTCAGGATAAGGCGAATTTGTGCTAGGAATGTGGCGCATGAAAACTTGATGAACCTCATTACAATTTTGAGCCATATCCCAAAATGGTTGAGAGATATTGGCCATGATAAAAAAAAGAGGTTGGGGATTCCTACTTCTCTCACTCAATTTCACTAAAAAGATTTCGTGAGAAAAGTAGGAAGGGGGCATTTGTTTATATATAAATTATATAACATATGTCTTAATAGAACTCAAATTCCAATTTAATTCAAATTCAAATATATGGATATATTTAGAATTTAAAATTTAAATGTCCTAGTCTTAATTGATTTTGGATTTCTCCGTTTAAAATAAATCATTTGGTTGTCTTGGACTAGAATGCAAATTTCGAGAAAAAAAAAAAATCAAATTACAAAATTGCCCCTGAGAGCATATCTCAGGCAAGATGGCAAATTATAAAATTGTCTCCGAGAGCACAAATCTCGAGACAATATAAAATATTCAAATCTCACGATCAGCTAAGAGCACAGATCTCGAAGAGATTTAAAATATCCAAATCCCAAGATCAGCCGAGAACACATATCTCGAGGCGATCTAAATATTCAAATCTCAAGATCAGCTGAGAGCACAGATCTCGAAGCGATCTAAAATATTCAAATCTTAAGATCAACCGAGAGCACAGATCTCGAGGCGATCTAAATATTCAAATCTCAAGATCAGCTGAGAGCACAGATCTCGAAGCGATCTAAAATATTGAAATATCAAGATCAGCCGAGAGCACAAATCTCGGGGCGATCTAAAATATTCAAATCTCAAGATTAGCTTAGAGCACAGATCTCGAGGCAAAATGAAATTACAAAATTGCCCTTGAGAAAGTCTTTCGAGGCAAATTGCAAATTACACAAAATTACCTTGGAGAACATATCTCGAGGCAAAAGTGCAAATTACGAGATTGCCCTTGAGGGCACATATCTCGAGGCAATCTCAAATCTCAAGATAGCCCAAATACACATCCCGAGGCGATCCTGGATTTCAAATAGCCTGAGAACATATCTCGAGGCAACTTGAGAAAGTGCAAATTTCGATTACCTAAACACATATCCCGAGGCAAATCGAATTTTAAATTTTGAAAATTTTAAATTTTAAATTAAAACTTATCCTCGTTTTATCCAATCCTCGTTTAATTAAAAGAAATTAATTTTAAAAAAAAAATTAAATTTAAAAAAAAAAAAAATTTAAAATTCAAATTTTGAATTTTGATTAATCCTATCTTCTTTGTTGATTTGGTCTTGAAGAGGTTGTGATTCGACGGAGGGGGGGTTTTGGATTGAGGATAGGAACAGGATGAGGTTTTTAAAAGAGGGAGGTTTTTTGTCTCGTGAGGGGAATTTTTGGGTGAGGATCAGACACAAAAAAAAAAAGACAGAGAGAAAAAAAAGAAAGAAGAGGGTTTTCTTCTCTTCGCAACGAGAAAAAAAAAAAAAAAGAGAAATCCTGATTGTTAGAAGGTGAATTTTTTCTTCTTTTCCTTTATTATTATTATTATATATATATAAATAAAGCCTTAGAACCCCTCCTTTTTATTTTTATTTGATCGGGAAGCGTCACAGGGGACATAAGTAAATCTAGATCTGAGGGAGTGTAAGGATGGGAGTCATAAGGAGTAAAATAAAAAAAAATGATAAATGAGTGATATAAATATTATAATATATATATTTTATAAAAAAAAATAATAAAAAATAATAATAATAAAAATAATAAAAATAATAAAAATAAATTTAAAAAAAAAAAGAAAAATTATCCCCTCCGCCGTCCGCGGCTCCCACACATAGTCTGATCGATCTAGCACTTCCCAAAAGGAGATCTCCGACGATGACGCTCGCTTCACCTTCATTAACGATCCTGAGAAGACGAACGACCGGGTGGAGTTCGCCAGCAATGAGATCCGCACTGGCAAGTACTCTGTTTCGATCTTCCTTCCTTGACAACCCTCTTTGCCACCACAAATGCTAGAAGGACCTCCGCGTTGGCAGAGTCAAGATCTCCGCCAATGATATCATCACCTGTGACATGGCCCTCCTCTCCGCCAGCGATCCCACCGGCGTCGCTCACCTCTAAACCATCAACCTCTATGGTGAATTCGAATAATGGAACCCCCTCCATCTCCGGCGTGGTCCGCTGCAGAAACCCAGTTGTAACATCTGTGGTTTCCGGGCCAACATAGAAGTCGATGGCAAATGCATTTCTCTCGGTCTTTCCAACATTGTTCTTCATGGCTGCGAGCTCATAAAAAAAAAAAAAAAAAAAAAAAATTCTTGGGCCATCGGCGTCGTCGTCTACACCGGCAGAGAGACCAAGCACCTCGCCATGGCTCCCAACCTCGAAATTGCCTACTGTTGCTTCAAAAGCTCAAAGACGACCTCGACGTCCGCCTCTCCTCCTGTGCCAAGCTTGGAGCGGGTTATGCCGATGCTAGGGCTCCGGTGAGCGAGTCTCATTGGAAGTCGATAGAGATGGAGATCGAGAACCCCTTACTTAATGTTAATGAGGCCATGAGTTGCTGCGTTCTTGCTTGGCTCGCTCCAAGGTCTTGGTCTCTGGCGCTTCTTCAACCTTCTCTCAAACTTCTACTCATCTCAATGCATCTCATGGTTCACTTCCACCTCAAAGATGGACTGCCGCTGCAAGGGTTTTCAGTTCAAAGTCAGCTGGAGCTGATGTTATTGGGATTGATTTGGGTACCACAGACTCTTGTGTTTTAATCATGGAAGGAAAGACCACAAAGGTGATTAAGAATGCTGAAGGTGCTAGAACAACACCATCTGTTGTAGCCTTCAATCAGAAGGGTGAGCTTCTTGTTGGAACACCAGCTAAGCGCCAAGCTATGATAAATCCCATAAAGGTACCATTTAGCACCTGGCGCTCAAGCTCCTCGCCCTTCACTACTTCGTTGAGAACTGCAGCCACGAGGTCATCAAGGCCTTGCTGGGGTTTGGCGCAGCTGATGTCAACTACCTCGCCGGCCTCGTCTGTAAAACACCACTTCACATCGCTGCAGAGGTGGTTTGCCCAGACATGGTAGCTGTTTTTTTTTCTCAAGGATGCCGTCCCCGGTTTAATACACATCGAATCAAATAAATTCCAGCTATGTCTAGAACTCGTCCAGTCTGCCGCTATGGTTCTCTCGCGCGAGGAGGCTGCTGATAATAATAACACAGTTGTGCATCACCATCTGAATCCAGAACCAAGCAATAATCATAGCAGCATGGTGAACCTTAGTCTGGATTCAAGAATGGCATACCTGAATCTTGGAATGACTGTTACTGCTGAATGAACGACGGCGGAGCCGATACTGCCTTTGGAGACTCTGTACATAGTTGCAACTTGTGCCATGGAGCATATATCTGATTCAATTGTGAATGCATTTCTCAGTGAGACAGTGAAGAAGTTCACTTTGAGTGTTGTTAATGGTATTAACAATTGATCTGAAATTATTAGAGACATTTGCAGATGATAAGTTTAACACAACCAGTTTGAGTGAATTCAAGAAAGATAGGAGTTTAAAAGGTTGTTTAATTGAAGCAGGGCAGTTAATTAATCTTTTGGCAATTGATAATCCAGAGAAACTACTCATCTAATGGTTACTTGAAGGAGATTGTTCAAGATGTATATAGATGTGTAAGCCTGAGAGGTATACAGTTTCTATCTAACGCTGACACCGGATTGAATTTTGAGATGATTGATGAGAAAATTTCTGGAAATTCACTAACTAAAGTGAGGGAAACCTTCAAAATCTGGTGGCTTTAGGACGAGAGGGATTATTTGAGTCTGAGGAAAAGCTCTATCACATGCTTCTAGATCGGAGGAAAAGACTTGCATGAAATTTTAGAACAGTTCCATATGCTATCTGTGGTGATCAAACAATAAAAAGTATATAGCTAAGATACGGCCATCCAATAGAGTTAGGTTGGCTAATATTGGTGATGTGAACCAGTACCTTGTGACAAGTGTGGCGATAGTTTCCTCCAAAGCATCAGTCATTTAACACAAGAACTAAACCTTTCGCTGGATGGAGAATCAATAGCCCAACCTGCAATCACAAGAGAAATGCTCTCCCCTGACACTATAGTGAGAAAAGCTTCCCAGTCCCACCAACAGTAGCAGGACAAAGTATACATCATTATCAATCACATTTGTATGGATACAGAACCCATAGCTTGAGTTTCTAGATACTGCAATGGAACAGCAACCATGCTATGTCTAGGTACAAAAGGTGCATATTACTTGGCTTCTGCGCAGGTTTTGGGTTGAATTTTCATATTAAGGATTCTGAAGTCTATCAATTGTTACTGTGAACCCAAATGGTTCTAAATTAAATAAGTAGGCCAGACATACATCTTGATATATTCATTGTCAGCTTGGAAGGCTGATGAGAATGGCAACACAATGTTGTGTTCATAGATGAGAATAAAATTGACTTGTATTCAAGTTGTAATGAATTGTACAATGGATGTGGTTTTGCTGCCGATTATAATGATATTGATGGCGGATGATGACGATGATGATGATGATGATGATTTATGAGATGATATTGGTGATGGTGGGTAATTACAGATTCCTATGCTTATGATTAAAAATAAATAAATAAAAACATGCAATAATATGCAGACGTGCATGATTTAACGAAATAAATAAATAAATAAGGCAAGGCCATGTGATGAATCAATGCATGCTTTGAAAAAAGTGCTCTATCATAAAATTACACACACAAAAAAAAAAAGAAAGAAAAAGATTTGACTCTAAAAAAAATAAAGAAGTGATGAGAAACATGTATATGTGCATGACTATAAAAAAAAATGAAAAAAAAGCATGCAATGCCTTCCATGCATATGTGCATGATTTAAAAAATAAAAAAAGTGAGAAAAGCATGCATGCATGCATGATAAAAAAACCAATTAATAGTAAAAAATGAGAAAGCATGCATATATGTATGACAAAAAATAATAATAATAAATAAAAATAAAAAAATAAAGAATACATAAAAAATAAAAAAATAAAATAAAATAAAAAATATATAAGGAAGGCATGCAATGGTAAAAAAAAGTTTGGTGACCAAAAAGAAATGAACTAGGTGAGTTAGCTAGTTGGGTGTCTCATTCTGATTAACCCAACCGCTTTACTTTTTCTTGCCTCGAATTTAAACGCACCTCTTTGATGATGAGACCCTGACCGCCCATCAAAATCCACATCTTAGGGTTGCCTCGAACTTAAACCAACTCTTTGATGATCAAATCCTGGCCACACATTGCAATCCAAATCTTGAGGTTGCCTCGAACTTAAACACAACTCTTTGATGATCAGATCTTGGCCGTCCATTAAAATCCAAATGTTATGGTTGCCTCGAACTTAAACCCCCTCCTTTGATGATCAAATCTTGGCTGTCCATCAGAACACTAATCTTGGAGCTGCCTAGAACTTAAACACAAATTTTTGATGGATGAGATCTCAGCCGCTCATCTTTCCCCTCTCAAATTCTAAATCATGAAAATGACCTAAATGCCCTCTAATCAAATTTAAACCTTTCATCCCACCTTGCCTCGAACATAGGTTATTTTTGCTTGATGATGGAATCAAGGCCTTCCCATCCAATTAACACTTACCCTTTGATGATCAAAATCATTCATTATCAATAATGTTTATCTCGAGCTTACTTCTGAGATTCTTCCATGAGAAAATTTATCCCGAAGCAATGACAAAAATGCCTATCTCAAGGCAATGGCAAAAATTTGTTCTGAAAATTGCAAAGTGTTTCAAGGTGGCAAACAAAGAATACAAGCGGTGGTGAGATATTCAATCTCAAAGCGGCAATGACACATGAGACGGCGACGAAGCATGTTCCCTAAGGCAGACGACGGCGTAAAAAAAAAAATAAATAAAATAAAGAAAAATATAAATAAAAATAAAAATATGTACGCCTATATATATATATATATATATATATATATATATATATGGCGATATTCATATGTAATGATCACCATGTTTTGACAATAAATTTATTATTTTTCTTTGCCCTTTTTATTTGTACTTTTGTCCTTAATCGGAGGTTCCCAAGACACTGTCTGGGGTAATTAATAATAGAGGCTTGCCTCTATTAGGAATGAAAGAACTCATAAAACAAATATGATATTTGTGCTTCGATATATCATCTAGTGTCTTCTTCACAGACATGATGCCAGACGCGTATTTTCGATCCCACAGGTTGCTCCACAGGTTTCTATGTATGAAATTCTAGTATCCAAAAATTTGTGGGGAAACAATTGGTTGTTTTGGCTGAAGACTAGTGCTTCTATTTTATAATAATCATAAAAAAAAATTTTGATGAAAGGCCTTATGTTTGATGATGAACATGTTGATCATCCATGCATTGTATCTGGCGGGTCCCATATCTCTCTTTATCATTAAATTTTTTTAATGCATTCTTTTCAAACTTCATGCATGTGACTCCATGATTCATGGATAGTATGCGTGCCATGATCGTGCATTTTGCATTTGAGTGGATCCCAACATTATATAATTCTTTCATGCAAAACATAATAAATAATAAATATGCATGCACGTACTATACCAGCATGCTTTCCTCTCTCTCTCTCTCTTCCCCTTGTCAATGATGTTTTTACATGAACATGTTTCTACAATAGATGGGTGCAGTTCTATATTGATGTTGCAAAAAACAAGGATTTCAAACATGGCCTTCTCCTTCACGAGCTGTTATCGAGATAGGTTTCGAATCAGACCTTTACCTTGGCAACCATCTTATAAACTTGTATGCCAAGTGTGGTGTTCTTAGTGATGCACATCAATTTGACTCTATGACCAACAGAAACCTCATCTCATGGTCAGCTATAATTTTTGGATATGTTCAGAAAAAAAAAAATTCGAAGGCCATGGAGATTTTCTCTCAGTGCCGCTCCAGCCAAATGAGTACATCTATGCCAGTGTCATTACTGCATTTCGCACGAAATGTTGTATTCATGGGAATGGGGCATCCATTAAATAACTACACAGCTTTAGTGGAAGCAATTCAGGCTATGTTAGGATTCACATTTCAGCTATCAGCCAAAAGAATTACAGTTTCAACGGTTGGGATTATTCATACCATCAACAAGCTCCATGATGACCTCCCAACTGTGAACCCTGCGGTTTCATTGCATGCACCCGATCAAGACATCCGATGTCAAGTTATGCCAGCAACACGAATATTTTCCCTTGCTCGGCTAATAGATGCAATGCGAGCTTATCAGAATAAGAGTGGATAGAAGGTCTTTATCGATTATATTATGCTTGGTGGAGTGAATGATCAGGATCAGCATACTCGCCAACTTGATATAAGTGGTGTTTATGGCCAGTTGGTCGTGAACCTTTAAGAACAGAGATAGACTTTTCTCCGTCTTCATATGTAGAAGCAATAGCATCTTAGGTCATAGTGATTCTTGTAAGTGATGATTTGCATTCAAGATTATCTCCTCTCCAAGAGAGATAAGTCAGCATGTGCCGGCCTGAGATATTGAGACTTCTCAACGAATATTTGACACTCTTGTCCAATGTATTCATGGGGTTGAAACTGCAGCCATTCAAGCGTAAAAAAAAAAAAAAAAAAAAAAAAAAAAAAGAAGAAGAAGCAAAAATGATGATGAAATGAGAAGCATATACCCACGTGCATGATTAAAAAAAAATAATTAAAAAAATAATTATAATTTAAAAATAAATAAATAAATAATGAAAATGAGAAGAAGGATGAGAAAAACATGCAATGCTATAAAATAAAAAAAAATAAAAAAAAGAGAAAATAAAAGGGCATGCATACGAGCATGTCAAAATAAAAAAATAATAAAAAATGATGAATAGCATGCATACGTGCATGGCAAAATAAAAAAATATATAGCATGCATACATGCATGATTTTTTTTTTTAAAAAAAAAAAAATTATAATAATAGTACAAAAATAAAAATAAAAAAAAGCATACATGCTCACCCACGTGGGCTCCATAAAAAAGAAATGTGTATGGGAATAAAGAAGATAATAAAAAATGACAATATGGAGCTTAAGCTAAAAAAATAAACAAAAAAAATAAAAAAATCCCTTGAAGATCAAGATAGGCTTCTCTTTGGATTGGACTGGCAATTTTCTTTTAAGCACAATCCCAAATTTCACATTGGCGTTTAACATGACAAGACTCAAAATGGCAATGATTGTAATGTCTATGAGATATGAAGCAATAAAAAAAAAGGAGCCCAAACAAAGACCAACTGGTGCAGCCTTATGTCAGCACTTGACAACCTGGGTTTCCTTATTGAGAAGCAATAAAAACGCTTATTTTGATGCAATATTGGAATACATATCTTGAGACGGTTGATGAAATCCAAATCTTGAAGGAACATGAATTTTAAGGAAATATACAAGTTTGAAGCGGCAATAAAAAGGCAGCAAATAAAGAATACGAATTTTAAATGGCATGAATTTCTGAACGGCAGTGAGATATTTGAGATAGTCAATCTCAAAGCGGCAATGAGGCATGAGACGGCGGCGAAGCATGGCAAACGACGGCGTTATAAAAAAATAAATTAATAATAATAATAAATAAATAAAATATGCATGCCTATATATATATATATGGCAATATTCATATGTAATGATCACCATGTTTTGACAATAGATTTATTATTTTTCTTTGCCTTTTTATTTGTACTTTTGCCCTTAATCGGAGGTTCCCAAGACACTGTCTGGGGTAATTAATAATAGAGGCTTGCCTCTATTAGGAATGAAAGAACCCATAAAACAAATATGATATTTGTGCTTCGATATATCATCTGGTGTCTTCTTCACAGACACGATGCCAGACGCGTATTTTCGATCCCACAAAATCTGGCACGCCCGGTGGGACCTTCATTCCTCCTCCCATCTTTGAGGCAAAAGTACAAGTAGAGGCATTATTTCTACATCCTGTGAAAGAAATCTAATATTGTTGATTTTTTTATTGCAGAAGAAGAAATGGCACTCAAGAATTCAACCACCCCTGGAAGCCCGAAACTCAAGATCTTCCTTGGCGAAGGAACTGAAGTTCAACTGCCGAATTGCACGTTCAACACTGGAGCTGCAGGAGCTGAGTTGACCTTCGGCACAATATCTGAGTCAGTACATTTCATAAGGAGGCCTGCACTTTTAGAAGAGAACTTGAAGGTCCCACGGCTTCCTTCCAAGGGTCGTCGTCCCAATGTGATCGTTCCTGCAGCTGGCAAGAACGTTGCTGTTGAAGAACCACCAAGAGTATCTGCATTTGAGAGGCTATCTCACTCCAAAAGGACAGTTTCTATGAATGATGATGATGATGAACCCACTTTTACTATTACTGCAAAGGGGCGAGAAAGTGGAATCTTCCACTCATCTGATGAAGATACGCCAAAGAAGACTAGTGTGTTTTCAAGGCTCACACAAAGGAAAGTCAAAACTCCAAAGCAAAAGCTGGACTTTGTGTCATTCCAAGGACACAAGAATAATCAAATGGGTACTTTCAACAACTCATTTGAACCTCTTAAGCTGGTAAAGAAGAATGCAACCACTGCAGATTTGCGTCTTCAACTGAATGAAAACAAGTCAGAGAAGATGCGACCGAAAGAATTTTATCAAAGGAAGAAGCAATTGATCTCAAAAGCACGGAAGACGGTGTTTGACCGTTTAACTCCAACAAGGAATCAACTTAGGATTTCCCACTCTAAATTTCAATGGAGAAGGGAAATGAAAGATGAAGAAATATCTGATGCAGATGTGGAAATACACACTTGTCGGATGGTTACTGAGGCAAGAGGAGACCCCGCACCAGAACAAGACCAGCCGGGACCTGTTACGAGATCCCGTAGAAGAGCAGCAGACTCCTTGAATGGAGAAGAAGGCTCCAGCCATGTGCCACCACATGATGGGCAAGGGATAGGAACTAGCATTCCACCACTCCACATGCTAAGGAAACATAAAGAAGTAAATCCTCCAAATGAAGATGATGAGGATGAACCTGTTTTCGTTCCTCAAAAGGGACACCGTGATGCTGAATATAAAAGACTCAATGAAAACATGACAATGTTGATGGAGTCGATGTTACAAATGCAGAAACAAATCAAAACTCTAATGGAAGATCGACCTGAACAAGTAGGAAGGTCGAGGAGTCCAGCCCCACGGCCAAGGCCAGCTGAGCAGAGGTCGAGAAGTCCAACGCCTCATCTAAGGGAAACCTTCAGGCCAGTGGAACATGCAGGAACTTCTTATATTCCAGTTCAAGAACAGTCAACTGTAATGACTCGAGAAGAGATACAGCGGATGGTAGTTGCTGAACTGAAACAAGCCAAAGGGAGTGAGACAAGGGCCGATGGAGACAAACCCTATCCTAGTTACCATGACTTGGTGCCCTACCCCAAGGATATAATGTTCCCAAATTCAAGCAATTTAAGGGGATCGGCAATCCTGACCAACATTTGGCTCATTTTGTGACGGCCTGTGGAGATACAAGTGCGAAACCGTCACTGCTCCTTAGACAATTATCTGCAAGTCTAGCAGGAGTAGCATTTGAATGGTATGCGAATCTACTACCCGAGTCTATTCAAACATGGCAGCAGCTGAAAGATGCCTTTCGAGTACGGTTCGGGGGCATAAGTGACAAAATCACGATTGCTGACCTCGCAGCCACTCGTCAATACAAAGATGAAAAAGTGGTCGATTATATTATGAGATGGAGGAACTTGAGCATTAAGTGTGAACAACCACTTGATCAACCACAGGCGGTGGGTTTATTGCTCGGGAATATTGATAATTGGATGGCACCCTTTCTAAGTACATCTGGCATCACAACATTCCAAGACTTGATTTCACAAGCCAAGAAATTAGAAAGAACTAACCCAAAGGTGTTGACTAATTTCCAGTCGACTTCAAGAAATGATAAAGATAAATCCAAGAGGACAGAAGGTGTCAAGTACACTGCCACAACCTTCAATGTTGAGAAAGGGAAAGGCGTAGTTGAGCCCCATAAGCCGGAACATGTTAAGGCATCTGCCTTAGGTATTACTGGTAATGAATCAAGACCTCTCCCCTCCTTGAAGGATAGGATGAATAAGAAGTATTCTTTTAGAAGAGACAAAGTACATAAGATCTTCAAAGATGCTGTGAGAGAAGGTCTGCAACTCCCTGAATGCAAGAGGCATGAAGAGCAAAACAAGAAGGACCATCCCAGTTACTGTCCATATCATAGGGTGTTGGGACATATAATAGAAGATTGCTATGTTTTCAAGGACTGGGTGGAGCGACAGTACCAAGAGGGTAAAATTACACTCTCAAAGAATGTCTTGTCCGAGCAACCAGCTGAACATACCCGCTATGTGACTACCCTAAACTCACAGGGATCATCCCAAGGGGAAGTTATAGTGGTTGGCAACAAAGTGATACTCCCATCGACAGAAGATGATAAACTTTCATCTATTCCAGAAGAGTTATGGGAGGTATTTATATCCAAAAGATCAATGAAGATGTTGAAAAGGTTGGCTGAACTCCCAGGGATATCTTGGAAACGCTCTCAAGAACCTCCTAAAGGTTCCCAGACAAAACAATCAAAGAAGAAGAATAAGAAGAAAAAGCGCGAACAATCAAAGCGCAAGAAGTCCATTATTGAGGAGTATATAGAGACTCTTGATGAATATGAACAGAAGGAAAGGGTTCTGATTACCCTCAAAGATTATTTTCCTGAAGAAGTTAAAGAATTACTTGGAGAATTAGCTAAGGAAATTGATGAAAATGATGAAGATGTGCAAGTAGAGACTTGCAGGGTTATTTCGGGAGGAGAATACCCTCTATACAACCCAGAAGATGATGACAATGATGACTATGATAGCTTCTCTGAGCCAGAAGAGTCATATGACCGTTATGGTCGGCCCTATATTAGCAAGAAGCAAAGAAAGAAGATAGCATTCAGGGAGAGAGTTAAGAAGGCGAACGCCAAGCTCTTGGAGCCCTACCAACAAACAAAGCCCAGAGAACCATGTTACACCCCAAAGACCCCAAAATATAAAGTCTTGAGGAAAGTTATGCCTACTGAAGACATTCCTGTTTTCATTCAAAGGGTGACGGAGGAGTCAACTAATAGGCTGCTGCAATTACATATTGAAGATGCTGAGTGGGACGAGTCTGGGACATACCTTCCAGAGTCATCGGGACAAAATTTTGTCTCAGAGGTCGTGGGTTCTCCAACTCCTACTAAAACAACAAATGCTAATGAAGTATCTATCTCTCAAGTTGTCAAAATAAAGAAAGACAAGAGAAAAGAGCTTTTTGATCAAGCTATAGAAAAAGGGTTGGATTTGCCTAGACCCAAAAGGCCGTGCTTGATGCATCTTGATAGTCATCCAAACTACTGTCCATATCACCGGCTTGTAGGACACACCATAGAAGAATGCAAAAAATTTCAAAACTGGTTGCAAAGACAGGTCTCTATGGGAAATTTGACACTCACAGAGACTATTTTGAAGAAAGAGGAGAATGTTGTTCCATAGCCGTTCTTGATGATTCAGAAGACGAGCTGAACTTTCCTGATGAGGAAGAAGGAGTACCACAACAGGTACATCAAATGCAACTCAGAACTGGGAAGACACTTCAACCAAGACAGGCTTCTAGCTCAAATGACAGAAACAAAGGGAATGCTTCTAGCTCAAATGACAGAAATAAAGGGAAAATACTTGAAGAAGATAATGTCTCCCCGAAGAAACCCTCAAAAAAGCCAAATTATAACATTTTGGCACATTTGAAGAAGGTCCCAGCACTCCTCAGTATGTACGATGCATTGATGATGTCAACTGAAGTCAGGGAGTCCTTAATACATGCTCTACAAAATCCTGAGGAGTATCAAGCATACTTTGCCGAGGTCAACATGAAAGATGTTTTACATGCAGTTCATACACTTTCAGTGTCCTTCACAGATAAAGACCTGTTGCTTGGAACTACAGCACACAACAGATCGTTATATGTGACAGGGTTTTGTGATGGGATAAAGATCAACCGGGTTTTAATTGATCCAGGGTCTTCTGTGAATTTAATGACCCTCAACACTCTCCGAGCATTGGCCCTTGAAATATGCCACTTATCTCCAGAGAAAATCATTATCCAGGGCTTCAATCAACACAGCCAAAAGGCATTGGGGTCCATTACTCTTCCCATTAAATTTGGAAAGATGACAACTGATGTGAAGTTCCATGTGATTAATGCTGATGCCTGTTATAAAGCTCTCTTAGGAAGGCCATGGATTCACGAAAACCAGATGGTTCCTTCAACACTTCATCAATGTGTGAAGTACCTGGTAGACGGGGAAGAGTTCAGAATTGACGGAGAGATCCAACCCTTTGGCATCCATGAAATACACTATGAGGACGCAAGGTATTATCGTAGTGCATCCAAAGGGGGCAAATCAACCGAAGAGGATAAATTGCCAAGCCCAAGAGAATTTTCTTTGATGAAAACGACCAAAGTTATTCCAATGCTCCAAAAGAGAGAACCAGTACTACCTCACTTTGGTAGCGACACTGAGTCATCAGAAGATGAAAGTGATGAGGATATACACCAAAGCAAGGGTCAAGATGAAAGATCTGCTCAAGAAAGTGCGTTGCACATTACAAGGGTTCCTGATGGACTCTACAAGTCCTTAGAGGATTTGAATGTAAATAAAGTTGAGCATATGAAGACAATCTATGTACCAGCTCGGCGTGAAAATGAGAGAGGCATCCTCTTTTACGAAGCCAAGAGCAAGAAGATTTCAAATGATGATGTCATAAATATTGAAGAAATAGAAGATGATGAAGTTCAACCCATAAATTTCCCAAGCTATTACCCTAACAAGCTCAAGACGATAGTTGAGAGGTTTGGGGGCAAAATCAAGTGGTCGAGGAAGTCATATCAAAGCTTTCGCCGATTATGGGATCCTGCACATGTGGATAAGAGAGGAATAGGCTACTCCGAGTTTTCCAGGTACTCATGTTATATGGTGACATCCCAGGAGGAAGAAGAAGAAGAAATCAAGATGAAGAATGCACCGCTCGAACTAGAAGACGGGGGGCAAGCAACAATCGATGAGCTGGTTGAAATCAACTTGGGAAGCGATGAGGACCCAAGGCCAACTTTCCTAAGCACACAGCTATCAGAAGAAGAAAAAGCATCATTCAAAGCTCTCCTGAAGGAGCATATTGACTGCTTCGCCTGGAACTATAATGAAATGCCGGGATTAGATGACGAGGTAGCTATTCACAGACTTGCCATTGACCCTAATGCTATTCCAGTTAAACAGGCACCGAGAAAGATGAAGTTTGACATGGAAGAAAGGGTGATAGAAGAGACAAAGAAGCTGATTGAAGCTGGTTTCATCAGAGAAGAGAAGTACCCTGATTGGATAGCTAGCATAGTCCCTGTGAAAAAGAAGACTGGGCAAATACGGATATGTGTAGACTTCAGAGACCTGAACAAGGCATGTCCCAAGGATGATTTTCCCCTTCCAGTTATGGAGATCATGATCGACAACACCTCAGGGTACGAGATGTTCTCCTTTATGGATGGATATTCTGGATACAATCAAATCAAAATGCATCCAGATGATGAGAAAAATACTGCCTTCCGAACACCCATGGGCATCTACTGTTACAGGGTAATGCCGTTTGGACTGAAGAATGCGGGAGCAACATATCAAAGGGCTATGACCAGGATATTTGATGATTTAATTCATAAGGTTGTTGAATGCTATGTGGACGATCTTGTGGTTAAAACAAGTTCCAAAGACAAGCATCTTGAAGATCTGAGGATAGACTTCACACGCCTCAGAGAATATAAGTTAAAAATGAATCCCATGAAGTGTGCTTTTGGAGTCCTCTCTGGGAAATTCTTAGGCTTCATAGTGAGGCATCGGGGGATAGAGATAGATCCCTCCAAGATAAAGGCAATCCTGGAAATGCCACCTCCTCAGACATTGAAGCAGCTGCGCTCCTTCCAAGGGCGTTTGGCTTATATCAGAAGATTCATTTCCAATCTATCTGGAAGATGCAAGCCTTTATCTAAATTGGCCAAGAAAAATGCGCCTTTCAAATGGGATGATGAATGTCAGAGAGCATTCGAAGACATCAAACAGTACTTGCTGAATCCACCGATATTGGCAGCCCCTATCCATGGGAAGCCTCTGATATTATATACTGCCGCATTGGATGGGTCCTTGGGAGCTATGTTGGCCCAAAACAATGAAGAAGGCAGAGAAAATGCGCTATATTACCTCAGCAGGATGTTGATAGGAGCTGAGAGTAAATACACTCCAATTGAAAAACATTGCCTAGCTTTGGTGTTTGCAGTCAAGAAGTTAAGACACTATTTGCTAGCGCATAAAGTAATACTCATATCAAAAATAGACCCACTCAAATACCTTATGACGAGGCCATTGCTTACTGGAAGACTCGCAAAATGGGCGCTGATTCTGATGGAATTTGACATAACATACACTCCACAGAAGGCTATTAAAGGGCAAGCGTTGGCAGACTTCCTAGCAGCGCATCCTCTCCCTGATGATTCACCACTGAATTTTGATATCCCTGATGAAGAGACATTGAGAGTGGAAGAAGCAAGGTGGCGACTATACTTTGATGAAGCGTCATCTATAAAACCGGCACTTATGTCCCAAATTCCGCAAATCAAAGCTGGGATAGGACTCGTGTTCGTCACACCAGAAGGGGGAATCCTCAGATACACTCTCTCCCTTACGGAGCCATGTACAAACAATGAGGCGGAATATGAAGCTCTCATAGCTGGTTTGGAACTGGTAATCAAAATGGGGATCCAAGACATACACATATTTGGAGACTCACAACTCATAATCAAGCAAGTCGAAGGAGACTATAAGGTATACAAACCTGAACTTCTGAAATATTACAAGAAGGTCAAAAATCTGATGAAGAAAATCCCCCAAGTACAGTTGAGGAGGGTTTCAAGATCAGAAAATGGAGAAGCTGATTCTTTGGCAAAAGTAGCAAAGGAGCTTGCGAATCCGAATTATGAAGAAATCCATATAACTATAAGAAATAGAAGACCCATTAGTACAATCCCTGACGAAGTCAAAGAGGAAAGTGCTGGGGGCAAAGCGAAAGTCTTCACTCTCGAAATGCCAGAGGAAGATTGGAGGCAACCGTTCATAGAATATTTGAAATATGATAAACTCCCAGAGGATAAATCAGAAGGCCTTCAGATAAAGCGAAGAGCCCTAAGATTCACCCTCATAAATGATATATTGTACCGCAGGTCATATGATCAACTACTTCTGCGATGCCTCTCACATGAAGAAGCTCAAGAAGTTATGCATGATATACATTCCGGGATATGTGGTGCCCACCAATCCGGACCTAAGATGCGACTCAAGATCAAGCGCTTGGGATATTATTGGCCAACCATAGTCGGAGATTGCATCAATTATGCTAGAAAATGCCATCTATGCCAGATACATGGAGATTTTATTCATCAACATCCAAATCCTTTACACCCCACAGCCTCGTCATGGCCCTTTGAGATATGGGGGACGGATGTAGTCGGTCCTATTGAACCACCATCATCTTTGGGACATCGGTTCATATTGGCTGCAACAGATTACTTTTCCAGATGGGTAGAAGCAATCCCGTTGAGAGAAGTCAAGACTGAGAATATCATCAAATTCTTCAGGGAGAACATCTTATACAGATTTGGGAATCCAAGAAGAATTATTTCAGATAATGGCCCTGCTTTCAGAAGCTTCAAAATCGGGAGATTTGCACAGCACCATAAAATAGACTGGCGATATACCTCCATCTATAACGCTAGAGCGAATGGGTTGGCAGAAGCATTCAACAAGACTCTCTCAAAGCTGTTGAAGAAAGCAGTGTCCAAGAACAAAAAGGATTGGCATGAAAGACTCCCGGAGATGCTATGGGCATATCGCACCACCTATAGAACTCCAACACAATGCACGCCGTACTCTTTGGTGTTTGGAACTGAAGCAGTCTTGCCTCTCGAAATCCAAATACCCTCACTGAGAATGGCAGTGCAAAATGAAATCTCAAATGAAGATAATGTTCGGCTTCGCTTGGATGAGTTGGACTCTCTTGACGAGAAAAGGTTAGGAGCACAACAGAATCTTGAAGTCTACAAAGCCAAAATGTCTCAAGCATACAATAAGCTGGCTCGTTTTCGGACTTTTACCAAAGGAGAGATGGTCCTTGTCCTCAGAAGACCCATCATCACCAACAAAAAGGCCGGGGGCAAATTCAAAGTAAATTGGGAAGGCCCTTATGTTGTGGAGATCGTCTATGAAGGAGGCGCTTACCAACTTATTGACGCCAACGGAGAAAGACCGATGCCGCCTATCAACGGCCGATTCCTGAAGAAATATTATGTTTGATGTAAAAATGTTTGCCTATGACGGAACGTCTAGTCCCTCACAAGAGTAGACTAGTCATGCATAATTAAGTGTGCTTCCTGAGGCAAGACATTCATTTTCATATATTCTTGTATTAAGTTCACTTTTGTACTGAAATTTATTTAATGAAATAAAAAAGCATGTGTTTGTCTATGACGGAACGTCTGGTCCCTCACAAGGGTAGACTAGTCATGTACAATTAAGTGTGCTTCCTGAGGCAAATACATCGGCCCCTATGCTTTCTAATAAAAAAAAAACAAACAAGAAAAAAAAAAAAAAAACAACAACAACAACAACAAAAAAAAACAAAAACAAAAACAAAACAAAACAAAAAGAACAAAAACAAAAAAAAACAAAAAAACAAAAAAACAAACAAAGAACAAAAAAAAAAAAAAAAAATAGTGAGGGAAATTTTCAAAATTTTTGAATTTGAAAATAAAAAAGAAAAGAAAAAAAAGAGAAGAGAGAAAATAAATCATGAAGAAAATAAATTTTCTGAATTTTTGAATTTAAAAAAAAATCACTAGAAGAAAATAAATTTTCAAATTTCAGGATAAGGCGAATTTGTGCTAGGAATGTGGCGCATGAAAACATGATGAACCTCATTACAATTTTGAGCCATATCCCAAAAAGGTTGAGAGATATTGGCCATGATAAAAAAAGAGGTTGGGGATTCCTACTTCTCTCACTCAATTTCACTAAAAAGATTTCGTGAGAAAAGTAGGAAGGGGGCATTTGTTTATATATAAATTATATAACATATGTCTTAATAGAACTCAAATTCCAATTTAATTAAAATTCAAATATATGGATATATTTAGAATTTAAAATTTAAATGTCCTAGTCTTAATTGATTTTGGATTTCTCCGTTTAAAATAAATCATTTGGTTGTCTTGGACTAGAATGCAAATTTCGAGAAAAAAAATCAAATTACAAAATTGCCCCTGAGAGCATATCTCGGGCAAGATGGCAAATTATAAAATTGTCTCCGAGAGCACAAATCTCGAGACAATATAAAATATTCAAATCTTAAGATCAGCCGAGAGCACAGATCTCGAGCCAATCAAAATATTTAAATCTCAAGATCAGCTGAGAGCACAGATCTCGAAGCGATCTAAAATATTAAAATCCCAAGATCATCTGAGAGCACAGATCTCAAGGCGATCAAAATATTTAAATCTCAAGATCAGCTGAGAGCACAGATCTCGAAGCGATCTAAAATATTTAAATCCCAAGATTAGTCAAGAGCACAGATCTCGAGGCGATCAAAATATCCAAATCACAAGATCAGCCAAGAGCACAAATCTCGAGGCAATCTAAAATATCCAAATCTCAAGATCAGCCTAGGTCACAGATCTCGAGGCGATCTAAATACATAAATCCCAAGATCAGCCAAGAGCGTCGATCACGAGGCGATCTAAAAATATTCAAATCTCAAGATCAGCCAAGAGCACCGATCTCAAGGCGATCCAAAATATTCAAAATCTCAAAATTGCCCTTGAGAACATATCTCGAGGCGAAATGACAAATTACACAATTGCCCTCTGAGAATATATCTAGAGGCAAATTGACAAATTACAAATTTGCCCTTGGGAACACATATCCCAAGGCAATCTCGAATCTCAGGACAGCCCGAATACACATCACGTGGCAATTCTAAATTTCGTATAGCCTGAGAACAGATCTCGAGGCAACCTGAGAGTGCAAATCATGAGACACCCAAACACATATCTCGAGGCAAATTGGATTTAAATTTTGAAATTTTAAATTTTAAATCTAATCCTATCCTCTTTTAATAAAAAAATAATTAAATAATAATAATTAAAAAAAAATATTAATATAAAAAAATTAAAATAAATTATTATTAAAATTTAAAATTTGGATTTAACCCTATCTACGTGGTTTTACGGAGGGGGTTGACGATTCTAAGGGTTGTTTGTGATTCTACGGGATCAGAACGGATTAAGCTTTTAAAAGGAGAGGAAAAAGGGAGAAGAAAAAAAGGAATTTTGAAGAGGATTCAAACAAAAAAAAAATAAGGAAAAAAAAAGAGAGGAAAAAATTCAAAGAAGAAGAGGAAATTAAAGGTATATATCTTAAAAAAAAAGGGTCGTTGTCTCACTGCTCGCCGTTGCTGCCGTCTGCCGCTGTACCCATTGCTATCATCGCTGCCTTGATGTTGAAGCCGCTGTTGTTGCCGACGTTACTCGGTGTTGTTGCCGCTTTGTCATCACTGCCTGTTGTTGCCTGATGCTGTCATGGCTGCTACTTAGTAGCCTCGACGAAGACGAAAACGAAGACGAAGACGAAGGCAATACAATGAGTTGCTGCTTGTTGTTGTTGCCGCTAGTAGCCTTGACGAAGACGAAGATGAAGACGAAGCCAGAGAAAATAATCTGCTGCCGTTGTTGCTGTCTGCTAAGGTTGCTTACCAACGCCGCTTGCTGAAGTTACCGCAGTTGCTCGCCACTGTTACTTGAAGCTGTTGCCATCTCTGTCAAGGAGAAAGAAAGACCGATGAAGAAGATGATACGAGTCCCCCAAAGGTGGCCGAAGAAACGAGATGATGACGATGATCCCTGGAATATTGATGCTTCTTACCAGGCCGTCATCGGAAGAAATACTGAAGCCATTATTGCCCGTCGCCAGCGCTGCCAACATCACTGTCGTCGCCTTCAGAGCAGTCCTCTCGATGCCATGGTGTTGGAGGTTGCGAGGTATGAAGAGAGAATCCCGTTGCTGTAGCTATTGCCCGTTGCCACCATACCTTCCCTCGCCATCTGATTCTCCGGTGACCGCCATGCTTTCCTACCTCACCAACGTTTGCGGTCTTTCGCTGGTGGCCGTCAATGCTGCCTTCTCCAAGCTCAGTTTCACCTCTGATTGGGGAAGGGTCAATACCATGAGAAAGTTTGACTCCATCCTTGCCTTTCGATCCCATGGTTTGACACTATCCCAGATCACCAAGCTCAACTTCTCCGACATCGATTTCTTACGGTCAATCTTGAGGAAGCGAATAATTCTTTCCTTTGATTTCCTCAAGACGATCCTCCACACCGATGAGCATGTGATCGCCGCCGTAAAGCGCTCAACTTGGCTTTCCCATGTTAATCTTAAGAAGGAAACGGACTTGAGATGGGCCACTGCCCTGGTGACGCTATGTTCATCCGTGTCTTCTATTAGTGTGGCTACTTTGAAGAGGAAGTTGGAAGTCTATAAAAGCTTTGGATTGCCAAAAAAACAAGATTGTCCCTCGCGCGAATCAAAAGCCCATGATTGTGAATCTCTCTGAGGATAGCATCAAGAGGAGCTTTGGCCTCTTCATGGAGAAGCTAAAATAGGCTCCTGATTTTGCGTTTTCCTCTTCAGTGCTTCTCACCTTTAAGCCTTGAGAAAAGGGTTGCTCCACAGGTTTCTATGTATGAAATTCTAGTATCCAAAAATTTGTGGGGAAACAATTGGTTGTTTTGGCTGAAGACTAGTGCTTCTATTTTATAATAATCATAAAAAAAAATTTTGATGAAAGGCCTTATGTTTGATGATGAACATGTTGATCATCCATGCATTGTATCTGGCGGGTCCCATATCTCTCTTTATCATTAAATTTTTTTAATGCATTCTTTTCAAACTTCATGCATGTGACTCCATGATTCATGGATAGTATGCGTGCCATGATCGTGCATTTTGCATTTGAGTGGATCCCAACATTATATAATTCTTTCATGCAAAACATAATAAATAATAAATATGCATGCACGTACTATACCAGCATGCTTTCCTCTCTCTCTCTCTTCCCCTTGTCAATGATGTTTTTACATGAACATGTTTCTACAATAGATGGGTGCAGTTCTATATTGATGTTGCAAAAAACAAGGATTTCAAACATGGCCTTCTCCTTCACGAGCTGTTATCGAGATAGGTTTCGAATCAGACCTTTACCTTGGCAACCATCTTATAAACTTGTATGCCAAGTGTGGTGTTCTTAGTGATGCACATCAATTTGACTCTATGACCAACAGAAACCTCATCTCATGGTCAGCTATAATTTTTGGATATGTTCAGAAAAAAAAAAATTCGAAGGCCATGGAGATTTTCTCTCAGTGCCGCTCCAGCCAAATGAGTACATCTATGCCAGTGTCATTACTGCATTTCGCACGAAATGTTGTATTCATGGGAATGGGGCATCCATTAAATAACTACACAGCTTTAGTGGAAGCAATTCAGGCTATGTTAGGATTCACATTTCAGCTATCAGCCAAAAGAATTACAGTTTCAACGGTTGGGATTATTCATACCATCAACAAGCTCCATGATGACCTCCCAACTGTGAACCCTGCGGTTTCATTGCATGCACCCGATCAAGACATCCGATGTCAAGTTATGCCAGCAACACGAATATTTTCCCTTGCTCGGCTAATAGATGCAATGCGAGCTTATCAGAATAAGAGTGGATAGAAGGTCTTTATCGATTATATTATGCTTGGTGGAGTGAATGATCAGGATCAGCATACTCGCCAACTTGATATAAGTGGTGTTTATGGCCAGTTGGTCGTGAACCTTTAAGAACAGAGATAGACTTTTCTCCGTCTTCATATGTAGAAGCAATAGCATCTTAGGTCATAGTGATTCTTGTAAGTGATGATTTGCATTCAAGATTATCTCCTCTCCAAGAGAGATAAGTCAGCATGTGCCGGCCTGAGATATTGAGACTTCTCAACGAATATTTGACACTCTTGTCCAATGTATTCATGGGGTTGAAACTGCAGCCATTCAAGCGTAAAAAAAAAAAAAAAAAAAAAGAAGAAGCAAAAATGATGATGAAATGAGAAGCATATACCCACGTGCATGATTAAAAAAAATAATTAAAAAAATAATTATAATTTAAAAATAAATAAATAAATAATGAAAATGAGAAGAAGGATGAGAAAAACATGCAATGCTATAAAATAAAAAAAAATAAAAAAAAAGAGAAAATAAAAGGGCATGCATACGAGCATGTCAAAATAAAAAAATAATAAAAAATGATGAATAGCATGCATACGTGCATGGCAAAATAAAAAAATATATAGCATGCATACATGCATGATTTTTTTTAAAAAAAAAAAAAATAATAATAATAATAATAGTACAAAAATAAAAATAAAAAAAGCATACATGCTCACCCACGTGGGCTCCATAAAAAAGAAATGTGTATGGGAATAAAGAAGATAATAAAAAATGACAATATGGAGCTTAAGCTAAAAAAATAAACAAAAAAAATAAAAAAATCCCTTGAAGATCAAGATAGGCTTCTCTTTGGATTGGACTGGCAATTTTCTTTTAAGCACAATCCCAAATTTCACATTGGCGTTTAACATGACAAGACTCAAAATGACAATGATTGTAATGTCTATGAGATATGAAGCAGTAAAAAAAAAGGAGCCCAAACAAAGACCAACTGGTGCAGCCTTATGTCAGCACTTGACAACCTGGGTTTCCTTATTGAGAAGCAATAAAAACGCTTATTTTGATGCAATATTGGAATACATATCTTGAGGCGGTTGATGAAATCCAAATCTTGAAGGAACATGAATTTTAAGGAAATATACAAGTTTGAAGCGGCAATAAAAAGGCAGCAAATAAAGAATACGAATTTTAAATGGCATGAATTTCTGAACGGCAGTGAGATATTTGAGATAGTCAATCTCAAAGCGGCAATGAGGCATGAGACGGCGGCGAAGCATGGCAAACGACGGCGTTATAAAAAAATAAATTAATAATAATAATAAATAAATAAAATATGCATGCCTATATATATATATATATATATATATGGCAATATTCATATGTAATGATCACCATGTTTTGACAATAGATTTATTATTTTTCTTTGCCTTTTTATTTGTACTTTTGCCCTTAATCGGAGGTTCCCAAGACACTGTCTGGGGTAATTAATAATAGAGGCTTGCCTCTATTAGGAATGAAAGAACCCATAAAACAAATATGATATTTGTGCTTCGATATATCATCTGGTGTCTACTTCACAGACACGATGCCAGACGCGTATTTTCGATCCCACAGCTCAGTTTAAGCAGCAGTGGGACTAAAAGATTACAGTTTAAAGTTTAGGGACCCAAAAGGCATGTTTGAAAAAGTAGAGAGGCTATTCAGAGAATTAAACCTTATTTATTAGTTTTTTCACACCAAATTTGTACTCCATAATTTGTTCCTTATTTTACCTTGTGAATACATCGAACATATGTAGATTTGGAGTCAAATTCCTCTTATTTACATGAAAAATAATAAAGAGCAGTATTACATATAAGGAGAAAGAAATCCACACATAAATCATGTAGAATCGTGTGATTGAACGACAATTAAAGCAAAATTCATATTAGAACCTTATATAATTTCTACACTCATCAAACTCCCCCATCTTTAGGTCTTTACTTGTCCCCAAGTAAAAATTAATGTAAAATGTTCTGGTAAGAACGATTCTTAAATATATAAATCCTTTATTAGGCAAAGATTATGTGATAAAACACCATAGGCATCAATGAGACAACCATGAGTTAAAATTTCAAATATATAAAAAATAATTTAAAATACAAAGACAAGTAGATGCATGTACAGGGGCCACTCAATAATGAAGCATTCACACCACCTGTATATGATCGACACTCTTAAGATAACATATAACCAACCAATGAACTTGTGAGATCCTTGGAATCCTATGCATAAATCCTCTAACATTAATGTGTTTGAGAGATCAATAGGATTTTATTCAACTTAACACCTTTTTGTTCATTTGTTCATTTTTTTTCCAGGATAACCTAAGTTGTGAGTCACCTTTCGGACGGATGCACATGTTGTTTAGACATTGGAACAGACAAATACTCAGCTAGTCTTAACCCTAAGTATGTGCTTATGCTCAAAGGCATCCTTTTTACTTGAAGAGCACTCTTATCATAAGCTAGAACTCCAAGCTGCTTAAGCTCACATAGCTATAGAATACTGCACTTTTAGGCAACCAAATTTATTATTGTTATTTTTTATGTACCAACATACCCTTATAATATCTGTTAAGTGAAAAATCTTATAACATTTGAACTTAGGATTAAGCTTATTTCATTTATTGGCCATAATATTTTTACTTGAATATTATTAATTTGGTTTGGGTATTGTTTTTTGGTGCTTTATATGCAGATGATTGGAATTCGTCGTCAATTATGTAATTATATGAAACATTCTAGAAGAAAAGAGATGAAAAGAATTTATGGAGATAAAAGAGTACAAAACAAGAAGACATGTGAGAACATGACCCGCTAATATCAGCCACTATGAGCATGAGGCATAATACAGGATCTTAATTTGGGAAATTTTTTTTATTAGGTCACTAAACAATGTACTATTATCAATTTGGTGACCAAACTTTAATTTGAATCAAAATTATCACTTTTCTTTAATTTGAAATCACAAGGATATCACCCAGGGCATTCCAACCCCCTTTGTTGGCGTGGCCATCAGAGAAATCCACTCAGCGCTCAAATGACATGTTATGTAGCCCAACCAAAGATGGCCATATCATCTTAAAACCTTCATGTCAGTAGCATCTTCTTCTTCTTTCATTCCCAAGTTATAGCAACACTAGGGAAGGATAGGGGATGATGACTCCTTGGCTAGAAAGAACATCCGAGAGAGGGATAGAAGTTTGGGAGTTATATCGGTGTATGGGAAGCTGTTGTTCCTCTTTCAAAACTCTTAGCCAGCCTGACCAAGCTTTTACACTGTTTAAACAAAGGGAGTTTAGATTTTAATAGCTTTAAGCTAATGCAAGAGAAGCTTTAATTTGAATAGCCTTCTTGTGGTTTCCCCATTTCTTTTGGCAAATTTATATATATTGTTAAAGGAGAAGGTGTTTAATATATTAGTGAAATTTTGATTTCATATCATACTAAGCTTGACCTAGATCTTGTGTTTTAATGGAGGATGTGAAAGATATGCATGTGAACATCAATTTAGGTACATATTACACCCTACTATTAGTCCTAGCATTATAAACGCAATTCCAAATGTTGAAACAATAATTCAAAGACAATAATGATTCCTCATTCTATTTCGAAGCTTGCCCAAAATCCCATAGAAAGAAAGAATCTAAAAAGAAAAATAATTAAAGATATCAAGCTAGACTTACAATCCAGATAAAATCAAATTCATTTAGATATCTGCAGAAAATTCACATAAACACGTGATATGTTACAAAGAAAAAGTTTAATATCTATAGGAAATGTTCAAACATTTGACAGGATACAAAAAAAAAAAAAAAAAAAAAAAAAGAGTTACATTTGCAGGAACTTGGGCACAAATCCATTTCTCGAAGATAGCATTAACCCTTAGAAAAAGCTTTATATGAAATGGGAATATTTCTAAAGGAAGCTACACACAAATCCCTCACATAATTACAAATTTAGGAACATTGAATAGTGTACAACATGTGTGAAGCATTAATTTACATCAACCTCTAAAAAAATTGAGAAAATAAACACAATATTTGCATCTTCATTCACAACATATAAATCAAAGTATTTATATAATGTAGACCAAATCTATTGGAGCTCTCATTACTAAGAAGCTCACTTTGCCAGAAAAACGAAATTGGTGCGCATAGTTTAAACTGTGACCTCTTTACAAAGGAATCAAAAAAAGGCAGAGAGACATTTACATAAATGTTGTCACAAATAAAAAAAATTAGTGAAGTTGCCTGAATCTTCAATAGAAAGACATTTGTAGCCTTTCAAGTAGTCTTTCCATAGTGCCACCTCCGCTAGTAGAAGCTCCAACTCCTAGGCGGGCCCATATCTTTTTTATTCTTGCATCTCCCTTTCTATTTCTTTCCTAAGCATCTTTATCTCTTCCCTGAGGCCTCAACACAGGAGGTCTTGCAATATATGAAGCTGAAGATTTACTTGTTGCCTTCTTAGCTGTCTTTGGAGCCTTTGTAGACGTGCATTTGCCTCCTTTGACCTTTATTTTTTTGTTTTTGTATTTTCATCCTAGCCTCATTTGCATTATGTATCCCTATGGGGAGAGTTTGATCAGATGCACTAAGTCCCTATAATGTTACCAAACAAATAAGCCAAAATTATTTCTTAAGGATGTGCTGCTTATATAGAATTTTAGGTTAGAGTAACTCACCTATGACATGTGGTCTTCAGGATTTTGTGTATGTGATGATACTATCTCATGTTGGTTGTCTCTAATTAAAGAATCAACCTTCTAATTTCAACATAACGCAAGTAAGCCTCACAGTAGTTTCAAATAAATGTCTTTCCAAAAAATGTAAAAAATCATAAACTTACCATTGTAAAATGCTCTTGCAAGATTTGAGAGTCAATCATATCCATGAGATTTTCATAGTCTGCTTCATCTGGATGTCCTTTTTTGCTGGCAACTTTCATTTCCTTTTCTCTTACTTCCCTAACATGCATACATGATATACAATTAATTAACATTGAGCACCATAAACATACATAACATAAACTAACAATGAACAAGTAAATAGACTTGACATAAATTAACAATCAACAGGAAATATTTACCTGTGGCCCTCAATGGTATCTCTTGTTGTGGCCTGCAGTGCCACACATCCTACAAGCCATGGTAACACCTTTCCATTTTCTTCCTAGTGAAGCCCCTGGTTTCCTCACCAAGTTCCCTCTCCTAACGAGGGTCTTCCTGTCTCTTATTTTGTTCATTGGCTCAAGAGGGATTATGGGCCCTTGGTCACTCTTAGGCCAAGAATCCCTGTCATAAGTAGGGTTTAAGGTGTGTCTATATATCTCTAAAAATGTATCTACATTATAGCAATCATGTATATAACCGTCAAGCCTATCTTCGTTATAATAGATGACTGAAATTGCATGGTTGACAGAATAGTTAGTTTCCATTTCCTACAAGAGAAATTGCTTCTATCCTTGTCCAACACAAATTGTGCATCGAGCCCTACAACTTGATACTTGTCCCCTCTAGACCATGTTGTAGTATAGAACCAACTTAATTGTTTGCATTTTTCTAGCTTTTTAGGAATTCTTGGGTAGTGCATAAATGTGCATTTTTCCATGGAATTCATTCTTTTTTGTATTATAAGTCATTAACCGTGTTCTAATCATTCCATTCAGTGTGACAATCCCCTTGATTCTAGCCTCAAGAATATGGATGTTGAAGCATTCACGCAAATTGTTTAAGAGAATGTCATACTTGAATTTTGTTTGAAAATATGCCCTGTTCCAACAATGAGAAATATGCCCTGCTCCAACAATGGGGATCTGTATTTTTTATGTACTGACATACACCTATGGACATCCCATTAAAAATATCCATATATTTTTCAAATGTAGGGATGGAGGTGGCTTTGGCACAAATCTAGAATTGGTCTTTGAGTGTTTTTCCCCTAAAATTTTTTCTAAAGTTAGTGTTGGTGCGCCTAACACAATACCAATGCTTACTATTAGGAAACAATTCTTATATTGCAAGTATTAGTCCCTAATTTGGCCATACAATTGACACACCATCACCAATAATCCAAGTGAACACAAAGAAAACAAGTACAAAAAAAAAAAAAAAAAACAAAACACGATGCAATAACAAATCATAAAACATATATTTAAACCTCAATAAATCAAAACATAATAGGATGCAAGCACTCACCTTTTGCCTGTCACTCATAAATGCCCAGTTGTGGGTGTTTGCAATATGCAAGTCTTTTGCTAATAGATGCAGGAAGTATTTCCAATTGTCCTTATACTCTTGTTGATAGTAGCCCATGCAACAAGATAGATGCAGTCATTTGCATCTACCCAACTGCTACCAAATAACTGTCCCTTATACATGCCTTTTCAAAAGCACCCATTTAGTGAAATTATTTGTCTACATCATGCCAAGAATCCATCCCTAAGTGGAGACAGACAAACATACATGATTTTGAAGACTCCATGTTCACATTTGAACTATCAATCAAAACCAGAGTAGGAAAAAAACCAACATCAGCAACAATGATTAAAAAAGGCACATGTCACAAAAACTCTTTTCACTGGTTTTTAATTTTACTGAAAAACTGAACTAAAACTGCATAACATTATTTCTTATCCCTGTGTCACTTACGAGCATGCAAGTTAGCCATGAAAACTACCATCAAAATAACAGGAGGTAGAGGGGGGAAAATCATGAAAAGCAACTATCTAGACTAATAGTCAATAATAATAATAATAATAATAATAATAATAATAATAATAATAATAATAAGTATATGTTAATGGAATTCTATAAGTAAACCAAACAATGAAGAGGACCAAAAAAAAAAAAAAAACCATATAAAATCAAAAGCAACCATATATAAAACAACAATTAAAAAAAAGGGTGTATGTCTTCTCTGCAAGTCTCAAAGTTAAGCCCTATGCCATCTTCTCTTGTTGAGGTTTTAAATTTTCTTGTAACACTAAACCAAGAGTGCAAAAAATAATTGTTACCTCTATGTGAAGTATGAGTACCTAAATTAACAATAAAAATGAATGCCTAGTAAGGTAGGGAAAAAATATTTACACTGAAAAGCAACTATCCAAAGTAATAATCAATAAACAAAAAAAGCTTATGTCATTGGAATTTCTTAAATAAAGCCCTATGTCACCACCTGATCTTGAGTTTTTAATTTTACACTAGAAAGCAACTATCCAAAAAAAACAATCAACACACAAAAAATTTACATTGAAAAGCAACTATCCAAAGTATCAATCAATAAAAGAAAAAAACATACACTATCAAAAGCAACCATATAAACATATTAAACAACAATTAATTAAAAAAAAAAGAACAGTTATGTCTTTGCAATCCATAAGTGAAGCCCTGTGCCACTACCTAATCTTAAGTTTTTAATTTTTCCTGTAAACCTAAACCAAGATTAAATTTTTTTTTTTTTTATTTCTATGTAAACTGTCAGCACCTAAATTAACAACTAAAATCAACATCCAATAAATAGAGGCTGCCAAAAAACAAAAAAAAAAAAAAAAAAACTTGAAAAGCAACTATCCAAAGTAGCAATCAACAAACAAGAAAAGATGTGACAATGGCATTCTCTAATTAAAACAAATTAGAATGGAAACCAAAAAGAAACCCATATACCATGAAAAGCAACTATATAACCCAATGATCAATAAAAACAAGCACGTCAATTAGATTCTCTAAGTGAAGCTCTATGCCATATTCTCTTTCTTAGTTTTTAATTTACCTAAAAAACTGAACCAAGAGTGCAGATAATTAAGTCATTATTAACAATCAAAATTAACAGATGGAACACGACAAATTTTTGTTAATTAACATCATCTCCTAAGTTATTGTTTGGGTAAGATATTCAATGGCATGCACACAACAAATTATTATGCCAGTAACCTACAGTTGAATTAGTGATGAAATATCATGAGGCTTTCTTGGTTGATAAAAGTATTTGTAGTGCTATTTGTAATTTGTAACCTTTCTTAACAAATTACGACTACCACCATATTGAACAACTAATTTTACTATTTTTTGTACATTAATTAATTTTGGTCTGCTTGGGACCACAACAAAGGAGACAACTCCTTTATCAGCACATGTTCAAAATTGACAATCCAACCTCATTCGAGAACCAAAAAATAATACATGCAAATAATGTTTCCTTTAACAACCAATTTTCAGTTGAAAAGTGCACAATATTCAACAGTACATAAAAGCCCTAAATTAATTGGAACACCATTCATGTTCAAAGTGAAGGCCCTAACTTCAGGGGTAAACCCTAACCCCACGGACAAACCCTAAATGATTTTCTCCCTGGAGATGCAACTTTTTCCCTTTGAGAAGAGTGATGCTAGCTTAGACAAAACCATGCGACTTAGCCAATTTCACATAACGTGGATCCTTTTGCAGTTAATGTGGAGGCTAAATGACATGTCATCTTGGCACTAAGTGGATTTCTCTAGTGGCCACATCAACAAAGGGGTCAGAATATCCCGAGTGACATATCATATTATAGGTAAGTGACAATTTTGATTCAAATTAAAGTTTGGTCACCAAATTGATAACAATCCATAGTTTAGTGACCAGTTAAAAAAAATTACCCATCTTAATTCAGAGAGGACCATGACCCTCCCATGGTGCACACAACACCCATAGCCCATGGCGACCAGAGAAACCCCTAGCTTATTTCATCCTATAAAAAGACCATAGAGGGTTTTTCAGAAGAAAATCTTTGGTTGTCATGGTTAAAGTTTGAGATTGAGAAGCATCAAAGACCAAAGCACACTTCAAAAGATGAAGGAGATCATGAAATAATTGAATTTTTATCAACTTTCAAGCATGGAACTCATTAGTTAAACAAAGTTTTTTTTTATTTATTCTTATTTTTATTTATTTATGCTTAGTTGGAATATCAAGGGTTATAATTCAAACATGAGTGAGTAGATCTATCTTTTTAGGGTTGGGGATTAGCCCCCCCAATGAACAAAGATTCTTTTTATTAATGCTTAGACACCAAAGAAAGGACCGAAAAGGTGAATTGTAATGTTAGAAACCCTATGATTAAGTCTGAAGCCATAGATTTGGGGTTCTCGAGGATTAATGGTTATCATGGAACTTAAAGGGTCTAATTAGATTCAATTATCACGAAAGTAAGAGTTGATCAAAGTTAAGTACCTCACTATATTCTAAAAGAAATTAGTGAGAACTTTAGAATAAACCACCTTTTAACATTAAGCTTAATAGAGAAAGTCATATAAAATCTTTTGTTTATCATTGCAGTGTTACCCTAATCCTAGAGCCTTTGAATTCTGAATTCTCCCTCGTTGCCACTAGCCACACTTTACTAGTTTTAGTTTGAATTACAACTAGTTTAATTTATCTTATTTATTCTTATTTAGAATTTTCTAGATAACTTTTAGCTGCAAGAAATTAAAAATCGACATCATAGTCCTCGTAGGAATGATATCTTATATATTTCTTAACAACTGTGCACTTGCGGTACGCATCAATATCTCTCTTATTTGTTCACATGGAAAATGTAATCCAACGAAAAGCTCAATAAGTTCATGACAAGGCCATGTATATACCAAACTAAGAGACCCATAATCAATAGCAATGGAGTTAACAAAACATGATGTTGTTGTAAATGGTATGTGTATGCTCAAGTGCCTTTCGTAATGATAGTCACCTAACCTTTGGCTATCATCATGTGCCATGCCAAATAGACATCAAAAGGCTTTTGAAAGTCCTTACTGAAAGGGTCTTTTTAATAATACATGTGAAATGCAATGTGAATGTAATTTCTTTTTTTTTTAGTAATAAAACATATAATGGGGCATTTAAAACATAGAAAATGCAATGTAATAATGCGAAATAAATATGAAAGATGATTATGCAAAACATACAAAATGTACTACTCCCATATGCTCAAGACATGCATTGTCCTCAATGTAAAACAAAATAAAAGGAAGGGGAAGAAGAACACTCACCAGTCAAGAAAGTGGGGGAAGAAAATGTCTCTAAGACAAGTGCCAATTATACATTGCATAAATCATACCTCTATATCTTGCATGAACATACCCCTCTCACACGCCTGATGTTGGAGCTGGTCTAAGATTACCCATTGCTGATGTTACTCAGCAAATATAGCAGAGAAGGATTGATAAACATGTGAGAAAGCTTCATGTTTGGAACTTATTGAAGTGGAAGAAGATTGGAATAGTGGTGGGCCCCCAGTAGGGTGTTTAGTGTGTAATGGTTAGGGTTGACCATGGATGGGGAAACCATAGTTCTCTCATTGTCAAATAGTAGTCTTCCTAGGGTTAAGGAGTGGGTAAGGTGATCTTGCATTCTTAACCAAATAGTAGATATCACCCTCCTTAATGAGCATGCACATGGTAAGGAAAGATTCCATATCAATCTTGGTGCTTCCTATAGCTTCACTTAAGGGTTCATTTGATTCATGGCCACAATTTTTTTTTTTGTAACACAAAAATCACTTAACTTCTCTCCGGTTGCACGTGAGGCCATAATAGCCTGTTTTGAAGTTGTTTCCAGTGAGTTTGCTGATGTGGAGATGGCGATTTGGCACTATGTGACTTGCCAGTGCCACATCAGCAAACTCACCGGAAACAACCTCAAAATAGGCTATTATGGCCTCACGTGCACACAAAAAGAAGTTAAGTGGCTTTTACAAAAAAATATTTTTTGGCCACAACATTATAAAGTGCGAACATTTGTGACTATGAGTGAAATGAAGCCCTTCACTTAAAGAAGACAATTCATAGTTAAAGCAAGAGCTAATGGAGTTATGAGGCCATCAAGGACAATATAAGTAGACGTAGCCTTGCTTGCTTTGCCTACTGCAAATTGTCTGGCAAGATGGGACCTAGTGTCTAAGTGAACCTTATATAACATGCCCCAAGAGAAGAGTAATTTAGTTTGTCAAACAATAACATCACTATCAACTCTACCAAAAATCATCTGGTCTATAAATCTATGAACATTTAAAAAAACACAAGTTATATAGGCTAGATGCCCAAGCTCTAGAAGGTTCATATGGAAATTTAGTAGTAAGAAAATTTCAAAATTGATTTGCATGAAAATCATTTGGGAGGCATTATTCACCACCACATAGGAACCCTTGGAGTCATCTAATGTTCCTAGCTGAATAACCTGAATGTAATTTCACCTTCTGCACACTTGTCCATAAAGTACATGTACTTCAATGGAGCTTAAAAATTCTAAAGTGATTCTCTCTTATGTGGGGTATTTCACTTTCATAGATTGGGTCAATCCTACCTTGGCTAACATCCAATAAACATCACCAAAAATACCTAGTGTGAGAACATTGTCATCATGATACCTAGTGTTCACAAGTCTCCTAGCTAGCTATAATAGTTTTATTTCGAGCCTTTTGAGTACAATCATGAAGAATAATTATATATATAGTAGAAGCATTGGTATGCATACTTTTACCTCGGCCCTTAGAAACTTGATTATCTTGTTGGAGATTAGAAGATACAGCGCCAGTGTTCCGTTGTCGCTTATGTGCCATCATGTAAAAAAAAGCTTGGTGACCATCGGTGAGAAGAAGAAATAGTGATCTTTAAGAGTTTAGTTAGAATTTGGACATGCACAATGGAAGAAAAACTTTGCTAAATTGTGGAAAAAGAAAGAAGGTGTGGAGGAGAATGGTAGCCTTCAAGTGGTCAAACTTCGATCAAACATAAGTTAGTCGTTGGGATGATGGAGATTGATAGTAGAATGAAAGAAGGAAGAGATGAGGGTATTATCAAAAGAATCAAAGGGAAAGATAAAATATAAAAAGGGAAGATGGATTAGGTTAAAATAAAAGTAAAAACAAAAAAAGAATTAACTTATAAAAGGATACAAGGATAAGGTAAAATAAATGGATCCATGATTATTTAATTTAATTTAATTTTCTAAATTTGTTTATTTTTAATTTTTTATATTTATATCTATATATTTTTAATTTTTAAATTATTTTTTTAATCAGGGAACACGGTGTGTCAGGAAGCATGATCAGAACATGTAACTATTTGCACGAATGCGTCTGTTCAGTAAAAGGACATTGGCTATGTTGGCTAGGGGTGACCAAAATCGGGTACCCGATCCGGTTTTTCGGATGGCAAAAACTCGACCCGTATCTGACCCGATTTAAATCGGGTACCGAAATTTAGGTACTCGGTTTAAACCGGATTGGATATCGGATATCCGGATCCCTATTTAAGTTTTATTCATTCCAAGGATTTGTTTTATATAACAACATTATATAAAAAAACAAATATGAAAAACTTATAACTTAACATTAAACTCTTATATTATTCTCCACACAACAATATCATAACAAAAATAATAAAAAGTTTTATCAATCTTTGGCATTACAAAAAAAAATAAAAAATAAAAAATAAAAAAAATCAAATATCTTCTGAAGCATCAAGCTTCTCATCAATAATGATCATTAGTTGCTAAAGAGAGAAAAGATTCGAATGGAGGCTAGAGAGAAGAGGCGAGGTAATGGCTATTGGAGAGTGGGAGGCTTGAATTTTGAATTTTTTTCTTTCTATTTTTAACCCCTATAAAATTTAAATTTATATATATATAACCGGATTGAATTCGAATATCCGATTTTTAATTTCTCTTGACTCGGATCCTACCCGGTTTTCATCTAAAAAATTCAGATCGGGTACCTGACTTTTTTTTCGGGTCGGGTACCCAAAAAATTCGGGTCAAAAAATCGGATACCGGATAGGATCATCGGATCTGGATTTTCCTACTCACCTCTAATGTTGGCCAACATGGGCAGCTTGTGTTTCTTTATGTTTTAGGGTTTTGGTGTTCAAAAAAGCAACACAGCCCATGTCATCTAAAATGGTCACCTGCTTTTTTTTTTTCTTTACCTTATATGGGTGTGTTGTCCTTCTTAATGTCACCATTCCACAATACAATTGTTTTCCTTTCAAATTCTAACTAAGACCTAAAAAAGAAAGCACAAAAACATACAAAAATCAAACTGATATCGATGCAAACATAAAATAGAATAAAATAAAGAACTTTAACCTGGAATTAAAAAGTAAAACCAAATTTCCTTCTTGGAAATCCTTGTGAAGAATTTTCTTGTCATACCATCACTTAGTTTGCTCTTTATAAATTTTAGCATTCTCATAGGCATCAAGTTGTAATTCATCTAGTTTATGTAGTTGAAGTTTTATTCACTCCCAGACTTCTTTCATGTCAAAATTTAAAGTCTTGATTCCCCAATAAGCCTTGTGCTCTAATTCAACCAGTAGATGGTAGGGCTTTCAATAGATGAATCTAAATGGAGTCATACCAATAGGATTCTTATATGCGGTTCAATATGCCCAAAGTGCATCATCAAGCTCGAAAGCCCAGTCCTTCTTTGTCCTTAAGACAATCTTTTCCAAAATATTCTTAATCTCCCTGCTTGAATTTTCTACTACCCACTGGTCTGAGGATGATATGATGTAGCAATTCTATGGGAGATACCATTTTCAGGAGATTTTCAAAATGTTTTTCAATAACATTAGATCCTCCATTGCTAATGACTAGTATAACGATGCCAAATCGTGGAAAGATGATCTTCTTAAAAAGCTTGATTACAGTCTTTGAGTTACAAGACTGGGATGGTATTGCTTTCGAGACGTAGTCCATAGCTACTAAGATGTACTTGTTTCTACATGAAGATGGGAACAATCCCATGTAGTCAACTCCCCATACATATAAAATATGTACCTCCAAATTGTTGTTCAAGGGCATTTCTTGTCTCTAGGAGATGTTGCCAATTCTTTGACAACAATCGCATGCTAACACGTATATTCTTGTATCCATGAAGATAGATGGCCAATAAAATTAGGTTTGGAGGATCTTAGTTGTGGTTTGTGAAGTATTACAATGTCCACCATAAGAGGAAGAGTGGCAATCAAATAAGATGTCAACATCTTCATACTCTGGGATGCATCTCCTGTATATGCCATCAATGCAACGTTGGTAAAGAAGTGGTTTGTCCAAACAAAATACTTCAAGTTAAAAAGGAACTTTTTCCTATGATGAAGGTTGCAATCTAGTGGCAAAATCCCACATGTGAGATAGTTCACACAATCGGCATTCAATGGAGCAACATATGAGGTGTTATAGGGGAAGGAGCCATCAATTGAGATATCATCAACTTTGTTATGGTCTGTATCTTGATGTAATCTTGAGAGACGGTCTGCAACTAAACTTTTTAGTAATTTTTGTATGCCTTATCTAGAGAACAAACTCTTTGAGCTAGAGTATCCATATAATCAACCTTGACTTTGCATCTCTTTTATTGAGTAAATATTTGATGGTTGCATGCTCCGTATACACAATCACCTTGGATCCCACAAGATAGGATTTGAACCTAGCGAAGTTGAAAACACTATTAAACTCCTTTTCAGCTATAGCGTGATTGATTTGGGCTTCATCTATAGTTTTACTGGCATAATAAATCACATGCATCTTCTTGTCCTTCCTTTGTCCCAAACTTGCCCCAATTGCGTAATTGTTGGCATCGCACATGACTTCAAAAGGTAAATTCCAATATGGTGTTTAGATAATTGGAGCTATGATCAAGGCCTTCTTCAAATTGCAAAAAACACCCAAATAGTCTTGATCAAAATTAAATGGAACATCCTTAATCAACAAGTTAAGGCTTAGCATTATTTAGAAGTCTTTAACAAAATGTCAATAGAAGCCTGCATGTTCTGAGAAATTGCGTACAACCTTAATGATGAAGATGGAGGCAATTTCTTAATAACTTCAATTTTTGGCTTTATCCACCTTGATCCCACATTGAGAGACTAGGTGTGCTAACAGTATGCCTTTGGGTAGCATGAAGTAGTACTTTTCCTAGTTTAGCACAAGATTCACCTCTTCATATCTTTGTAGCACCAAAGACAAATTTGGTAAACAATTATTGAAATTTTTGCTATACTAAGAAAAATAGTTCATGAAAACTTCCATGATGTTCTCAATAAAATAAAAAAAATTTATCGATTGCATGCAACACTGAAAAGTGGTAGGAACATCACAAAAAACAAAAGGCATCCTTCTATAATCAAAGGTGCCATAGGGACATATAAGTGTGAACTTTTCTTGGTCATGGGGATGAATTGGAATTTGAAAAAAACCTAAATAACCATCAAAATACCATAAATAGGAGTGCCTAGCTAGCCTTTCAAGCATTTTATCTATGAAAGAGAGTGGAAAGTGATCTTTTCTAGTGTCCTTGTTTAATTTTCTATAATCAATGTGCATTCTCCACCCTGTGACTGTCCTAGTAGGGTTAATTCATTATTCTCATTTTTTATTACAGTCATACCTTTTTTCTTGGGGACTACTCTACTAGACTGACCTACTCACTATTTAAAATATGGCAGACCACCTTAGCATCTAGTAATTTAACTACTTCCTTTTTCACTGCCTCTTTCATGTTCGGATTTAATCATCTTTGAGGTTCTATGAACTATTTATAGTTGTTTTCCAAACGAATTATGTGCATGCAAATCGATAAATTAATGTCTTTAATGTCATCTATTGTGTAACCTATAGCTTTTCTATGCAATCTAAGTTCTCTAAGTAACTTTTCAATTTTGATCTTACTAAGGCAAACATTGATGATCATAGGACAAGTAGAGTTGAGCCTAAGAAATTCATACCTAGGGAAAGAAGAAAGTGGTTCATTTTCTACCTAAGGCACCTTTTTCTCTCTATAGGAATACTTAGGTTTTTAAACCTTAACTCTTCAATCTTAGCCTATCTTTTGGGGTTGGATGTAAGGTTGTGCTTCCAAAGAACTGTACATAGTCTCCTGACTCATCATCCTTAGCATCAGTTGACTCAACACGAACCAAACAACATTCAAGTTTAAAAGATAATTGAAGAAAAGAGACAATGAATAACACTACTATAAAGAATAATTCTCAAGAAAAAGTTATATAGTTTGATCTCTTTACAAAGACTTCTATAGTTGTATACCATCTAGGCCAATCAAATCCTAGAAGAAAGGAAAAGGGATAAAAATATACAATTGTCTAAACATGACAGTAATAAAATATTTATTAACCATATATAGACTAACCACAGCTAATATTACAAGATTTCTCACAAAGTGGATCCACTAAATAATACTTGGGCATCTCTTGCATAATAACCTATTAAAACATATCAACCTTACAACAAGAGCCTTCAATAAAAGATTTTTTAACAGTATTACATAAATCAAATTCAACTTTTTCAACCCCAATAGTTGAAGATAGTTTACTATTTTTGACATCAATAATAGCATGAATCGATGGAAAAATTGCCAGGGTCCTTGAGTTTTGGAGGTAATTTATTCTGAATTAGAACACTACACTCTTCAATAAGTACTACAATTTCATACTCTAGTCTTCTCTTGTTGGAAAAGTCCTTCAGAAATTTGGCATAAGAGGGCATCTATTGCGACTCTTTGAAAAGAATGTTAATGTATTGTTTCTCCAGGATCTCTAAGAAACTCCCAAATTGCTTATCAATCTTGGCTTTGGCTAATCTTTGAGGAAAGAGAATTGGAGGCTTGTATGGCTTTGGTGCTATATACTTGGGTGTTTTCTCCTCTATCTTTAACTTCATCTTTGTCTTTAATTTCAACATATAGGAGCTTAGTGTTCATAATGTCTTCAATTCCTTCATCTTGGGCAACATCTTTTCAAACTTTAATATCTTCTAATTGTTTACCACTCCTCAAGGTTATGGCCTTACTTTACCCTTGTGGATTAATTTTAGGTTTCCCTAGAAACACCCTGTGACGTCTTGATGAGGTACTTAATTGCTAGGCAATCTGAGTCTCCAACATTTTGTTGTGGATGACCAACGAATCAAACTTAAATATCAATGGCTAGATTGCAGCACTCGTAATCTGATTCTGTTTGGTTTGGATCACAATAAAATTTCAAGTAGGAATTCTCAATTTGATTTCTAAGCTTGTGGAGAATTGGAAGGGCTTAGTTTGGAGAAAGGATGGTTCTATACCTTTTGGATGAAGTTGTTAATGAAGCTAACCTACTCTATTGCTGTGTCTTAAGGAGTGAAGTTTCCCAGTTGACATTATGTAGCTATATGGCCCACACATCCAAGGATCTCGTACGAACCATTAGAAATCTCCACTGCATTTATATTCATCCTATCAAATTTCTGAGACAAAGCAGCCACTTTAGCTGCTACGATGTCCAAGGCGTCCACATCATACTTTCCTAGTATCTTCTTCTGACTGCCCCCTTTTTCATTAGACCATTGGTAGTAATTAAGAGCCATGTTTTCTAATAGATAGTAGGCTTTATCTATCCTCTTGTTCATTAAAGCTCATCCTGCTACAACATCCACTAAAATTCTTGTGTTATAAGTCAAGGCATTATAAAAACTTTGCACTAGTAACCACTTTGCAAGTCCATGGTAGGGACACAACCGCAACAACTCCTTGAATTGGTTCCAGGAGTCATATAAGAATTCTCCTTCTCTTTGAGAAAAGCTTGTAATTTGGTTTCTGAGTTACTCTGTCTTGCCTAGCAGGAAGTACCTGGTAAGATAAGCTTTAGAAAACTAGTCCCAAATCATAATCGAAACTATTAGAAGCGAGTGCAACCACACCCTGGCTTTGTCCATGAGAGAAAAAAGGAATAGCCTCAACTTGATAGTATCTGGAGAAACCCCACTGAGCTTCAAGGTGTTGCAATATTCCAAAAATATAGAAAGGTGGATTGGTGGGTCTTATGTTGGTGATCCCCTAAATTGATTCTATTGAACCATAGACTGTAGAGCTTGCTTCAACTCAAAGTTGTTTGCCTCCATAGTGGGTCTTGCAAGAATGTAACTCTTGTGCATTAGCTGCAGTGAAGTCTTTTGATGTTCTATTGTAATTGTCCATAATTAGGGTTGTGATTCTTGAGCCTTCTTCCTTTTCTGATATTGTCTTTTGATTCGGAAGGTCCTCTCAACTTCAAGATCTAGTTTCACAAGGTTATCAAGACTTCTCGATCATAGCATAAAAGGGACAACCTTCTACAAAGAAAAATAAAGCAAAATGAAAAATAACCAAAAAATTAAGAAAACTGAAAATAAAATGTCTAATCTAGCCAAATTGTAAATTTAATTAATATCAACAAACAAGATCCGCGGCAATGGCACTAGAAACTTGATGTGTGCCATAATCACACATGCCATTCAAGTAGTAATTAAATATCATTCCCGTGATAACTACCAATTTCTTGCAATGATAAGTTATCTAGACTAATTGATGTGTTTGTATGGGAAAAGTAAGGAAAACAAAATGCCATTGAATCTAGGTTTAATAAGAGGAAAATAGTATATGGAAGAATGTTAAATTTAGATTCTAAGATTTCTAGCATTAGAAGTCACCTCAATGATGAATAAAAAACTTTTATTCAATTGCTTTGAAGGTGGAGTATCCTATTAAACTTGCTATTTCCTTTCAGAATATAACAAAGTGTCTAGTTTAAGTCAATTCCCACTTTTATGGTAATTAAATCTAATTAGACCCTTTTTACGTTCTATGATGCTGATTGATCCGCAAGAAAACCTAATCTATTGTTTCAGGCTTAATCTTAAGGTCTCCAACACCGTAGTCCACCTTTCAATCCTTCCTTTGGTGTCTAAATTCATGCAAATGCTGGATCCAAAGCAATTACAAGCATCAAGTGCCATAAGATTAAATCAAAAGCAATTATACATTAAAAGAGAAATAGAATCAGTACAAAATTATTCACTACATCAAAGGGCTACTCACAATCTTATAATGAAATAGTTTACTTATACATAGCTAATATACACACCAAAAGATTAAATTTGAACATGAGCAAACAAGGTTTAAAGAAAGAAAAAGGGAGAAAAAACTTTGTCCCTAATCCAAATCGTAATTCTCTTGCTTGCCGGTTGATGAATCGAGCTTGATCTTCAATCTTCCTTTCTTTTTAATCATTTATTAATAGTTTAGTCTGAGGTGAGATCATCTTTAGCCGCTTGCCGAATTCCTCCTTTTAGATTCCTCCTCGTCACCTTATATAGAGAGAGGGATACACTAGAGTTTCTTTTTCTCACCATAAAACACAAGTGGTGCCCAGTAACATGGGTTGCCTGTGTTTCTTTATAAATTTGATTTCTAAATTTCTGCACCAACACCAAACACACCCTTGTTAACTAAGACAAGTCAGTCAAGTTTCTTTCTGGATCTTTGTTTTACATCCCCTTCTTACTCCATGATGCTCCATAATTTGCTCCTTGTTTTACATTCTAGAATACATCGAACATATGTAGATTTGAAGTCGAATTCCACTTATTTGCATGGAAAAACATTAAAGAGCAATGTTCCAAACAAAGAGAAAGATATCCATACAGAAATCATGTAGAATTATGTAATTGTTCAACAAATAAAACAATATTTATATTAGAATTTCATGTAATTTCTACACGCATCATCCTTGGTTCATCCTAAATTAGTTGATCATCCATTTCTGAATTTTGGCATGGAATAAAGTAGTAATCGTTTAGCATATCTGCAATGCTGAATGTACCGAATTGGCTCTGATAAGTGCAGGTGTTAAACTAATACGAAGTATTATTTTCTTACATTGAGCATTACTTTTTTCAGATTTTATCATTGATTGGTGTGAATTTGTGTTCTTTTGTGCATGTAGTGTTGTAGAGAAAATTTAGAGAAAAAGGGGCAAAATTAGGTCATGTTCGCCGTTGTTGAGGAGTTCTTGGACCAAGCAAGGATCAAGGCACAGGTTCTAAACTTATGAGTGTGTGCCAACCTCCATTGTGCTCAAATGGTTCTATGATTTGGAGAGGCACAAAGGCAGTCACACTCAATAAGTCTAACCTGCGTGACATTAAAGAACTTTGTCAATAAGGAGAAATGAAGAAACGGTATTATCTACCATTGGTTGTGTGCCTAATTCAACGGCCTCGATGAAGAACATGAAATCGGGAACACTTTTGGGGGCGAGTACTGTAGCAGTTACAGTATCAATTTACTATAGCAAATTACTATAGTAGTTTACTGTTCAATGCGCGCTAGAAATTCGATTCTAGAGAATCCACACGGGCGTGTGGAAATTCCACACTGCCGTGTGGATGCCCGATTTCAGCCTATTTAAAGCCGCGACTCAAATTTATTCAAGGACTTTTGGACCCATTTTTTCCCCAACTTCTAGAAAGCTCGCGGCTAGGGTTTGGAGAGGATTTTGTGGTGGTTTGGAACGAGTCTACGGCATCAACATCGACGTCCTTTGGAAGATAGCTATTGGGCTAGCTTCCGTCGGCACCGATCCGGCGAGGTATGCCCTAAGCTTGACAAGGGGCTTGGTGGAGAAGACGCAGTGGCCTCACAAGACCATCGTCACGCATCACAAGGGGGTTTTATTCATGTTTGCTATGCTTATTGATTCATATACATTGATGATTTTGTATAGCTCCATGGAGAGCTAAACCCCTCGTGGGTATTCGGACTTGTAAACCCTAGGATGACATTTGGTTATATGACTTTTATTATGCTTTCTTAATGATACTTTTAATTGAGTTCCAATCTTGTTTAATGATTGCATTGATTTTCCCTTAGCCGTGACACTAGGGTTGAGAATCATCTAGGTTATTCTTGGAAGGTGTGACAACTTCTATAGGATTAGACTACACGAGATTGGAGAGGGTCGAGAGGGTGAGTCGTGAGGTAGCGAAACATCCTCTTTCCTCTTCGGCGTGATTTTCCCTACCTCTATGTTCCAAAAGTTCTTAGCGGTCAAAGTAGAGTGAAGTGCTAGGAAATGAACTCCCTTGGGGCTTAGTTATGCGAGCAACAGAATGAAGGGTCGTAGTGAATCCTAGTGCTGGGGCTTAACTGAGACTAGGGTTCTTTCGCTTAGACCAAAGGGTTGGAACTATACTTAGGGACAGGGCCTGTCACTTGGAATCCCTAGAACATCAAGCAGTTCCACGTAGTGTGAGGCTTAGGAAGATGGACTCCCCTTGGACTTAGTTGAGAGATTGACAGAGTGAAGGGTTGTAGTGAAACCTAATGCCGCGGCATAGTGTTGGAACTAGTCACGGTTAACCTTAGGTTTGGGACAGTGTGCTTAAGGATTTCCACGACTCATTAAACAACAATAAGGGAGTATAATATATAGTCCTGCACTATAAGCATTAGTTCTAGGGGGGCTTGTCCGGGTACCCCTTACTTGCATTGATTGTTCCTCTCTATCCTTTGCTTGTACTCTTCTCTCTTCCATATTTCTCTTTATCTTATTGCACACACATTGATTTCTCTCACCACTCGTATTCTCGCGCTAAGTAGCAATTCCTCTTGTCTTGAGTCACTACTCTCTGTGGATTGGACTACCCTCTCACCGAGGTACTTTATTACTTTGACAGCTCGTATATTTTTGGGGCACACTTGAAAGGGTGTTGTCAGGCTCCAAATCCCAATCATAGAAAGTGGGAGAACGAGAGTTAGAAGATTAGAGGAAGAAGTAAGTTTGTCGAGATAAGAGGAGTAAAATTATAAATGGAGTTGGCGGAGAGTGGGTACGCATGGCCTTGCATATAAATTATCTTGGAAATGGTGATTGAACTAGAGTGGCAGATGGAGAGGAAACTAGTTTGACGTCACATTGTAAATGTCATCAAGCGGTTGCAATTATTTTTCTTTTTTCTTAATGAAAAATATAGACCATGTCTTGACTCTTGAGCGGAATATGTACAAATTAGAAAAACAAACAAGGTTTGTTCTTTTTTGTTTGTTTGTTTTTATTTATTTATTTTTAATCTGTCTGAATAATAAAGGCGAGAAGAATTATAAATATTTATATTCTTGAGTAGATGTCACCTTAATAAAATTTGATATTTTCAATTGTATGAACGTTATATACCAGTTTTTAATTTGTTGAATATTAAGATTAATTTAAGTTGCTTGTTTTATAAAGGCAAATTTCTCTAAAATAATAATTAAAAAAACATGCTAACCGTAAATCATATATTTGGACATGAAATATATAGCCTGACAGACAATGTGATAATTTGCATCATAAAGGGCTGTCAAAACCCAATTCCAGCAACCATTTCTCAGAAATCAAATTACAGTTTCCAAACGGAAATAATAAGAGAAAAGAAGAGAATAATAAGTTCAATAGATAACCACATATATTATCTGTACACTGTAATTGTCAAATACACGAGAACGAAAACCCTCTCAATTTTCCGACGTGATTTCTACGTATAATCCGGCCACACATTGATGTATCAAACAAACTGTTGTTCATACTCATTTGTCAGGTCCATCCTATAAACCCGTAAAGAAAAATGTGTACTTGAACATCCATCCAATGAACTATATCGACTCCAATTTTTTAGCTGCATTTGAATCAGGAAGAATACTTCTTCTACATCAAGTTTACCGACAACAGCAACTGATCACAAGTTGAAAAAACACTTGGATTAGTACCCAAGTCCTAACTCTGATATTTCTTGCTTTCAATCTGCATCACCAAGCCCATCACTCCCATCTCCTCTCTTGGAAATCGGCGCCATATGACCGTGAGATCCGTGTTTCTTTGTTTGTGAAGCAATCTCGGCATTCTTTCGTAAAACTGCACCGGGAGAAGGATATGGACGCTGCTGAAAAAGAGGGCCCTGCAGAATTCAAACCAATAAAAAAAATGCTATTATCGTGATAAGCCCGGTTGCATTTCTTCATAGTAACTCGCAATTGAAGATGCTAGAACTCCAATCCAGATCAAAATCAAATTCTAATAAATGCTATAAATCCAATTGTAAGACTATTAGTAGCTTAATCGAAACAAAACCAATTGACCAATAATTTCATTTTTATTTGGCAAGTCAGTTCATGCAATGTTGTTATTAGTATGCTCACTGATTTACATTTATGCAAAACATCCAGGAAGCTTTGAGATAAGCTATATAGTAATACTTTAGTCTTCCATACAATAGTTATTATAATAAAAAAGAAAATGTAACTAAAAAAAAAAACAGAAGAAACAACTACCTCAAACCGATACTGACACATTCAGAGTTTTAAAAATTGGTGCTTAAATAAGTTTTACCTCTCACTAATATCATGAAGGCTTTGATGAAGCCATAAAATAGAGGTATAGATACTATAAACAGTCCAAACAGTGCACTAAATACTGTAGCAGTGGCATCGTTCAGAATAAACACCTACTAACAATATAAACAAAGTACACTAAAAATCATATATACCGTAGCAGTGGTATCTGCTGCTCGTGGTTGTACTCCTTTTAAACCGACCACCCTGCAAAAATAAATAATAATAAATAATAAAATAAAATGAAAATTGATGTACGTTTCATACTTCTACAAATACGAAAATTATAATAAAAAGTTTACAAGTTTAGCATTGATGGATTAACAATTATTAAAAGTAAACCATTGTCACAATCAACCACTGATTGTACTGGGGGCACAAGGTGAATTGGATAACAATTCACTTAAAGCTTGGATTTCATCCACCGCATCACATCAAGACCCAATTTCATATCATTTGAAACAAGATCCTGTCACTGGATTTGGACATATTTAGTCAAATATGGTGTCATTTGACAGAGTTAGCAACTTAGTGTTGAGTCCGACCAATCAATATTCTAATTATATAAACATACAGTGCCTAAATAACATGGACTACAGAAAATTGGATGACACCAATACAATAGAATCTAAAAAGAGATTAACTACTCCTCATTCAAGTAATTCTGCAAGTGCTAATATTCCAGATTTCTTTTCTTTGTATTTCCAGTAAGTAAAAAATCAACTGAAACCAGATAGTGGGCTAATGTCCAAAAGTGTAAAACCATGAACTTGTGGTTGTTACTCTTTAAATTTCACTGCCATAAGCCTCCTATTAACTCTAAGGGAATACTTCCAAGAAAAGAGCCCCCTTACACATAATTCGACTCCATATTGTTAGATGCAAAACAAATACATTATCTGAACCCAATCCAACTCAAAAGCTTAAACTAATAGGATGAAAGACCCATGCTTCCATACTTAGATCCATACTTACCAAATTAACTCATATGGGATTATCAATTATTCTAATACTCCCCTTTGATATAAGCTACTCTATTTTAACTAGTCATGTTGCAAACTAACCAAACAAACCAATTACCCAAGCTCCAATAACATTCAAACATATTATCTTGGCCCAATTCAACCAAAAAACTTAAGCTAATAGGATAAGAGACTCATATCTTTATATTCAATCCATATTTACCAAATTAACTGATGTGGGACCATCAGTTATTTTAATAACTACATGCATGCACAATTGTTCCTGCATGCATTATGGGAGGGGAAGACTTTTCTCGAATAAGATACGATGACAAGATAGCAGGATACATCTAGAAACAATAAATGAAAAAAGGAAGTGACTACATATGGTAGAGTATATATAAAAACAATGTCAAAAATCTAGGGATGATTTTTCTTGTTACTAATTTAATCTTGTACTCTAGTTTAATGCATTAAGGTAATAATGTCTTCCGAGTTAGGCCAGCAACCCTAGCCCTTCTCCTCATCTTGAGATGGTTGCTTCTGTTGTAGTAGAGAATTCATCTTGGATTGTTCCTGTGTTTGGATTGCATCTAACAGAATGAAGACATATATTTAGGGATCACAAATAGACAGAAAATGATTTTAGTTATGAACAATATCATATATTCAACAAATTATGGAAGGAACTGTGGAAAAAAAGTTATCGATATTCGTTAATATGAACTTGAAAATTCCTAATCTATCAAAAGCAGAAAATACTGGAAACCTACCAGCCTCCCCGAGGAGCATCTGAATAAGAGCTAGGATCCATGGGGTCCAAGTCGTCATCCTCTGAGTAGCCTCTTTTCCTGCTTTCCTTTTTGCCTTTCCCCGATGGAGGTTTTGAGCTTGACCTACATAGAGCAAGCAAAAGCTAGTACCAAACAAATTTAAGCAGCACGCAATTCAAATAGTCACTTGCTTTCCAGGAAGAAAAATGTTATTTCACCTTAGGTGAAAATATTCCAGAAAGCAGAAGCTACTGAACAATCTAAGTTATGTCAGCAACGAATTTAAAAGTCAATTGAAAATATGGTGGCGATAGTACCTCTGATTTTTGGAGGTTCCTTTATTGCTTGTTTGCTGTTGATGATCGGTTGTAGATGAACATTGCTGAACAGTTCCCTTCTGAAGCCTGCATGATTGGATCATGGTGGTGAAAGAATATCAAAATAAAACAAACAATATATAGGTAAAGAAATAATTAACAATTCTTGCAAAATCAGTGTTCAAATTGTTTATTAATAACAAGCACACGTTATCTGGGGGCAATTCATCACAAAATTGCCTTACCTACCATGTAAGGCTACTAGTTACTCTAAAGACAAATTAGTACAATCATGTCAAGAATGGATTTCCAAAACAGATCTGCTCTTTGATGCAACAAACATAAATGATAGCATGTAAACATGATACAAGCAACATATTTTACCAACAAAATTTGGAAAATCATCAATTGGATGACTTGCATCCCAATAAGATTCTCTTGATTATCCCATTATATGGGCTGCCTTTGTGCTTCATGGCATACTAATTCATGTTTGCAAGCCAATTGCCTGGCTCCATACCATAAAATAAAAATAATATAATTGCATGCTACCACTTTCGCCTATCAAAAAAATTATTTGTATATTCAAGTCAATTGTCTCTGATCCCTCCTAGATATGTAATTAAGATATAATTACCCATAATTGCACACTTTCAATTCAGTATCAAGTCCACAAGTTCATGCAATTACTCATTGAGACAATCTTCAATCTCTCAAGAGATAGATTCATGTCTAGCAAACAATGAGATCGGTCCAATATTAGAACAAACTAAACTCAATGATTTAGCAACAAAGTTTATTTTGATTGCCTATTCATGTAACTACAATATTGAATGCCTGGTACATACATTTATCTGCAAGTTAGCATATTTCAAATAAGTACATTGCATAAACATGCATTCACCATTAAATAACTCAAATTAGATGGGAAATGAACAAGCATTCTCCATACAATTAATTCTTAGTATTTTTTTATCTCAGACAAAGAGAACTCAAAGAAACCTACCGTGTACAGTGGTTGCAAAAACCCCAAGGTTGAACAACACCAATTCCCCACCCACCACACCCCATGCATTTCCTCGTATACTCTGGTTCATGACTGCTAACTCTTATGGCTTCATGTCCAGAAGGAATATTATGAGCATGCTGCATGGGAAACTGGTGGCTCGAATTTGGTCGTTCCCATTGTGTCATGCTTGTTTTTGTATTATAATAATATCTTTGCCCTAAAGTAAATAACAAAAGCAGAACATAGAACTCACACCTCCAAGCTGGATCATATACATGCTCGAAAAGAATAAATTTACACCAATATGTAAAATAAAATCATATAAACAACATAAAAATACCAAGAGATGAAAATGAGGAATATTATTCAAGGATAAACAGTGAATGGTTCTTTCCATTAACCAAACTGGCATAAAAATATCAACCATATTATGCATGATTTTCATTGTATAGCTTTTACCATTCATGTATTTAATTCTTTAATCTATGACAAATTGTCAAAATAAAGACAAATTTGGTGGTGCTTCCTTGCAAAAATGCATTATGTCAAAAGTAATTTCAAAATGACTATTTTTGGGCCCAATGAGGACACCAAATCAACAATATAGCTTATCAGGCACTACTTTTATGGTTAAAGGGGTTGGAAGGCCCACACTAGTGGCACCCAACTGCATACTGGCCAACAACTTCAGGCCAACTACACTCTCCCTCCCCCTCCCTCCCAGTTGATTTCCTACACCATTCACCCTCTCCCTTCATTCCCATATCTTCTCTTATTTACTTCCCCGCATCCTCCAAACCTAAATCTACAAATCCAGTGGCTCGTCACAACAGAATCCAATCTCCAGACTCCTACAGTATATATACCAAGCCTCCATCAAAGCCAAAAAATCGCCAGGTATGTCCTCTTTCCACCCACATTTTCCTTTAGTTTACTAATATCCTCTTCCATCATGGCTTTGATTTTTTGTTTTTTATGTTTTTTGTTTATACTTTTTACATTCCAAGGTTGGAATGAATTGAACTAAATATACATTTAGAGCTTATATTTTGTTATGCACAATCTGAATGTGTTGCCTATAAGTTCAGCATTATGGACGTTTTTGGGTGAATAAATCCAAGTGTAAATTTTAGGGTTTAGAATTATATTAGTAATTTTGGGGTTTTTTGTGTGACATTAAATAATTTTTTATGTTTAGTTTTCTTATCTTGATTATGAGTTGCTGTGAGGTGCATATTCTCCAGAGAATTATTTCTTTGGGATGATTTATAGATTCAGTAATTAGTGTGTCTCATACATAAATATAAAATAATTATGTTCTATGTCTTGAGTATATAGGTCAACTGATAATTATTTAACTTTTCTTTTATTTTTGTAACTAAGATTTTTTGAGATTTTGCATAATTCTTAACCAAAGTTCTTGGTTAAATTAGCCCTAATTAGATTCCATTTTGTGCATAGAAATTACTTAAATTTCTGCCCTCAGCACACCCCATATCAGCAAGAGACTTCTTATCAACATAAATTGTTATTGCTTTAATCTTCAATTGCCGATTTAAGAAGCAAGAACCTAAACATTCAGCAGCATACAACTCAAATTATTACTGGGAAGATAAAGTATTGATATCTAGTTTATCCTTCCTTTTCAAGCAATTCCACTGCTTGTGGTTTTGATAAAATAACTAAAAAGTGTAAAAAAATGTCAAACCCAAAATCTAGCAGTCTTGAGAAAAAGAGCAATTATACTCTCTCTACCCCACCCAAGAAGTTACAATTATTCAGAGCAAAGTACAAAATAAATTTTCTTTACTAATTTTATGGTCATCAAAAGCAATATATCCAAATTACAGAAGCTCAAAATAATTCGGTGTGAACCTGTTGAAACATCACAAGCCTCTTCCCAATCTTCTGGCAATGGCAAAACAACAGGAGGCTCAGAGAAACTGGAAGTCTCTGTAGGACACTCCCATTGGGTAACTCCAGTTTTCTCATTGTAGAAATACAAAGATCCACTAATAGGGTCCTTTGCCTCAGCCTGAAATAAGAAAAAGTACAAAGCTATTCATAAGCACCAAAGCCTTCTGGCATTAGTGGCCTCCGCAATATTTAGTTTCAAATTGAAAACACAACCAAGTACTTATATTTCATTTTTTTCAAATATTTCTATTAAAAAATGTATATAGAATAATGGTCAGCTACAAGATAAATCAGGTTTGGTGTGAAGAAGGATTAGTTCACAAAGGACCAGTGAAGAAAAGCCAAGCAGGAACCTTATAAGGTAAAGTCACATTGGTGACATATTGCTTGCCTTTTGTCGAAATCTGCATACTTCACAGAACTAGCTTAAGAATAGAAGTTATGAAGAAACACCCAAAAACACAACCAAAACCCAACTTAACCAAAAAGCAAAATTAGCCAAAATGACACCATCTTTGAACTCTTTTTGCACCTTTAGGACCTGATTCTCTACTCAAATTGCATCATCAACAGAAAGAGTGGTGAAGAGGATGAAAAGAGGTTTTGATAAATCACTAATCAGACATTGAATATGCAAGTAAACTGTCCAAAATTGATGCACAGTCAGATTATTCATAGTTTACTCGCTAAAAAGTGGTAACAAACAAGGAAATAAATTATATTTTAGATGTTATTCTTTAGTCAGAACATTATCCTGGAAGCACTATGAGAGAAAAGAACAAGGTCAATTGATTTTGCATAGTGAAGAGATAAGTATTCTGCTGCGTCCCAGTAATCACGAAACACAAATTAGACTTTCCAGTTAATATATCATGTTCGTCAGTTTAGGTCTCCATACTATGAGTATAAATTGTATACTGCAGAAAGAAAGCTAAAGAGACAGTGGAATTATATTTTCCTGATATGTAATAAAAGAAAGTCCTTTATCAAAATGAAATACTAAAAGAAGTAATATAGAGAAAGGTCATTATCATTTTCCAGTATGCAATGAAAATCTCAGTTTTATTTTATTTTATTTTTTCAAAGGCAGATTGCAAACATTTGTTTAACCTCTATAATTTTTTTTTTATCATCCATCTCGAGAAATCATTTATAAATTTAATAATGTGCATGAACAAAGACTGTTTATCAAATAGGAAACAAAAGAAACAAAGTAAATTTTGAGGAGAAAAAATGGAATAGAAATGCAACATCAACAGCTTCACTGTTTCTGGTCAAGAAAATTATGGAACAAAAACTGCAAGAAAAGTTGTAATACATGTAAGTAAAATGTTACATCATATTGTCAAGAAATGGTGGAACTGAGCACATTAGTGCTTCCTTCACCTGGAAAATCTAAGTAATTTCAAAATGTAAAGTTTAGTCCAAAGTCATCTTCAATTTATCTTCTACTTGCTCTAGTGTTATAAAAAAATAAAAAATAAAAAAAAGGCCTGCTTTCCCTTACATTGTTTTTATGTGGTTTCATCCTCTTGAAATAAACATACAGAATAAGCTGTAAAGTTGTCATATATCTAGTACTTGTAAATTTTAAGAAAACTGAAATGCATCATGGACATGCAGCAACACCTAGATATATAGTTAAACTTTATTATAAAAGAAACTACAGAACTTCAAAAATATATTGAGTAATAATGTCAAAAGGTACAGTATAGAGAAGGCTCCTCAACTAACCCAACCAGGAGGCAACTTTGAGCTGGTTGTGGTGCTACTGATTGGTGATTCAGGATCCTGAAATTCACAGTTACAAGTAAAACCAGTAGTTAATAAAAATATTAATGAAGGCAGAAATTCAAAGAATCACTTGAAAGGAATGAAGTAGATAAGAGTGAATTTCTCTCACTGAGGATAACTGCAAAGCAGCAATGAAACTCATTTCCAGGAATTATAGGTGGACCCTATTACCTTCTCATCTTTGAGTATCCCTCGTGCTTTCAGCCTCTGCTTTAAATATGCTGGCAACTCTTTTTGAGATCCCATTGATTCTGAAACATTTTTTGCCATGGAATTAGTTTCGTGCCTTTCATCCTTGGAGTTACATGTGGAAGAGAGGCCTTCATAAGCTAAATTTCTTCAAGAAGTTCCAGTGGCAGAAATTAAGTGGGTTTGAAGACAAGACGGCTCACCAGACTTGGCATTCAAAGGCCCTGCTGCAGAATAAGCACCACCACCAGGCACACCATATCCATTACCAATTTCTAGATTGCCTGATGTGGCAACAAAGTATCATCAGTCTCAACAGCGTTATTAGCTCATTAGATGCAAAATATAACTACCTCATGCATAAAACTAAAATCATCAGGATTGATAACTCGAAATTTTATTTTCACAAAGGTTAAGAATATATGCTAACAGATAATAGACTTGGTGCAATCACAGAGGCATATTAGATGGAAAGCATTTTTAATCCTGATATGGTTCTATAACATACTCAAGGAAGAGGATTTGTGTGGCATGCTATAAAAAATATATATCTAATAACAATGAGAAGAAGAATGAAGAGTCTAAAAATATATATAAAGGTTGCATATTTATACATTAGTACAAGATCACAACTGTTGTATCATATATGCAGATCCAGGGCTGACTTTCTCATTCCCATATACATTGAGTTGGCAATCGCAAAATTTTTCACAGCATCATTCATGAGTAGTCTTTCTTAGCAAACCAATGGTAAAGCAAGTTCATATAGAGGAAATTATGAAATATGAATTCCTTTCTGCAGATGAAATCATACAATGGAAGTTCATGGCTATGTTCCAGGCTCTACCATGTGACTTAATATCACATCAACCAAGTAAAATAAATACATATATATATCTTCAATCATGTCAAGTAATTAACGTACTTTGGGCTATTAATTCCAATTTTATTTCTTAACAATGGCTGATTAAAATATATTTATCATTTCATTATACAAGCATCCAACCTGAGTATAAATATTGGTCTAGGCAAGAGGTTTGGTTTTGTAACAACAGAGACCAAATCTACAATATGCAATTAATCACACAACCTTGGAGCAACTCAAAGTCCTGTTTACAAGTTAAAACCAAGTTCAACTGGCACTTGTTTTAAATGCACATCATTCATCTTATTCAACCCTTGCCCTAACAATCTAAATCCCATTTTAAATACACGACCAATGAGCATAGGGCTCCAAAAAATGTAATTTTGGATTTTACAAAGATTAAAAAACAAACCTTTGGGATAATGCAAACAGCAGGATCATCTAGACAAAAGAGATCCAAGAACAATTCATCAGTTCATTCCTGCTAGAATAAGCACAGATTGATTTTTAATAGGATCGGTAGAGATCATTCATTTTGTATGTTTCTTCCAAATGTATATTGAACTGCACAAATTTAGAAGAATCATATGATTATATTCAGGTATTTTACTTTAAGCGTTATATAGGTAAAAGTGGTTGTACAAAAGTCCAATTCAGCACTTTAGGAGGATTTATTAGATGATATGAATTTGCTGAAAATAAGCATATGCCAAAAATTTGGAGAAAGAAAGGTTTCAAAGGGCCTGTGGATTAAGAAATTGTTTTGGTCATCGAGGATAATTACAGTGCATATGAATAATCAGCAAATGTAAATCTATTTTCTAGTTGGACTTAGAGGTTAATTGTTAATTGTTTATAGAAAGAGGTCTAATTATGTTGGACTTGGAGGTAAGTAATGTTCCACTGTGAATAATCGTTGCTTATATTTTCTCCTCTTCCTCAAAATGCAAATTTGAAATATTAATACATCATAACTAGCATCAAGCATCTTCCTTTATGAAAAAAAAGGTGCCTTAGAATGAGAAGTGTAATAAAACAATTTATGCACAAATTTGAAAAGTTTAAGTCAAAGCATGTGAATTTAGAATTATGGAATCCATTGGCAACTATTTGGCATGTCTACATTCAAATATTGAACAAAATTATGGATTTTGACAAACATATGATGCCATATATTTATCATTATTTTTTGTAGTTCGCAACAAACCTATGTAACAAGTTCTGGACTACCACTGGACCTACTAAAATTTGCATTCACTTTCTAATTTCTATAACCCCAACACAGCAAGATGTAAACCTACATAAAAATATGGTTCTAGCATGTTACAGAATATACCATGTCCATTGACAAAGGCCATGAGCTTTCTGGTAGCTTGCTATGATTTGGCATTTTGCTATAACGTTGAAATATCTTTTATTAAAAAAAATGAAGATAAAGTTCTATAAACAGATATGGTTAAAACCTATACAGCATATTAGAAATTTAGAACAAGCTATAGTTAGGACAATAAACAAACTGAGTAGGCCAAGATTTGCTTGACTTGGGCTGATAGTGTTCAGGGTGGTATATGCTACAAGCTTTTCATTACTGAAACACCTGTACTTCAAATTTCAAGGAATATTATTTGTTATTTGAATTGCAACCTTTCCTAACCACCCACTATCCTCACTGTGCAAACAGTAAGGTTTACATATAATATATATTAATTAAAAGAAAATCAAGCTACATCAAACCAAAATCAAAAAAGCTCAAGTATAATCAAGCCTAACTGAGTCTGCTGGCCAATTCATTTATTAAGAACCTGTTTGGATCCCCGTAAGAGTAAAATAATAAATTATTTTACATGTAATTTAGACATTTATTTGTTTGCTTTAAAATAAAAATCTAATATATATATATATATATATTCACATCTAACCCGGCTTTTGTCATATTTCAACTTAGCACCAAATTGGTTGTAATTTGAATTACAACAAAAGTTCAAACTTGAAAATTATCCACCTTTATTAAAAACAAAACCACTCAAAACCATATCCAATTTTGTCCTTTTTTTAACATATATGATTTATAATTTCATTAATTTTTTATAAGAATATGGTTTTTTTTATAATTAATTACAGTTTCAGACAAAAAAAAATGTTTTCCCCTTGATACGATTTTCATATTTTTTTAATTTATATTTAATGTTCATAAATAGAAATAGATGGGTATGAAAAACTTCAGTATTCATTTTTTATCTTCCAAGCTGCATCAAATTAAACAATGGAAACCCTAATTCATCAAAACTACTAGATGCAAACCCAGAAATTTAAATTGTAATCTGAAATCCAGCATGTTTAGTAAAATATAATTTCACTTACACTATTACTTAAGATGCAGGAACCAAATAGACCGTAATAACCCTAGTTATATATATATATATATATATATATATATCAATTGAGGGCTTATTTGTTAAATAGCGCTTCTCATACGTGCACAGTTTAGTTAGTTAATTTCCTACTTTTAGAATGTAATTTTTTTATTTCTTACCAATCACAGAACATGAAAATATCTTGAGTGATCTAAGAAGAATTCATTAGTTCATTAGATTTATTTAAGATAAAATATTGCATCTAATCATATTTGGATAGTTTCAAGCTATGAATGTTGAAGTATTTCACAGTATTTTCGGTTTTGAATATCTCCATGGATATAATCCAACAGCTTTGTTTTTCAGATTTTTGCTATAAGATAATAGTTGGAGTCTACAAAGGTCCAGCGCAGTCATGAGGCAAAACCCTATCGATATAAGAACACTGTTTTGCCCCTAGTTAATATTTGATCTGGATTTTCATACGCATAAAAGACAGGAAATGGTACATAAGTATTTCTAGTTGTGATAATTAGCCAATTAGGTCAATCAAAGTAGGTATTAAAATGTAAAATGAAAGCCCAATAAAAATTGCAGAGCTTAATAATTAACATGAACTCAAAACAAAAAAACAAAAAAATTCTTCAGTTAGAAACCAACCATCATCTTGATGATTAAGCTTTCCTCGTTTGGAGGCCATTTCAACACGGTGATCAGCAGTCATTTTAAGGAGAACCACCTAAAATAAATTTGAAATTTGAGCAGATAAATAATATTAAAGTTCATACAGTACAAGTTGATAAAGCCAAATTTGGCTTAAAACAAAAGCTGAAGTATTAGCAGAAAGTGATAATGAAAGTCCCTCCACCTTCAATGCATTGGGATCATGGCGCCCAGAGAGAATGTCTTGACCATCCTCTACAGGTGCACTTGCTCCTTTTGCATGCCTAGAATAACACAAATAAACACAACAAGAACACCTCAGAAAAAGGAATAACTCAGATGAGTGATATGTAAAACAAAAAAGGGAAATTAAAATAAAGACTGACCTTTGATCATGTATGATTTTTTGTGTGGCAATTTCCTGAATATAGCAAATGAAAATGCACTTAGTTTGCACCAATTAGAGGTCATGATTTTGAAAAAGGAAACACACACACACACACACCTGTTCAAGCAATACAGCTTCTTGGGCAGCAGATTCAATCGCATGGGCGCCTTCAGAATACATCATCTCAGGTTTGCTAAAATCTCCAACAGGAACAGATTTCAATGAATAACTGAGGATTCCAAACTCATGATCATTTGATAGCATAGTAGAATCAGATTTATGATCATCAACTGCATTGTCTCTTGAGCCCATGGTTTCACCCAGTCTTATTGGTTGTTGATCCTTGAAATCTCCGGCACACTGAACTGAACCAAATTGGGATGTAGTTGACAGGTCACAAGGATAAGCTCCCACATTCAAACGTGAAGATTTTGCATCAGCATCCATGCGTTCTGTATGAGGGCTTGCTTTTGGCTCAGTTGAGATTTGGTGAGCATCAACTGGCATTGATAAGAATGGGCCTTGAGGATGTTCCTGTGTTATTTGGAAAGCATTTCCTTTTTCATGAGCTTACTTAGAGGCATGCAAAGAACAAGAGAAGTAGGCAGATCAGGAATCTACAAATCAACAGTATTTCAAAAGGGCACACTAAGGTGGCATTGGGTTGCTATTAGATAGGTTAGCTTATACTGAAGTGAAAATTTTGCATAGGTTTGCTATTATGAGCTTTGACTTGACTGCAACACATTAAAACAGATCCTTTCCAATCCAAGTGCTACTAGCCCAATAAGTGATGAAAGATTCCATTAATATTACTTAATGGTTAAATTAGTCTGATTTAAATAAGTGTAGTCACATTCTAAGTTATTCTTTAGGTTCGATAACATATTCCCAACCAAACATGGCCCAAGAGTTGATGCTTATATCACAGTTACCAGTTTGCTGTTAGGGCATTTTCAGAGCAAATGTTACCCAAGATCCAAAATGGTAATCTTGCTGCAGATGAACATCAATTGTCTGGAAAAGGAAGGATATACTCAATGTATTAAGAGAAAGATCTTATCCAGGAAAGTTGCAATAATCAGAAGAAGATAGTAGGCAAACAGATGGCTTTAGAGAAACAATAGCTGGCTATCAATGAACACCAGGAGGAATTGAAGGCCCCAGGAAATGGAGTATGGATGCTTTTTTCTGTAGAAAATTTTAGTTGATAGTCAATCACATATGGCATTCCAAGACCAAGAATAAGAGCACATCTTCAAGATCACAATTCACAAATGACAAATATCATGGGTAGGTTCCTTTCACATGCCACAAATAATTGAATTTAGAAAACAACAGCATTCAAGTAATTAGAACTTTATACAGGTGATGTAATTTTTTTTTTTTAAATCCTTTTGAACACCTCTAAGATTTTCATGCTCGCATACCTTTGTTAATTGGGGGAATATTTACTAATTTCTGCTTTCAAAATAAATGCCACTCTATGCTCATAGTTTCAAAATCTGTTTTTATCATGAGTAAAAAGTTGCAATACTTTTTAAGAGTCATGTGATGATGGTCATAAATTAAAATTCCCTTTTCTCAATGGAATATTTGCAAGTCCTTAAGCATGAGGTCCCTTTCCCTTATAGTCCTGCTTTTCACATATGTTAATGGTTTACCCAGCACTAATTTTCCATTTTGCTTCTTTCACAAATTGCTTCCTCGAGTTGCTTTTTTTGTCTTCTATTTATGCCTTTCTTGTGTTCTTCAATTGTTATCGTGTGCTTTTATACGTCATCTGATATGGGGTATGTGCTGCTTGAACTTTTTTATGCACTATCTGGCTAGATTGCCACATAGCCAACACAAACTCATAGTTAGATATAATTGTTCAGGAAAATAGGCATTCACAGAGTCCAGACAAATAGAAACTGGCGATGTGTAGAAGATGATGACTGAGCCCTAATTCAAACCCATAATTCACTATACCATCAATTAAGGAAAGATAAATGAATCAAAGCAACAAATTTACAATGTAAAAATGAATCTAGTCATGGAAATTAAACAAAAGTGAACCTATGATAAAGTACATATCAAATTTATTCCAAAAACTTGAAGCATAGCACGTCATGGATGAGGAGGAAGCTCGTTATTAAAAACTAAACTTTTGAACACAACTGACAAACAAGAACCACAAAATTTTCACTTTTAACAAGTTATCAAAACATCCAAACCCAACACCAACAAATCCACAATTCACAAGTTCCAATAAAAAAAAACCCCTAACTGCAAGTATCAAAGCAAATCAGAACTTTTCACCACCGACGCAAATTAAATTTTGACAGAAAAAAAAAAAGGTTCTTCAATTTGGACCCTCGCCCAAACTGAACAATCCAAACAAAACGAATAGTACAAGTACCTTGATCACTGTCACCGTCTCGACGGAGATCCGGGTGCTGAAAATCCTCGTCGCCGGCGAGGGCGAGGGCAAGGGCAGAGCTCGAAAACCTCGTCAGAGCAGAGCGGCTGGTTTTCTATTTACCTTGTTTTCATTTTCAGGTTTTCTGTTTTTGTTTGAGGTTTTTTTGCTTTCCAACCCCTAAAAATAACGAATTTAATTTCTATTTTGTTTTCCAGAAAATTACTTTCCAATTCCTGCTTTAATTTTATTTTATACGATGAAATGAAGTATCTTTTTTGTGTTTTTTAAAATTCTTGAAAGGAAATATTTGAATATATTTTTGGGTTTTTTTAAATTCTTTATAAAAATAAAATAGAGTTTTAGATTTATAGAGTTTAAAATTTTTAGTTTGGATAACAACTTTATGCTTTTTTTTAAGGAAATATTTGAATAGTTCAACTTTTCATTAAATTTAGTTCGGTATTTTTTTATTTATTTAGAATATATAAACTATTTAGAATATCAAAATAATGATTGTCAAAAAAAATCCTCAAATTATTAAAGAAGAAAAAACTCTCAAGGACCATTTAATTCATGGCAAGGATATACATTAATTTGCAATAATAATATTTATTAGTCATAATAATTAATTTGGTAAAATGTAAAAAAAATTTGAAATATTCATTTTTACTAAACTTGAAATATAAATGGATCAAGACGGAGAGTGTTTATTTAGTTGATATTTAACACAAACAACTTTTTCAAGCCGGAATCTTATCCACATAGGGTCAGCTAGTTAGGCGTCTCCAATGTAGTGCCAAAATTGAAGAAATGTTTCACATTTGGCGCAGGGGTGCGCCAATCCGGCGCAATACCCTGCGCAAATGTAATATTTGCTACAGTGGCGCGCAGGATATTGCGCGCCACTGTAGCAGCCCGTTATTTTTTTTTTTATTTTTTAAATTTTTTTATTTCTGTTTTTAAATTTGTTTTGATTTTCTTTTTTTAATTTTTTTTTAATTATATTTTTTATTTTTTAAAATTTATATTTATAATTTTAATTTTTAAATTCTGTTTTTTTATTTTTTATATTTATATTTATAATTTTACATTTTAATTAAATTAATAAATTATAATTTAAGTTTATATTTTTTAACTAATAAGAAATATAAAATTAAAGAAAATAATTTGTGAAATATAAATTCATTAAAATTAAAAAAATTACATGAACGATAAAATAAAAACATAAAAAATATATTATCATCGATACTAAAAAAAACGATAACATTCAAAACACAAATATGAAGTTTGAAGTAGATGGGGCTTGTTTGTATGTTATGTTTTTATTAAGTAATTAATGTAATATTTGTATTTGTATTTGTATTTTTTTATCACTTTTATATTTACTAAATATTTATAATAAATATAAAAATTAAAACTATATTTTAAATAGTATAATATTTAAATTTAATGGTTAAAAGTGAAAAATATTTAAAGATATTAAATTTATTGATATAGATGGTGGTTGGAGAAGAATATTCTTAGAATATTTTATTTTAGAGTTAAAAATAGAGATGGTGGTTGGAGAAGGTTTCACTGTAAAAGCTGTATTTTTGAATACTCAAGCGCTAAATATAGAGTTTTGGGTTGGAGATGGCCTTATGCCCAGCAAGAACATGTTAAGTGGTTTTTTTTTTGTTTCAATTCAAAAGTCCATATTCCTAATCAGCTAGTATAATGAGCAAATGAGCTCCTTATTAACTAACTACTTAGGAGTTGATAACATGAATTTGTTATTCTTTTGCATCTAGGTTATTTGTTGTTCAATGCAATGCATTATGTTCTTGTTTTACTTGCCATCCAATTCAGACCATGTTTCTTAATTTTAATCTTATAAACTACAAAATCTCAATTTCTAATTTGCATATCCAACTTTGGCTAAGCAGTAAATATACATGTATCAACAATGATACTATATGAATCTCAAAATGCACTAATCATTAGATTCAAAATGCACTAATCATCAATAATGGTTACTTGAACAAGCCCTTCAAACCAATAATATAAATCTAAATGACAATTAAAAGATATTTTTCACAAAAAAAAAAATATCATCCATCCATTGCCAAGTTTGTCCAATAAAATATTTAACACAAAAACGAACCTATATAAATAAAACAAAAGGTACATGTAACTTCCATTAGTTAAAAAAGCTTATGAAGCATCCATTCACATCAAGAAGTTTAGGCTCTACTGACAATCCCCCTAAAACCCAATCAACATATACCTTTTTGCACTCATCACAGAATGAAAAGGAGTATGACATCTTACTATTGTTAAACACTAGCAGTCCAACAACGTTGATCTTTTCCCATTTGTACCAACATTCAATTTTGAGTAGCTTAGCATAAACCATCTTTTTGCCCTTGCTTCATAAGCTAGGAATTAGAAACAATAAGCCAACCTTGAAATGTACTCTCCAAAACTTTCGGTCCAAGTCCCAAATGAGTTAATGGTGCTTGTGAACTCATCAGAGCCGACATCTTGACCAAAGGAGCATCTACGCCTAACTTTCTTTGCAGGTGCACCATGTGATGGATTTGGTTGTGAAATGGTAGTGGCAATGTTGTTGTTGTTAACATCAACATTAAATCTCTTCAACATTTGTATAGAAGAAGAGTAGCTCTCGTCCTCCTCTCCCGATAGTGTCCGGCCTAGCGCTTCCTTCACTCCTCCTCCCCCTTGCTATGGCAAATGGGGGGCAACCACCCCCTCTGGCGCCCATGTCCAAGTCCTGGGCAGATGTGGCAACGTCATCCCAAAGGAAGATATCTTCTTCTCCATTAGAAGATGGACCTATGCTCAACAAACTGAAGGCGATGTCTTCTGACTTCATTCAACTGGATCAAGACACTATATTAAGAGCCAGGATGCGGTTCCAGACGGCTCTGTATGGGAAGTTTTTCAGGGAAACCACCGCCGTTCCAGCAAGTAAAGGATACTTTGAATGCCAAATGGAATGACCTCGGTATGTTCCAGATATCGGATTTGCCGAATGGCTACCTTTTGATTTGATGTAGCACTCATGAAGCCATGCAGAGGTTGCTGTTTGAGGGGCCATGGGCGGTGAATGGCATTGTGCTCCAGCTTGTCCCGTGGAAACCCTACTTCGAGCCAGCGTTCACAAAGCTTTCTTCGGCGGCTAATTGGGTGCAGTTGTATAACCTTCCAGTAGAGTTCTGGGAAGGGGAGGCTCTGGAGACCATTTTTTCTTTGTTTGGTCTTCTTCTTAAGATCGATGATTATACGTCTTTTTTGTCCAGGTCCAAATTTGCACGAATATGTGTTGAAATCAATCTCTCTAGACCCCTGAAACAGGGTTTCTGGGTTGGGGATGATGAACACAGAGTGTTCATGGTGGTGCTGTATGAACGGCTTCTGACGTTCTGCTACCTGTGTGGAATGGTTGGTCATGGGTCCAATACCTACAACCACCGGAATTCTGGGAGTCTGGATAGCCCCTCTCCACCCCGTGATGAAGAACAGAACAATCGGCAGGAGGCCAGGGGTTTCTCCGGCCCTGAGGACGAAGGCATGGATGCGGATATTGAATTGGAACTACCTGGACAACCGAACCTTCGGGAGAAGTCGGTAGTGTTGCCGAAAATGAACTATGGACCATGGATGCTGGTGTCGAGGAAACGAAGTCATGGTGGTGGTCGCGGTGGCACCGGTGGTCCCCGAGCTTCGGGATCACGTGCAGCGCATGCGACTGCACGTGAACCGATCATTGCTCATCCCAACGTCTCAAATGCCAGGAACGGGACTGCATGGTCGACACGTGGTGGAAGCTCATCATGCGACAGAGGTGACCATGTTAGGTCAGGGGCCTTGGGACCATGTGAAGAACCTGTGGAAATGGCTAATCCCTTTGAAAAGCTAGGTGCGCTCACGGCTCTAGGACTTGTCAGGCCTGTTGAGATGCCTTTGGAAAAAGAAAAGAATTATGGCAAGGAGGCGTCTGCTAATATTGAACCAAATTCTGAGGGGGCGTTGACGCGTCCAGCAGAGAGACGTATGGTAGAGGCCATACAGAGTGATAAGCACCATCCAGTAGCGAACTCTGGGAAATAGATAGGAAAGCAGAGTTTGGAAAGTGAGAAACGTTTTCTCTCATGACTACCCTCTAGCGATCATCCTTTTCTTCGTATTTCCAAGAATATCCCAGAGATGAGGAGCCCTGGAGATCCCTCAGATTCTCACCAGATGATAGTTGATAAAGTGAGTTTGGCTCTAGCGTCTTCCTCCCATCCTGATAAGGATTCAGACCTAGAGATGAGCGACTCAGAAGAGGTGAAGATATAGAGGAAGGGGCGGAAGACATAGAGACTATGGAGCTGGATGACTTAATGACTTTAGACCAGTACCAAAGTGGATTCAGGAAAGAGGTGTTATCAAGGAAAAGTAACCAGACTCAGTCGACCCCTCCAAAGAAGGGGAGGGTAGCAAAGGAGGCCTGAGTCCTTTTGGTTTTTCATCCTCGTGATCTATTGTTCTTTCTCAGAGTTTTTATTAATGTTTTTAATGTCTTGTTTCTCCCAGGGTTTGAAGTGTGGTTATTTTCAATTTCTAAGTTATTCATGTTTACGGAAACTACTAAGATTTTGTGTTGGAATTGCAGGGGCATATCTAGTAGGGATACTATATCCGGAGTCATTCATTTGATGAAGAAGCATAATCCCATTATTTTTTGTCTTGTGGAGACTCGAGCGAATGATGAGAGGTTGGAGAGATTTTGCTCCAAGCTAAAGACTAAGTGGAACTGGGCTGTGATTGTTGCGGAGGGCTATTCGGGTGCTATTATCACCATCTGGAATCCTGGTATTGGGTTCGTCTCTCCTCTGGTTAAATCTAGGCATGCTATCCATCTTGTGATCACTACAGGTTCAACAAAAGTTTGGATCATTTCCACCATTTATAATTCTTATCATGCTCGAGCACAAGGTATGGTTTGGAGAGAACTCTCACGTATAAACTCTCTTAATTTGCCGTGGATTATTATGGAAGACTTCAATACGATTTTATCTCAGGAGGAGCACAAAGGCGGCTCTTATAATTACTATAGTCGTAAGGCTAGAGCTTTTTTGGATTTCATTAATACTATCAATCTTTTAAGTATTGACTTTGCAGGGCCACAGTTCACTTGGTGTAATAACCAGCACGGTTTAGCTAGAAGATGGGCCCTGTTAGACCGCTGTATTGCGAATCTGATTTGGGTAAACTTGTTTGATAAATGTCTGGTAAATCATCTCCCAAGGTCCCAATTGGATCACACCCCCATGCTTGTTAATATTCATCCTTGGGTCCTTAATAAAAAGAAAATTTTTAAGTTTGATAACTACTGGTTAGAATATATTGGTTGCCATTCGGTGGTCAGGGAAGCCTGGTCTTTTAAATCTCGTACTACTCCTATGCATAATGTTTCTCACCTGCTTGCTCGTACTAGGTCGAGGTTGCTTGATTGGAATCCAAAGGCTTAAACTCGCTTGATGCCGACATTGAAAATCTTGAGATGACCATTTTGGATGCTGAATCTAGGGATGGAGTTTCTGGCACGAATGATTTCTCTCCGCAAGCTCTCTCCATTCTATATAACAAACACTCTGCTTTGCAAAGGAAGAATAGTACCAAATGGGCGCAGAGAGTAAGACTTATGTGGGTGCACTGTGGTGCTCAAAATACCTCTTTATTTCACAATTATGTCAGGTTCCGTAATTATACTAACAGTATTTCGCAGGTTATGAATCCAGAGGGTGAAGTTTTCACCGAACAGAGTAGTATCAACCAGACTTTTATTAATTATTTTACAAATCTTTGGAGTGAAAAGTCTAATGTGAGTTTTAAGGAAATTCTAAATGCTCTGCCTAACGATTTGCTGCAAGTTTCCCCGTTGGAGGGAGAGCAGCAAATTAAGGATATCATAATTAAAGAAGTTCATGAAGCTTTGTTCTCTCTCCCTATTGGTAAGAGCCCGGGCTGGGACGGTTTTTTTTTTTGTTTCTATTGGGGTGATATCAGTGAATCACTGATTGCGGCTATCAGGTATTTCTTTAAGCACTCTGTTATGCCTAATAGCTGGGGTAGAACTTTCATTACTTTAATCCCCAAAAAACCTGATCCTAAAATTGCTTCTGATTATCGTCCCATATCCCTTTGCAATGTTTGCTATAAAATTATTTTGAAAATATTGGCTAATAGGCTTAAGAATGTCATCCCTAATTTGATTGGGAAGAAGCAATGTGGGTTTGTTAATGGCCGGTCCCCTTTTGACAACATCATTACTCTTCAAGAAGTGGTCCATTCGATTGATAGTGAGGATACTTGCCCTCCTAGGATGCTGATTAAGTTAGATATTGAAAAGGCATATGACTCACTGATAAGTGCTCGTGTTATAGTAATGCGAAGTGTTATTATCTTACAATGAACATTGATTTAATCAGATTTTATCACTAAAAAATGTGCATTTGTGTACTTTTGTGCATTGCAGGGTTGTGAAGATAAATTGGAGAAAAAGAACGAAGTTAGATCGTGTTCGCCGTTGTTGGGGAGTTTTCGGACTAATCAAGGAACAAGGCATTAGTATAGACTTGTGAGTGTGTGCCAACCTCCTTTGAAGGGCACAAAGGCAGTCACATTCACAATAAGTCTAGCTCGTGTTAACAAAGAGAACTTCGCCAATAAGGAGATTTGAAGCAATCGACGCGGTCTATAGTTGATTGTGTGCCCAATTCAACGGCCTCGATGAAGAACAATGAATTCGGGAGCATTTCAGCACGAGTACTATAACAGCACTATAGCAAGTTACTGTTCATTGTCTGCCGAAAATCAGCAAATTCACACGGGCGTGTGGAAATTCCACACAGCCGTGTGAAATCCTGATTTTAGCCCATTTAAAGCTGCGACTCAGCATTATAAAAGCCCGTTTTGGAGACTATTTTTGGATCTTTTTGGCTCTCTTCTGACCTTAATTCTGGAGAGGCGCGGCTAGGGTTTTGGAGAGGACTTTGTGAAGGTTTGGAGTGCATCATCGGCGTCGACATCAACATCCGGCGGCCACACAAAACCAAGGCCACATCACATACAAGGGCGTTTTTATATATGCATTCAATTTGTATCTCTTTTCTTATTTTGATGAATTTGTATAGCTCCATGAGGAGCTAAACTCCTTGTGGGTATTCGGACTTGTAAACCCTAGGATTATTATGTTTCTATGATATTGTTATTATGCTTTTTTCATTATTGATGAATAAATTCGAGTTTCAATCTTAATTGCTTCTTGTAATTGTTTTCCCTTAGCCGTGACACTAGGGTTGAGAACAATCTAGGTTATCCTTTGGAGGTGTGACAACTCCTATAGGATTAGACTACTTAGGATTGAAAAGGGTTGAGAGGGTGAATCGTGAGGTAGCGGAACGTCCCCTTTCCCCTCCGGTGTGATTCTCCCTACCTCCATATTCCATGATTTATTAGCGGTCAAGATAGAGTGAAGTGCTAAGAGATAAACTCCCCTGGGGCTTAGTTGCGCGAGCAACAGAGTGAAGGGTTGAAGTGAATCTTAGTGCTGGGGCTTAATTTAGACTAGGGTTCTTTCACCTGGACCAAAGGGTTAGAGTTATACATAGGAATATGGTTTATCACTAGGAATCCCTAGAACTCAAAGCAATCCCACGCAGTGTGAGGCTTAGGAAGATAGACTCCCCTAGGGCTTAGTTTACAGGTCAACGAGAGTCAAGAGTCGTAGTGAAACCTAATGCCGGAGCATAGTGTCGGGGTTAGTCACGGTTGACCTTAGGTTTGGGACTATGTGTTTAAGGATGTCCTCGACTTAATTAACATCAATAGGAAAGTATAATAGCATTGTCTTGCACTAGAAGCATAAGTCCTAAGGGTAGCTCGTCCGGGTACCCTGTTTTATTCATTGCTTGTCCTACTCTTTTTACTCCTACTTGCACTCTCTCATCTTCCACACTTCTATTTTATTTCTTGTTTCTTTATAATTGATTACACATTCACTCATTGGTTCTCGTAGCACATCGCATAGCTAATTAGTGAATACTTGTATCTCAAATCCTTATTCCATGTGGATACGACTACCCACTCACCAGGGTATTTTATTACTTCGATAACCCGTGCACTTTCGGGCCCCTGCCACTCACTGAATTGGAATGCAATTCTTGCAACTTTAACTAAAATGAGTTTCCCTGTCAGATGGATTAGTTGGATTAAGGTTTGCATTAGTAATGGTTCATTTGCCCTTATGATCAATAAGTCTCATACCTCTTGGTTTAGCAACAATAAGGGCATTAGACAGGGGGACCCTATTTCCCCCTACTTATTCATTTTAGTGGCCCAATATTTGACCTGCATGCTTAATTTTGCAATGAACCTCAATATGATTCCTGGTTTTGATCCTTGCCTTAGACAAAATTTCAACCACTTGATGTATGCTGATGATTTGATTCTTATCACTCAAGACTTTAGGAAAATCTTCTCTAATGTTAAGTCGTGCCTCACAATTTATGGCAATCTTACTGGTCAAAAAGTGAATAACTCTAAGTCTGAAGTGATTTTCCCATCTAAAATGAATAAGAAACTTAGGGATAGCATAGCTAGAATCTTGGGTTATAAGGTTGGTTCATTCCCAATCAATTATTTGGGAATTCTGATCTCTCCAAAAAAAATTGGCACTCTCTTATTTTTCCTCTTTGGTTAATAAGATTGAGAAGTCAGTCACTTTTTTGGAAGAAATCTAGAATATCCCCAGCTGGGAAAACAATCCTTATTAATGCCAATATCAAGTCTACCCCAATTTATTATCTGTCAGCATACCTGGTTCTTGATACCATCCTTAATTGAATTTCTAAGGCTGTTAGGGACCTCTTTTGGTCTAAAGATTGCAATAGAAAGGGTATTCATTTGGTGGGTTGGACTGAAATGACTCTTAATCGTTCTGAGGGGGGGCTGTCAATTCGGGACCTTGGTCTTTCTAAAATCTCCTTGATGGCTAAGAATGTTTTTCGTATGCTTAATAATAATGATGTGTGGTGGGTTGACATAATGAATCATAAATATGGGAAGTTTAATATTTGGGCTGATAGTATCCCTGCAAAGTGTTCATGGTTTTACAGGGGTATGTACCATTATGCTATGCATCTTAGACCCTTCCTCTGGATCAATACTATTAACCCTAAGGTGACTTATTTCTTGTATGATCCTTGGTACTTTGATTTTCCTTTGTCTCACAAACCCACTTATTTAAACATGCATACAGAGTTTGAAAATGTTAAGATAGAGGATCTGGTTGCAGGAAATAGTTGGAACATGAATGTTTTGCATACTATATTTGGTCCACACATTAATGACAATGTAATTGGGAATAGCCACATTACTTATACACAGGGGAATAATTAGGTTTGGTTTCCTAAAACTAAGAGTTGCAAAATATCTAGTATGGTCTATTCTCACTTCAATCAAGGCAAAAATGTGCAACATCAGTGGAACTAGTGGGACAAGATTTGGCATCTTAAAGTAGCTCCTAGGGTCAAGCATTTCATATGGTTGTTGTTGCATAACGTTGTTAAAACTAAGGAATTTTTGTATAATTTGAATTTGGGGCCCCAGGAATTTTGTAGCCTATGTAATTTGGATACTGAAACTTGCGAGCATCTATTTCTTGAGTGCTCGAAAATTCAAGAGATTTGGAACAGGGTTAGGGACATCATTAGGAAAAGAATTGTATTCCCCGATGGGGTTTCTTCTGGAAACTAGATCACTCAAGAATTATCAGGTAATGATCTCTTTACTTGTTCAGTCATTGCTGCTACGATTTGGTTTATATGGAAAGCTCGATGTAATATAATTTTCAACAATGACCAGCTGAGACACGAGGTAATTGTTTCTCAAGCCATTGGGCATGTCAGGGAGTATTTCTATTCATCTTCACTATATACTGGTAAAAATTTTATTGCTAACAATATATCTTTTGCTGATAGCCCGGCTTTGATTGTTGCAGCCCAATTTAATGAGAATTCATTTATTGTTGGCTGTGGGTTTTTAATTGTGGATTTCCAGTCAAACTTCATCAGTGCAGGAAGTTGCTACTATCCTGCCGGTTCTATATGTGATGTAGATATGAAGTCTATTTGGTTTGCAATTCAATGCTGCAGGAACTGGGAGCTTAGAGTTAAAACAATAATGGGGACAAATGAGGAGCTTATTAAGAGTGTTAAGCAGCGTGTTGCTCTGGAAGATTGGAGACTGAACCTGCAAAAGATTGAAATATCCGAATTAGTTGTTGAGATGGGGAGGCCAAATCTTCTCATTATCCCTAAAATCTGGAACCGGGCAGCGTATGCATTAGCCTTGTATGGGTTGGATCATCATGAAATCTCTCTATATCACCAAGGCAGGGATTTGCCTAAATGGCTCATGAAAAGGCTCCGGCAATTTAGGGTTAATTTTTAAGTTTTGTTTGTAGCTTTAGTGTTTACTTTGTTTTTATTTGTTTGTTTGTGTTTTGTTTAGTCTGTTTATGTCGTCTGTTTGTGGTTTTGTAACCTTTTGGAACTCTCTTGTACCTTTTTTCTTCTTCTATCAATAAAATAGCTCATAAGAGCTACTTTCCCTCAAAAAAAAAAAAAAAAAAAAAAAAAAAAAAAAAAAAAAAATCAACATTAGATGCATTAGTTGGGCTTCTTGTTACGCTTGCATTTCCTTCTCCATCAACAGTATCCCTGTCAAACTCTGAGTAATGTTGGGCACTCTGAAGAACTAATGTATACAAATTCACATCTCTGATTAATTGCATGCTGCCTCTATCATGGGCAATTCATGGCCTATTTTTTATAGACACACACTCTAAGGCAATGACATACACTAATATGGCTAGCTTGTTTATTATCTCTTCATATAAATAAGCTATTGTGGCAGGCAATCACAAATTATCAAGAGAAAGAAGATCCATCTATACACAAAATAAAAACAAGCAACAAAATATCATGAAAAAATACCATGATAACTACTAATTAAAATATCATGATAAACACCTTATTATTCACATTTTGCCATTTTAAATGTAGCTAGTATCAAATGTGCATAAATCTTACAAACACTACTAATTATTCTAAATAAAAAATTCTTTAACTTCCATTTTAAATGTAGCTAGTATCAAATGTGCATAAATCTTACAAACACTACTAATTATTCTAAATAAAAAATTCTTAACTTCAAGTTAAAGAATTGATACAAAGAAGGAACTCACATGAAACTAGAATAAGTAGGAAAGAAGAAGAAGAACAATGACTAGAAGAACAAGAAAAGAAACATATTCATTCACTCCCAAATTCATTTCATTCTCTTATAGTAGTTACAAAACATTTTATACAAAAATCAAGGGCTAAGATTTAAAGTTGATGCATGGGTCCCCCAACTTAAAGAGATCAATGGCCCAAATATTTTCAAGCTATTTAACCCATATTCTTAGCCGATAGAACAACGCTACGTGTCTCCCAACCATTACCTTCTTTCTTAACTATCTTAATTGTTATTCAAATACTGAGAAATTGGCCAACATAAGCTAAAATGATGGTGGGAACCTCTTTGCTTCAATAGTTATTCCCAACTCTACAGCTCAAATACCAGCAACACATCATTACCCCCTCTTATTCTCAGCTTTCCTTGTCCTCAAGGGAAACTCAGGGAACCTCAACAGTAAATCATAAGCAAATTCCCAAGTCACTTCGACTAGAGAAGAATTAGACCAATGTATTAACCAGCATTAACCATTGTTTTTTCCACCATTACCCCTCTTAACCATTCAACGATCAAGAATAGTAATAAGTTTTAAGTATGGTAGTTGGTAAAGCAGATGGTGGAAGTTATGCTATTGTTTGTTTTGATAACAGTGTTGCCTTCAATTGAGATACATGAAAATTTGGATGTATTAAGGAAGAACCTATCAAATCCAGCTTATAAGCACAACTCCCAAACTTATCTAAGATCTTATAGGGCCCAAAATACCTTGCTGCAAATTTCAAGAACTCTCGAGCTACCAATGAGTTTTGACAATATGATTAGAGCTTCAAATAAACCATGTCAACTATCTGAAAAAAGCATTTAGGCCTATGTTTATTAGCTTGAGTAATCATTATATTCTGAGCTTTTAAGAGATGATGCTTTAATAGTTGAATAGCATCTTCTTGATCCCTTAACATAGAGTCTACAGCTTCCACTAAAGTGCCATTAGGAAAGTATGCTATATATATAGAGGTAGTGGAATTCCATACAATGCTTAGAAAAGAGTCATGTTAATAGCTGTATGGTAAGAGGTATTGTACCGAAATTTAGACAAAGATAACCATGAATTCCAGCTTTCGGGTAGTTCTCCTACCATACAATAAAGATAAATTTCTAAACATCTATTTACTACCTCTGATTGCCCATAAGTTTACGGATGATAGGCAGTAAACTGTATAAGATCCACTCTCAAGAGTCTAAAAGAATTTCTGCCATAATGTGCTAATAAAAATAGGATCCTTGTCACTAACAATAGTTGTAGGAAGGTCATGGAACTTATAGAAATTGTCAAGGAAAAACTGGGCCACTTTTACTGCAGAAATTGGATGTAATAAGGAAAAGAAATGAGCAAATTTTGTGAGTTTCTTCACCACTACCCATATAGTTGTCTTGCCTTCAGATTTGGGCAGTCTTTCTATAAAATCCATAGTAATGTCAGTGAATATTAAGTGAGGAATAAGTATAGGTTGTATTCATTCCAAGAGAGGCTACATGCTCAACCTTATGCAATTGACATAAGTCATATTGTCTCACAAATTCCCTTAATGCCTTCCACATGCCTTTCCAATAGAAAACTATTGACAACCTTTGATAAGTAGCATGTAAGCAAGAATGTCCATCTTAAGCACTGTTATGGAAACGACATAGCAATGTATCTCTCAATTCATTATCCTTTCCAACCACTAGCTTGTCTTTCTTCACTAGTTGACCTTGAGACCATGAGTAATGGTGTATAGGACATATTGTAAGTGTTAGTCTCTCTATCACGTGTCTTTAATTTTGTTTAACATATCAAAGGAGACACTAGATATAGCATGTAAAATTATATCTAAAGAAGTCACCCTTGATAAAGCATTAGCTACTGTATTATTTCCCCCATACTTATATATATATTGAATATCATAATCATAAGCCATTAGTTTAACCAACCATGTGTATAGACTTGGAGTAGTTAACGTATGATCAAACAGATATTTTAAGAGTTAATGATTTGTTTTGATGATAAAGTGCCTTCCAACTAGATAATGATGCCATTTTCTGACACCAAAGAAAATAGCATAAATTTCTCTGTCATAAGTTGAGTGTTTGATGCCTAGGTGACAACATTATGATATATACTATGTCCTCTGTTTAACATTACAACACCTATTCTACTACCTATTACATCTATCTGTACAACAAACTCTTACTTAAAGTTTGGTAAGGCTAGAAATCAGAGTTGATGTTAGAGCTTGTTTTAAAAGGTTTAAGGAATCAAAGGATTTTTGTGCTACTTCAGACCAAGCAAACTTCCCATTATTTTTTAGTAGGATATTCAATGGATGGCTTATTTGGGCAAAAATTTTTAGAAGCCTTCTGTAATAGCATATGATCCCAAGAATCCCATGATTTGCTTGACTGATGAAGGCACTGGCCAATTTTAAACTGCCTTTATTTTGGAAGGATCTGTAGCTACTCCATTATTTGAAATTATATGGCCCAGATATTTTATAGAGTTGACAGCAAATCTACGTTTGTTGAGTTCAACAAATAGAGAGTTTTCCTTCATCAATCTTAATACCTTTAGCAAATGATTAGCATGCTTTTGCACATTCTTACTATACACCAGTATATCATCAAAGAAAACTAGAACAAATTTTCTCAAGTACGGCTTGAAAAATTGGTTCATCAAGCTTTAGAAGGTCAAAAGTGCATTAACTAGACCAAAAGGCATAACTAGGAATTCAAATTGACCCTTATGGGTTCTAAATGTTGTCTTATGAATATCTTCAGATGGCACTCTAATTCGATGGTAACCGGACCTTTAAGTCAAGTTCAGAAAAAAATTTAGACCCATGTAGCTCCTTCAACAATTCTTCAACAACATGAATAGGAAATTATCCTTTACAGTCAAGTTATTCAAGCCTCTATAATTAATACAAATTCTCCAAATGCTGTCTTTTTTTCTTTACAAGTACAATAGGAGAAGAATAGGAAGATGTATTGTGTTTAATGACCCCTGAATTCAATAACTCCTAAGTCATCTTCTCAATTATATCTTTCTGGAATTGTCCATATTGGTATGGTTTTAAACAAATTGGTTGCACACCCTCCTTCAAATTGATATTGTGATCTTGTTGTCTATGGGGAGGAAGTCCTTTGATTTCTTAAAAAAAAGTCTCAAAATTCAACAATACCTCTGATATAGGTTATGGAAAGTTGTTAATCATTATTGTAAAATCCTCTTTGATTGAATTTCCAATCCCAATAATAGAATTTGGCTGAAAAGACAATGTATAACATTGATTTAAGGAAATCTGGGACTCTTTGGCTAATAATTTCTGCATGTTCTCTCCATTGCCTAGTTGCAAGCTATTGCTAGATTCACCTTGCAACACATAATCCTGATTTTCTCAAATGAAATTTCATTTACAACTTCTTAAAGTTCCAAACAATGTCTCCTAATTTAGCTAGCCATTGCATTTCTAAAACTATGTCATAGCAATCTAAAGGTAAAATCAAGAAATTCGCCTTAAACTGGTACTCATGAATTACCCATTGGAAGGCTCTAAAAACTTCATTACAAACTAGCTAGCCCATTACCATTAGCTACAATAACTTTTAGTGTTGAAATTGATTCTAATGGACAACCCAATTTCTTTGCTAATTTGCTATCCATGAAATCATGGGTGTTGCTAGAATAAATCAACAAGAACAAAGTTCTTATTCCCTTAATTCTCATGGTCTAATAGTTATAAGCTCCACTAATTGCATAAAATGATAATTGTGGTATTGCAAGATCTTCAAAAATTTAAACTGTTTTCACAAACTCCATCATCCAGCAATTCAGCTTCCTCAAAATCTTCAATTTCAATAGTCAACATCTATAATTGCCTCTTTTGTACCTATGCCCTGGAAAAATCTTCTCCTCACACCAAAAATAAAAAGACCTTTTTGCCTCTTTTAATCCACTTCTCTTAAAAAGCTTCTAGTTTTTTAGTGCTTAAATTCACATTACTAGGTCCAAGCAATGCCATTGCTCTAGACTTAAGCAAACCAAAACTTACATTTGGATTTAGAACAGTCTTAGCCACTAATCTTGATTGAAGTTTATATGCATCTACATTATCTCCCATATTCTCCAAAGACAACCTTTTAGACCACAAGTCTTCTTGCACTTTTGCCAGTGCATGTGTTTCCTCCTTTAATCACCCCAAGAAATGGCTTATGGCTTGAGCTCCACTCAAATTGGTTTTACAAAACTTCATATCAAATTCTTTAAGATAATGTTGAAGAGTACCTACCTATTTAAGCTTCTTGATTTTTGAAATTGATCTACAAACATTTGATCACCAAATCATGTAGTAAGAGGTTCCATGAATTCATTCTAAGAAGGAAATCTTCCTTTATCCTTGGTCTTCATGTAAGGCAAGTACCAATATTAAACTTTTATCTTCAAAGTGAATGGATGCAAGCATCATGTTAGCCCCTTCCTATGTATGATCAATCTCAAAGAACCTTTCAGCTTTATAAATCCATGCACTTATTCCTTAACCATCATAACTGGAAACTCCAGCTTGGTATAATGGTTGGCCCCATGAACACCAACACCCATCCCAAAATTCCATCTCCTCTACTGGCAACATGAGGTTGTGATTAAGTTGCAACCTTTATTTTTTGAAGAGCTATGCCAGTGATTAACATTCTAATATCCTCCAAAGCTTTATGTCATGGTTTTTCATCTCTTTAATCACTTTATTGTGTTTCTCATGTCTTCTTGATGAAGTTTTCAAGACCTTTTAGATCTTGCTTCTTATTGTTGTTTACCATTGAAGATTATCAAGATCGATTGCTCTTATACCAATGATATAGAGAAAGAACTCATAAAGAAACTAGAACAAGTATTTAGGAAAGAAGAAGAAGAAGAAAAAGAAGAAGGAAAAAGAAAACAAGAACCAAAAGAACAAGAGAAGAAACACATTCATTCACTCCAAAACCATTCCATTCTCTTACGGTAGTTATAAAACATTTTATACAAAAAGCAAGTGCTAAGCTTTAAAGTTGATGCCTAGGGTCTCCCAAATTAAAGACATCTACAACCCAGATATCTTCCATCTTTTTAACCCATCTTCTTAGCTGTTAGCATAATGCCAGGTGTCTCCCAGCCATTGCCATCTCTCTTAACTACCTTAACTGTTATTCAAATGTTGAGAAACAAGCCAAATTAAGTTGAAATGATGGCGTGTACCTCTTTACTTCAATAGCTTTTCCCAACTCTATTGCTCAAACATCATCTACACATTAAGAATGCTACAAATCAAACAAAACTCAAAAAAGTCAATATAACTTTTATTCCTAGTAATCTTAACTTTTTAACATCTCTATTCTCAATTAAAAACAGTAACAAAATTTATACAATACAGAGAACCTAAAGATGATGTTTTTAATTTGTGCCTCCAATACTATTCTCAAATTTTGTTATTTTACAATTCATTCCTTAAATTGATGAATGAATTCCTGATAAGTGCTTGTGTTATAGTAACGCGAAGCGTTATTATCTTACAATGAGCATATCTTTTATTAGATTTTATCACTAAATTGTGTGCATTTGTGTGTTTTTGTGCATTGTAGGTTTGTGGAGCTATTTTGAAGAAAAAGAACAAAGTTAGATCGTGTTTGCTATTGTTGGGGAGTTTTCGGACCAAGCAAGGAACAAGGCACGAGCCTAGATTTGTGAGTGTGTGCCAACTTCCTATGGAGGGGCACAAGGGCAATCACACTCACAATAAGTCTAACTCGTGTAGCTTAGGAGAACTCCACCAATAAGAAGAATTGAAGCAATTGGCACGATCTACCATTGATTGTGTGCCCAATTCAATGGCCTCGATGAAGAACGGTGAACTCGGGAGCGCTTTCGGCAAGTACTGTAGCAAAAATACTGTAGCAAGTTAGTGTTCACTGTCGGCCGAAAATCAGCATTTCAGCAACTTCACACGGCCGTGTGAAATCCCGATAAGTCCAATTTTAAAGCCGCGACTCAACGTTATAAAAGCCCGATTTGGAGACTTTTGACACATCTTTTTCCCAATCTTTTTCCACAACTTCTGGAGAGCGTAGCTAGGGTTTTGGAAAGGACTTTGTGGAGGTTCGGAGCGCATCATCGGTATTGTCATCGACATCCGGTGGTCGCACCAGACCACGGCCACATCATACGCAAGGGGGTTTTCATTGATGCTTTCAATTTGTGTTTACTTTTATATTTTGATGGATTCATATAGCTCTATGAGGAGCTAAACCCCTTGTGGGTATTCGGACTTGTAAACCCTAGGATTATTATGTTTCTATGATATTGTTATTATGCTTTTCCATTATTGATGAATAAATTCGAGTTTCAATCTTAATTGTTTCTTGTATTTGTTTTCCCTTAGCCGTGACACTAGGGTTGAGAACAATCTAGGTTATCCTTTGGAGGTGTGACAACTCCTATAGGGTTAGACTACTTAAGATTGAAGAAGGTTGAGAGGGTGAGTCGTGATGTAACGGAACGTCCCCTTTCCCCTCCGGTGTGATTATTCCTAACTCCATGTTTCATGATTTCTTAGCGGTCGAGATAGAGTGAAGTGCTAAGAGAGGAACTCTCCTGGGGCTTAGTTGCGCGAGCAACAGAGTGAAGGGTTGAAGTGAATCCTAGTGCTGGGGCTTAATTTAGACTAGGGTTCTTCCACGTAGTGTGAGGCTTAGGAAGCCGGACTCTCCTAGGGCTTAGTTGACAGGTCAACGAGAGTCATGGGTCGTAGTGAAAACCTAATGTCGGGGCATAGTGTTGGGGTTAGTCACGGTTGACCTTAGGTTTGAGACCGTGTGTTTAAGGATATACTCGACTCAATTAACATCAATAGGAAAGCATAATAGCATAGTCTTGCACTATAAGCATAAGTCCTAGGTGTAGCTTGTCCGGGTACGCTATTTCATCCATTGCTAGTCCTTCTCTATTTTACTCCTACTTGCACTCTCTTACCTTCCATCTTTCTAATTTATTTCATGTCTCCTTTTAATTGCTTTCACACTCACTCATCAATTCTACTCTCACTTTTCGTACACCGCATAGCTAAATAGTGGGTTCTTGTGTCTTAAATCCCTATTCCCTGTGGATACGACTACCCACTCACCAGGGTAAAATTTATTACTTCGACAAGCCTGTGCACTTGCGGGATACATGCAAGGAAGTAGTTATACAAGTTTGTGTCGGGAGGAACACACTTTTTTCAAGCCGCCGTAAGGTAAGGCAGGTACGTCAAGTTAAGTGAGGTTAAACAAGCGCTTCTTGGGAGGCAACCCAAGGTTTTACAGCTTTTCTAGGATCTAGTTTAGTTCTAGCATGAATAAGATTCTTAGTTTTGGTGTCTTGAATTTTAAATGCATGTGCTACGATATTTTTGTGGATTGTTAATGTTTTCGTGTGCCTAAATGATAATTGACGAAGTTTGAGTCGGTTGAGCATGTTTTCTATGGTATCTGGTCGTGTTTTAATGGTTTTCACCGGCTCTGAGTATCGTATTTTTGTTTCTGAATTTTTTTGTAGAGTCTGCGAATTTTTCTAAGTAAATCAAAGAAAACACACGGCCATGTGAAATTTTCACACGGGCGTGTGTTACCAACTAGGTCTCAACCAGTGAGGGCACAGGGGCGTGACCTTGCCCCTGTGAGAAACCTCAGAAGGGGCACACGACCGTGTGGAAATTGCAGAACTTAAACTCTCGTACCCGAGAGTCACAGGGGCCGTGTTGGTGCCCCTGTGAGTGCCCATGTGTTACGAAACACGGCCGTGTGGAATTTCCACACGGTTGTGCGAAATTCTGCAGAGAGTTCCCTTCCTTCCCGAGAAACCACAGGGGCGTGTGGCTACCCATGTGGGAGAACTTGTGAAAGGCACACGGCCGTGTGGAACACTTAATGTTTCTTGGGACAAACCAGAGAAGCCACAGGGGTATTTGGGTGCCCCCGTGGCCGGCCTGGTGTTCTTGGCCAGGTTGGGCACACTGGTGTGTGGAATTTCCACACGGCCGTGTGAAATTTTTCAAAGACCTTCTGTGTTTCCCGTGAATCCACAGGGGCGTGTACCAGCCCCTGTGGAGCTCCCTTGTGAAGGCACACGGCCGTGTGGGGTAGTCCAGAGAGAAACCAGAGTGCACACAGGGGCGTGTGTTGGCTCATGTGAACCCTAATTTCAGAGGCACACGGCCGTGTGGATTCCCAGAACTCCAAAAGCCGCGATTTTCTTTTAAGTTTCACTCGTGCCTCTTCATCTAATCACTCTCAAACACTCTCTGAACTTCTCTCTTACTCTCCCGATCTTCTTTTCGTGTTTTTGGAGGATTTAGACGAGTTTTTCCGGCCGATTTCTAAGTTTATTCATCCACACCGACGGTAAGAACTTCAAACCCTTTTTCTTCGTCAAATTTCAATTTAATTCATTCTTCTTAATTATTTCGCTCGTGTTGAATGATTAAACCATAGACGAACATGTTTAGAAAGAAATTAGAATGAAATTGATTGTGAAAAAGGAATTTTAGCCCCACGGCCGTGGGGCTGTCCACCCGATGATCCACACGCCCGTGTGGATTTCTGCAGATTGTGTTCTTGAATTGTTTTTGATCATTTTTCTTTTCAATCTTGCAAATATGCCTTGCAGTTCGAAGAAATCGGTAGGGAAGAGCCCCCGTGAGCCTTCCCCACCCCCGAGGAGATTGATTTCCCATTACCTGAGCATCGGGTCCGGTTCAGGCGATTGTCACAGCTCCGTTTTGGACAGTCTTGGATCCCGGACATTAGCGCACTTCGAGGGATACAGTTAGGAGACGAGCTAGCCAGCGAGGTTGAGGAGTTAGTGGCAATAAGGGGTTGGGACCGTTTACTGTCGATAAGAGAGCCGATGATCCGCACACTGACACTCGAGGTACTGGCCTCCTTTGAGTTTGATAGGGGGTATACCAGCTTCACAGACGTGGACACTATCCAGTTTCGGGTGCTGGGTCAGAGCCACAGCATGAGTGTGAGCCTATTTTCAGTCCAGTTGGGATTATACGATGAGGCTTACACTAGGACTGAGGAGTACGAGGGCCTACCCACAAACTACCCCGGGGCATTGACACCTTAGAGAGCCTACAGGGCATTGTTCCCGGGGGGGGGGGGGGGGGGGGGTCAGTACGAGCCGGGTGTCTCCAAGGCATCCTTCCTTTCCAGACCTGCCTACAGGTATCTGCATGCAGTTTTGAGCAGGTCCATTAGTAGTAGAGGGGATAGCACCGGGGTTCTGAGCCGACAGGAGCTACTATATTTATACTCCATGGTGCAGGCAGTACCACTCCACCTGGGACACCTAGTAGCCGAGTACCTGCGCCACCAAGGCCAGTATCCCAGGGTCGGGTTGATCTTTTCAGGTCCCTACATCACCAGATTACTCATGGGGATGGGATTATTGGACGCTATCAGAGGGGTGGAGAAGATCAGTGTACCAGCCCCCCTCAATATGGAGACATTGAGACAGATGGGGATGGTTCGCAGATCAGGACCAGGAGTCTACACCCTGATCATCCCCGACTCAGAGTCTACAGAGGGAGCTCAGGCCGAGGGGTCACAGTCGGCGTTGGAGCCACCTCAGGGCCGACAGAGGTTGAGGCACCACCCACGGCACCAGAGCCACCTCTAGTGCGCATTTTCTCTCCCTCTCGAGGCTAGGACAGATTCGAGCGCCTCGAGAGTACTGTGGGTGTCCTTCAGATTGAGGTGGCCGAGGTCAAGGCCGCACAGGTAGCACAACATACTGAGATCATGGCTCGATTAGACCTTATCCAGCAGCTACTCGAGCGAGCCATGACATCACCTTTCGTGGTCCGACCCCGATCCTCGACTCCACCACCTTTTCTAGTGCCACCAGCAGATCCACCAGCACCCTCAGAGCCTTCAGCAGCGCCAGAGGCTCCTATACAGGACACCGACGCTGAGGCGTTGTAGTTTATTTTAGTTTTTCTTTCTTTTGCACTTTTCGTATTATTTTGGACTTGTAGCACTCAGAAAGGACTCTCCTTCTGAGTTTATCTTTTATTTTTCTTTTATTTTGTCTCGAGTTGTATCTCATTTATCTATCTTTATATACTCGAGCTTTATTTTGGTTTTTCTTGAGCTATACTGAATCCCTTGTGTGTGTGTGCGCAGATGGTCTTGGATGTAAGGAATTTGAGGAATGAGTCATAGGCACAGTCATGGGACCGTGTGTGCTCCACAAACCATTGATACTCAACTCTCAATGAACCTAGCTCCATCAAACGCGACACTTGGAGTTCAGGGGAGTAATGTTTCAATTGCCCACTTCCACACTAATTGTTTTTTATTGTTTTACTTTTGATTGTGCTTGCATGCGTACATTGGGGACAATGTACATCTTAAGTGTGGGGGGAGGGGGAGGGGGGAGTTCACTTTGCACATACCTTTACTTGTGCGTTCAATTGCTTATGCTCACGTAGCCTATGGCGGTTCACCTTAGTTGTAACGTTTGTATTCTTAGAGTTTAGGAGAATTTTTAACATTGTGTCATATCATGCTCTAGTTTTTACTTCAATTTTAGGGAATTTTTGCTCGATTATCTTATATTGCACAACTCACTCTTGGAATCTTTTGGAAACTCAAGCTTGAAGTTTTTAAGGACAAGTTTATCATCGTTCTTAGTAAGGTTTTAGTTTTACTTTGGAAAATGCATATATAAAAAAAAAGAAGAAGAGAAAAAATATATGAAAAAAAATGAGTTTGTGAATATTTGCTTTGTTTTATTTATGCATTTGGGGTGCAAAGAGCTACCACCCATGAAGTATGTAGCTACTCTCATAAGTCTGATATAATTTATGCCCTAATGAGAGAAAGAGCTATCTCATGGGATGTGTGAAAGCTACTACCCTGGTAGAAAGAGCTACCTCCTCGAAAACGTGAAAGCCACCTTTTGGCGGCCGCTTAGGAAAGGGCTACCTTAGAGGTTGTGTGAAGCTACTACTTCCTTCCTTCCTTTTTGTATATAAATAAGTTCTTTTTAACAAGAGTTAGAGGAGTACTTTTTGGGTTGTCTTGAGTGAGTCCACACACACACTTACATATTCTCGAGTTGATTGTTCTTTTTTATTCGAGTTTTTAGCTAGAGCATCGATATCCTTATACAATGTTTTGATTTCCCCTTACTTGTAGAATGCTTCTTTTTAGCCGAGCACTTTCAATTGTTCTTCCCAAGTACTTTCACGTTTTATTTTTGCTTGAGGACAAGCAAAAGCTTAAGTGTGGGGGAGTTTGATAAGTGGTTGTGTTATAGTACCGCGAAGCGTTATTATCTTACAATGAGCATATCTTTTATCAGATTTTATCACTAAATTGTGTGCATTTATGTGCTTTTGTGCATTGTAGGTTTGTGGAGCTATTTTGAAGAAGAAGAATGAAGTTAGATCGTGTTTGCCATTGTTGGGGAGTTTTTGGACGAAGCAAGGAACAAGGCACGAGCCTAGACTTGTGAGTTTGTGCCAACCTCCTTTGGAGGGGCACAAGGGCAGTCACATTCACAATAAGTCTAACTCATGTAGCTTAGGAGAACTTCACGAAGAAGGAGATTTGAAGCAATCGACATGATCTACCATTGATTGTGTGCCCAATTCAATGGCCTCGATGAAGAGCAACGAATTCGGGAGCGTTTCGGCAAGTACTGTAGCAAGCTACTGTTTACTTTTAGCTGAAATTCAGAAATCCAGAGAGTTCACATGGGCGTGTGGAAATTCCACACGGCCGTGTGAAATCCCGATAAGGCCGATTTTAAAGCCGCGACTCAACGTTATGAAAGCCCTATTTGGAGACTTTTGACACATCTTTTTCCCAAATCTTTGTCCCCAACTTCTGGAGAGCGCGGCTAGGGTTTCAGAGAGGACTTTGTGGAGATTCGGAGCGCGTCATCGGCATTGTCATCGACATTCGACGGCCGCACAAGACCACGGGCACATCATATGCAAGGGGGTTTTCATCGATGCTTTCAATTTGTGTTTACTTTTATATTTTGATGGATTCGTATAGCTCCATGAGGAACTCAACCCCTTGTGGGTATTCGGACTTGTAAACCCTAGGATTATTATGTTTCTATGACATTGTTATTATGTTTTTCCATTATTGATGAATAAATTCAAGTTTCAATCTTAATTGTTTCTTGTATTTGTTTTCCCTTAGCCGTGACACTAGGGTTGAAAACAATCTAGGTTACCCTTTGGAGGTATGACAACTCCTATAGGGTTAGACTACTTAAGATTGAAGAGGGTTGAGAGGGTGAGTCGTGATGTAGCGGAACGTCCCCTTTCCCCTCCGGTGTGATTCCTCCTACCTCCATGTTCCATGATTTCTTAGCGGTCGAGATAGAGTGAAGTGCTAGGAGAGGAACTCCCCTGGGGCTTAGTTGCGCGAGCAACAGAGTGAAGGGTTGAAGTGAATCCTAGTGCTGGGGCTTAAATTAGACTAGGGTTCTTCCACCTGGACCAAAGGGTTAGAACTATACATAGGAACATGATTTATCACTAGGAATCCCTAGAACTCAAAGCAATCCCACGTAGTGTGAGGCTTAGGAAGACGGACTCCCCTAGGGCTTAGTTGATAGGTCAACGAGAGTCAAGGGTCGTAGTGAAAACCTAATGTCGGGGCATAGTGTTGGGGTTAGTCACGGTTGACCTTAGGTTTGGGACCGTGTGTTTAAGGATATCCTTGACTCAATTAACATCAATAGGAAAGCATAATAGCATAGTCTTGCACTAGAAGCATAAGTCCTAGGGGTAGCTTATTCGGGTACCCTATTTCATCCATTGCTAGTCCTTCTCTATTTTACTCCTACTTGCACTCTCTTACCTTCATCTTTCTACTTTATTTCTTGTCTCCTTTTAATTGCTTTCACACTCACTCATCAATTCTACTCTCACTTTTCGCACAACGCATAGCTAAATAGTGAGTTCTTGTGTCTTAAATTCCTATTCCCTGTGGATATGGCTATCCACTCACCAGAGTAAATTTATTACTTCGACAAGCCCGTGCACTTGCGGGATACATGCAAGGGGTCGTGTCAATTCCCAATTAATTGAACCTATGTATATATGCATATATAAAATCCTTTTGATCAGCATACACATCTACTTGGTCATCAACATATTATATTATTTTGCAGGCAAATAATTGACAACATAGCATAAAGCAAATAGCATATTAAGGCTTAGTAATTTATAGACACTATCAAGTGATAAATGGATTTTAACTCAAACCTTATGCAAACATTAAATCAAATATTCAAAATAGTGAACAAAATGAAAAGGAAGGGACTAGCAAACTGATTGAATGAATGGTAAAATTATTTCCAATGGAAAAATGATAAAGAAAAAGCACATGAGCATATTTTCATGTATCCCTTGTTTCTAATAGTATGATAATGCAAAACATATGTAGTACAATCAAATTCAAAAATAAAAAAAATAAAAAAATAGATGATCATAGCAACAATTTGAAAGTATAAAATCAAAGTCTTTCTCATGATTAAAGCGAGATGAAGAGAGGAGACAACTTATTGATGCAATTTATTCAATAACACCTCTAGATCTCGGCGATGAGGATTGGAATAAGACTGAAGGTGGTGATATTGATGGTGTTGCTTAGAAAGAAATGGTTAGGGCTTTGATTGTGGAATTTTTTTATTTCTCTCAATATTTTCATTAAAAATTAAATTATAACATGAAGGGTAAATTTGTCTAAAACTTGTGGCCATTACATTATATGTTTATGTACAAATAAATAAATTTAAAGTCATAATTTGAAAGACAAAAAACTATCTTCAAATCACCCACTTATTGAAGAGAGACTAAGAAAACAAGCAGAGTCCTGCATTTCAACAAGTAATGATCTAAGTCTATTTATATTTTTTTACAATATAATATGAAAATGATTATTTAATTAAATTTATTAAAATTTTGATAAACTATTATTCCCACTTGTTTGTTTAATTATTTCCATAACATGTAAATGCTTATTTATAAGTAATAAATCTATGCGAGTGAGTCTCCAAATTCTAACTAAACTAAACCTCAAGAATGAAAAAAGGGCAGACTATGAAGAAAAGGGGAGAGTTTGTCATTTTAACTGAGGACCTAAGGTGCCATTTACATTTTTTTACAATAAATATGTAAATGCTTAGTTATTAAAATTTTTAAAATTTTGATAAATTATTATTTTCACTAGTTTATTTAATTATTATTATAATATATAAAAGCTTATTTATAACTAATAATAAATTAAGGATATATAAATTTGTACAATTTTGTTTATTTTGCATATTTATTAATTCTTTATGAGTTTAGGATGTTTACAAAATTAAATATTTAGGTTGATGAGCTTTTTTTTTTTAATTATTGATATTTTAACATTTAATTTATATCTAAAATTGAAAGAATTGAACATATCTTTATAAATTTGAGATTGTGTATTATAGGACATAGATAAATTTTTAATTAAATAACCACTGAGTGGAAAGACATCTAATGCTCGTAAAACACCATTAGGCTCCGAATCAATTTTTTATTTCAATTATGATGACATTGTTAATGACTCGGGACTACGAAAGCCGATTGAATTCTTTGAAAATTGAGATTATATATCAAGTTAAAAGGGTGTAATTTAAATAGAAGCCCTTGCCAATTAATTAACCACAATTTTCCTCAAAAAGAATATGGTAAAGAAAGAAGGAGCTTTGAAGATGCTTGGTTTAAACAACATCCATGATTATAGTATCCCGTGACCAAAGATGTGCCATTTTGTTTTTGGTGTTGTATTTTCCAACCAAGTAAGGAAGGCTGAATAGGTGAATATGCATTCAACAAAACGGGATCAACAATTGAAAAAAGCATTAGAAAATTTGTAGAGCATGTTGGCGCTGTAACAGTGCTCACAACGATGCTAGAGTTCAATTTCAAAGCTTTCAAAATTAGAGGCAGAGCATCACACCAATTGACTGCACATTCACAAGAGATGGAAATTGTATACCATATTTTCTTGACGACAGTTCTAGATGTTACACATTTTCTATTAATGCAAGCTCTACCTTTCCGTGGACATGATGAGTCCTCAAGTTGATTGAACAAGGGAAATTTTCTTGAGTTGCTACAGTGGTATAACCTAGAGAATAAAGAAGTTTGGAAGGCAGTTAATCAAAATACGTTGGAAACAATCAAATGACTTCTCCATAAGATCAGAAAGACTTAACAAATGCTTATGCGGTGGAGATCGCACATGCTATTATTGATTATATTGTAAATAACAATTTATCTCTTATGGTTGATGAAGCTCGAGTTATCTCAGTGAAGAAGCAAATGGGAGTTGTTTTGTGATATATGAATAATGATGGAAATGTGATAGAGTGATTCCTTGCTATGGTTTATGTGCCTAATACTTTTACTATTTCTTTGAAGAATGCTATTGATTGCCTATTTGGAAAACATGGGTTGTCTCTTTCAAAGCTAAGAGTACATGGATATGATGGGGCCTCAAATATGTAGGGTGAATTCAAAAGTTTGAAGGTACTTGATAAGTGCTTGTGTATAAGTGATATGAAGTATACTTTTCTTGCATTGAACATCACTTTTCTCAGATTTTATCACTCATTCGTGTGTATTTGTGTTCTTTTTGTGCATTTAGGGTTGTGGAGACGAGATGGAAGAAAAGAAGCAAAAATAGATCATGGACGAAGTGGTTGAGAAGATTGCTAAGGCACAAGTCATAGACATGTGAGTGTGTACCAACCTTCAAAGTGCTCAAGTGATTATACAAATTGAAGGGGCACAAAGACAGTCACACTCATATAGTCCAACTTGTATAACATCGAAGAGATTCATTAATGTGTTGAAAACAAGAGGCGACGTGATCTACTGCGTAGTTGTGTGCCCAACTTGGTGGCCTCAATGAAGAAAATGATGTTGGAAGCAATTTTTGCTCAAGTACTGCAGCACTTTGCTTTAGTAAAACACTGTAGCAATTCACTATAGCAGTTACTGTTCACAATGCGCAGGAAATCCAATTCCAAAGAATCCACATGAGCATGTGGAAATTCCACACAGGTGTGTGGATGCCCGATTTCAGCCCTATACATACCGCGAGTTGAGATTTATTTGGGGATCTTTTTTCTACCTTTTGCCCATCTTTGGGGGAGAGCGCGGCTAGGGTTTGGAAAGGTTTTTACAAGGCTTTTGGAGTGGTTCTACGGCATCGACATTGAGTTCCTTTGGAGGAAAACTATTGGGTGAGCTTTCGTCGGCATCGATTCAAAGAGGTGTGCTCTAGGTTTAACAAGGGAACCTTTAGAGAAGATAAAGCTACTCCGTAAGACCATCGATACAAACTACAAGAGAGTTATCTTTATGGTTTACATGCATATGACTTTGATTTCATTATTGATTTTGTATTGTTCCATGGAGATCTAAACCTCTAGTGGGTACTTGGACTTGTAAACCCTAGGATGATTTTGTTTCATTGACTTTTATTATGTTTCTCTAATTGATGATTTAATTAAGTTTTAATCTTGAATGCCCATTGTGTTGATTTTCTCTTGGATGTGACACTAGGGTTGAGAATCCATCTAGATAATTCATTGAAGGTGTGACAACTTTATTAGGGTTTGACTAAGCAAGATTGAAGAGGGTCGAAAGGGTGAGTCGAGAGGTAGCGGAATGTCCCCTTTCCCTTCCGACGTAATTTATCCTAACTCCACATTCCAAGAGTTATTTGCAATTATAATAGATTGAAGTGATAAGAGATGAATTCCACTAGGGCTCAGTTGCACAAGCAACAGAGTGAAGTGTTGTAGTGAATCTTAGTTCTGGGACTTAATTGTGACTAGGGACCTTTCGCCTGTACCAAAGGGTTAGGTCTATATTAGGGAATATGGTTTATCACTTGGAGTCCTTAGAACCCCAAGCAGTCCCATGCAGTGTAAGGTGTTAAGAGTACTCTTTTCCGCCAGTGCATAGCATAGAGGACTAGTCACGGTTGACCTTAGGTTTGGGACAGTGTGTTTTTGGATTTCCATAACTCATTAAACATCAGTTAGGATGCATAATATTAGCCTTGCACTTGAAACGATAGTCCTAGGGTGAGCATTGTCCGGGTGCCCCATTTTCTTATCGATTACCTTTCTTTACTTTTATTGCTCTCTTTGCGTTCTTTTAATTTTCTTTGCATCGATATATTGATTTCATCCCTAATTGATTTTCATCTTAGCTGAATAGCGATATCTCTTGTTTTTAAGCACTATTCCCTGTAGATATAACTACCCGCTCACGAGGGTATATTTTATTACTGCGACGACCAATGCACTTGCGGAACACTCACGCAAGGGGTATATCGTTACTTATCCGAAAAGAAAATCCATATGCAAGGTATGTCCATTATTTTGCTCACCAACTCTAGCTAGTGATTGTTGCTGTTGCTAAACAAAATCGGATTGTAAGTGGTTTTTCCAATATGTTACTGATAAGTGCTCGTGTTTAAGTAATACAAAGTGTTATTTTCTTACATGAAGCATTACTTTTCTCAGATTTTATCATTGATTGGTGTGCATTTGTGTTTTTTTGTGCATGTAGGGTGATGGAGAAGATTTAGAGAAGAATGAGCAAAATTAGGTCATGTTCACCGTGGTTGAGGAGTTCTTGGACTAAGCAAGGAACAAGGCTTGAGCTCTAAACTTGTGAGTATGTGCCAACCTCCATTGGAGGGGCACAAAGGCAGTCACACTCATGAAGTCTAACCCGTATAGCATTGAAAAACTTTGTCAATAAGGAGAAAAGAAGCAAACAACATGATTTACCGTTGGTTGTGTGCCCAATTCAACGGCCTCGATTAAAAACATAAAATCGGGAATATTTTGTACATGAGTACTGGAGCAGTACTGCAGCAATTCACTATAGAAAATTATTGTAGTAGTTTACTGTTCACTGCGCGCCAGAAATTCAGTTCCAGAGAATCCACACGGGCGTGTGGAAATTCCACACGGCTGTGTGGATGCCCGATTTCAGCCTATTTAAAGCCGCGACTCAGATTTATTCTGGGACTTTTCGATCTATTTTCACCCAAGTTCTGGAGAGCTCGCGGCTAGGGTTTGGAGAGGATTTTGTGGAGGTTTGGAGTAAGTCTATGGCATTAATATCGACGTCCTTTGGAAGATAACTATTGGGGGAGCTTTCGTCGGCACCGATCCGGCGAGGTGTATACTAGGCTTGATAAGGGTCTTGGTGGAGACGACGCATTGGCCTCACAAGACCATTGCCACGCATCACAATGGGGTTTTATCTATGTTTGTTATTATTGTGGATTCTATACATTAATGATTTTGAATAGCTCCATGGAGAGCTAAACCTCTCGTGGGTATTCGGACTTGTAAACCCTAGAATGACATTGTTTCCATGATTTTTATTATGCTTTCTTAATTGATGATTTTAATTGAGTTCCAATCTTTCATGTTAATTGTAATTGATTTTCCCTTAGCCGTGACACTAGGGTTGAAAATTATCTAGGTTATCCTTTGAAGGTGTGACAACTTCTATAGGATTAAACTACTCGAGATTGGAGAGGGTTTGAGAGGGTGAGTCGTGAGGTAGCGAAACGTCCCCTTTCCCCTTTGGCGTGATTTTCCCTACCTCCGTGTTCCAAGAGTTTTTTGCAATCGAAGTAGAGTGAAGTGCTAGGATATGAAAGCAACAGAGTGAAGGATTGTAGTAAATCCTAGTGTTGGGCCTTAACTTAGATTAGGGTTCTTTCGCCTAGACCAAAGGGTTAGAACTATACTTAGGAATAGGGTCTATCACTTGGAATCCCTAGAACGTCAAACAGTTCCATGTAGTGTGAGGCTTAGGATGATGGACTCCCCTGGGGCTTCGTTGAGAGATCGATAGAGTGAAGGGTTGTAGTGAAGCCTAATGCTGGGGCATAGTGTTGGAACTAGTCACGGTTGACCTTAGGTTTGAGATCGTATGTTTAAGGATTTCCATGAGTCATTAAACATCAATGAGAGAGTATAACACTAGTCTTGCACTAGAAACATTAGTCCTAGGGGGAGCTTGTCCGGGTACCCCATATTCACATTGATTGTTTCCTCTCTACTCTTTACTTGCTCTGTCTTGTCTTTCATATTTCTCTTTTTTTTTTTACACACATTGATTTCTCTCACCATCCGTATTTCGCTTTAGCTAATTAGTAATTCCTTTTGTCTTGAATCACTACTCCTTGTGGATTCGACTATCCTCTCACTGGGGTATTTTATTACTTTGATAACCCATGCACTTCCGTGCCCCTGTCAATTACTATGAGTAATGCAGTTAGAGCATCATGTAAAAGGAGAGAACAACATCGACAACATTGATACGTACCTCAAGAGGACAGATTGTTCAAGTAGTAATAAAAATATCATTCCATCAAGGATTTTGTTGCTAACTACTAATTATTACAATTATGGTTATTTAGGCGAATCGATATGTATGCGAATTGTAGAAATAATAACTAAGGAAAACTAAAACTAACAACACTAAGGTTACCAATGGCTTAGGTTATTAATTCAGATGTAAGGGCTTTTAGGATTAAGGTTCACAACAGTGATGGATAAAAGACTTCCTATTGACTTTTTCTCAATTAATTTTAATTGCTTTACAGGTAGAACATACTACGATACTCACTATTTTTTTAGAATATAGCGAGGTATCTAACTTAGAACAACTCCTGTTTTTATGTCATCTTTTTCGAGAGTATTTTAAAGTGTTTTATTCAAGCGGGAGAGTTTGAGGTTGTAGAGTGGTCATTTCAGTTATTTTTCAGTTTAAAAATGTTAGCACAGCCGTATCCACGCTGTGCTTATGCCCAGTGCACTTTACAGGTAAGTTGTTGTCTTTGTGTTGATGCAAATTCAACCAAACTGTAAATTGCATGACCTAAAAGCACGCTAACACAAACCCTTGTATGTGTCCATAAGTGCACAGGTTGTTCAAGTAATAAAGTGTACCTAACGGATCGGGTAATCAAATCCATAGGGAACAGGAGTATTAGTAATAACTGTAACCTCACTATCTAGCCTAATAAATGGAATGAGTGTGTGAATGATCAATTTCATAAACAAGCAACCAAGGAAAAAGAAGTAGACAAATAGAGAAGTTGAGAGGAATCAGTTAAAATATATGGAGTACTGGGACAATGCTCCCCTAGGAATCTTAAATTAAGCATAAGACTAAAATTACGTTTCCCTAATTAAGATTAATTGAGTCATGGAAATTAAAATGCACACCAGTCCCAAACCTAAGGTCAATTGATGACTAGTCCTCTATGAGGTCGCAATGGAGAGAAAGCTCTCGACTCCTCACACCATATATGACTGCTTGGAGTTGTAAGGATTCCAAATGATAAACCATATTCCTAAAAGTAGATCAAACCCTTTCATCCAGGCAAAAGATCCCTAATCCCATACGAGGTCCTAGCGAAGAGGATGCTCTCAATATCTCACACCACATATGATTGCTAAGAGCTCTTGGAACACGGAGGTAGAGTAAATTAAATTGGAGAAGAAAAGGGATGCTTCGCTACCTCTAAACTTACCCTCTCAACCCTCTTTAACTTTGGTAAATCTAATCCTAGCAGTGATGGTCACTCGTTACTAAGATGATTAGGTGTAGTTCTTAAACCTAATGTCACTCTAAGGGAAAGCAATTATAAAGCACAAAAGATTGAAACTCAAATGACTACTCAATTAAAGAAAACACAATAAAAGTCAATAAAATAATAAATCCAAGGGTGTACATATCCAAGTACCCATTAGGGTTTAGCTTTTCATGGAGCAATACAATATGCAAACAATTAATGAATGAAAACACATGAAAACCATAAAGAAAAACCCTCTTTATATCCGTGCTGATGGCCTACAATAGATGCATCATCTTCTACAAGAGTTCCTCCAACGAAGCTAGGGCACACCCTTCGATTGATGTCATCAATGGCTTCCCCGATGGCTATAACGATGAAGGAATCCATGAAAGATCATGAAGAAGTGCTTCCTTGAGTACAAAGACCTCCTCTCCAAAACCCTAGCCGAATTCTCTCCAAAACTTTTGAAAAAAAATCTAAAAACCCTTGGTTGAGAGGCCTTTTATAAGGGAAACGTATGATCCACATGGCGTCACCATACCTGTGTGGAGGGTGTGTGAAGTTTTGTTGGCTACTACAGTACTTCGCTATATTAATTTGTTGTAGTACTCAGCAATTTCCTATGGGAGGCCACATGGCTTGGCACACAGTTGTGTGGAAGGGTTTGTGGGATTCTGTTGATGCAAACGGCTAAGATAACTCCTAAAAACTACCACTAAGCTGGTACACGCACACATGGCTCCTCTTTACCCTCCTGACATGTCAATTGGCTTCTAAAATCTAAGGAGTTGGTACATATGCACTTATAGACGATCCAACTTGAGTGTTTATCCTTGAAGCTTGCTAAATCATCTCAAAAATATCTCCACAACTTTTTCTTTGCTTCTTTCTCCACAAGTCCCTTCACATTCCCTAATTGCACAAAAGAACACAAACACATGCTATTAATGGAAATATCTGAATATATCATGCTCAAAATGCATAAAAGATGTGAACAAATATAAATATTAAACAAGCACTTATCACACGCCCTAAGCATAGTCATGCTTCGCTCAGCACGACCTTGCTCTGAGACCACTGCCCGTGCTTTTTCTATTGTAGAAGTATTATTATAGTAGTATTACTATAGCGGTGATACTATAGCATTTACATAGGTTAAGCATGCCCGTGCTTTGGTTTTTCTAGCCTTGATTTGAGGGTATTTAGTGTCTTTTGTGAACCCTAACCCTTTTGCCCCTTCTTCCTCCTTTTTCGTTTTTTCTCTTGGCTTTCTCTAGAGGAGAAGAAGCTTTTTTTTACCTTCCTCTTCTTGGTAAATTGAAGCTCCAAGATCGATTATCTTCTCTCCTTTGAACTAATGGTAAGCACTCTCATCTTGTCTCTCTCCTTGTTTTCCTTGGAGTGTGGATGTTAGATCTAGGGTGTTGTTGAGTTTCTTTCTTTCATTTCTTATTTGCTTAGTGCTAGAGGCTTGAGATAGTGTTTGTACTCCTTTTTCCCTTCAAGATCTGTTAGATTCATGAACCTTCTTCTTCCTTCTTATTGAGGTTACTGTAGATCTACTATAGTAACGGTAGGATTTGGTTGCTTCTTTGGATTCTTTAGTTTTGAGTGAAGCTTAGATCCTTAGGATTGCATTGGAAACCTTGAAACCTAGCTTTGAGCCAACCCTAGGACCGATTTAGGGTTGCACGTTAATGTGACATAGGGTTTCATTTGTTTTTGTTTTGCTTTGTTTAATTCTTGTTTGTCGCTTGTGTTTGTGCTTTGGCTAGGAGATGAGAGCTCGGCTTAAGGTAAGGATTTGTGATTTGCATAATTCTCTTAGAATATTATCTAACAGTTTCTATTGCTCTATTTGAAAGCATTTTATGGATTTTATCACATTGAATTAATGTTTTGATCAATTTGGATTGAAATTATTATGCTTTTAAGCCATATAGAAAACTCTTGATGTTTGATTGAATATGTTTATGATTATATCTATATCTTGAATTGAAACTATTTATGGGGCTTTGGTTATGCACACATGCTTCTAGCAATGATAATTATGGAATGGCTTTTGATTTCGATATTTGAATGTTGTCCTGGATATGGACTCTATGAGATTATGGTTGTATTGCATTATTTTTGTTGGTGACATCCTACTGTAGTAGGTGGTCTTCACGGTCAGCCTGTGAGGTGGCGTGGAAGATCGACTGAGTTATTGGTCTAATTCAGGTGGGAGTGTAGAGCCCTAAGTGGATATTCATCGGAAAGCTGAAATCACCACTCTGTAGACCAGTGGGTCAGCGTCAAGGGCATGACCGAACCTAGTTGTGCCCATGACTAGAGTTTAAAGGAATTTCTAAACCATTACTTGTTTGCTTGCGATGCAAACTTCATATTTTAAAAGAAACTTATGTTTTTATGGAAAGTAACCTTGAGATGTAATCTCTTGTAAATTATTTGGAAAGTAAATTGATTTGATGACTAGTATTATGTTTTATGATTTAAAACTTGTATTTTATGATTCCTGAGATTCGAATGTTGAAATTTTCATTTGAGCAAAAGGATTCTTTTATGTTATCAATGATTTTTTTCCTTACACTTGTGCATACTGTTATATGCTAATATATTCTAATCTTTTTGTATTATGGCAAAAGCCTAGCTTTGTAGAATTCATCGATTATTCTGAGTATTCTATTAGGATTATGCTATCCTACACACGAGTGACTTAGGTTACTCACCCTCACCCTCATTTCTAGTCTTTAGCAGCGGGTAGCATCGCCGAGGGGGAGTGTTGGGCATTCACTTTATTTCTTTCTTCATTTTTAGCATCATTGTATATTTTTTTTTTTTTAGCATGAACCTATTGTATAAAGATAGGGATCCACTAGTGTGTTTGAACTCTATATGCATTGGTTGTTGCTCATCTTTAGAAGCTTTTTTGTATTTATGACCCCTATAATTCTTGAACTTTAGATTTTTTTATTCAGTATATCTTATTCAGTACTACTCGTTCCAGGGATTCTGTTAGCCTTGTGGCGACTCAAGGGTTGAGTAATGGTGGTATCCCTCCTCGGCTTATTGCGGCGGTTGTCAAGTTCCTGTCCTACGGGTTAGGGTATGATAGCGAAGATTAATGGCTATGTTAGCTAGCACGGATTTGGGCATTAAACTAAAGTTGTATAAGGGTTAAATATCTTGTGTGAGTAATGTATTATAGCCAAGTTTCACTTTGAGAATTAAACTATAATTTGTATTTTGTCAGTTATCCAACTTCAATTTGGTTGCACTGGGAGGGTACCAAAAGGGTTTCCAAAATGAATTTGATAATGTAGTTGTCAAAATTACCTCGCAATAACAATTTACTGCATCATCTGTTGGTATGTACATGCCATGACATCAACGATGTCCATGTGGCCATATATTATGCATACATGAGCATTGTTAATTTGTATAATATGTGGGCACATGGACATCGTTAATGGTGTAGAATTTATTTATCAGCAGATGACTTGGCCAATTGCTACCAATGAGATAAGTTCTGGCAACCACATCATCAAATTCCTCCCTAAAACCCCTTGATACCCTTTGAGTGAAACCAAATTGAAGTTCGGTAACCAAAATAATATAAATTGAAGTTTGGTGTTATTACCCCCTATCCCGTAGGACCCATTATGTGACAACCTCCACGACAATCCCGAGAAAGGATACACGCCATCTAATCCTTGAATTGTAGCAAGGTTTACAAATTTCTAGATTTTACACAATGCTTTACATAAATCATAAGTGAAGGATTATACAAGTACTGAGTTCAATAAAAGCACAGGGAACCAAGAATTTCAATAAGCCTGATAATGGAGTTCAAAAAGGCTTATAATTGCAAATACAATTAAGATTTCCAAAAAGAATCAATATGCAGTAATACAAGTTTATAGAGTTAAGAACACTAGTGGATCCCTGCTCCTTATACAATGCAACCATGATGAAGGAAAAACAGACATGCAACAAAATTTGGAAAGAAAAAAAAAAAGAATAAATCAAGTAGTTACCAAGCACTTCACCTTATCACGACGTTACTGATAAGTGCTTGAATAATGCATATTTTATATATTATTTGCAATACAGCTAGCATGAAATCTTATATGTTTAGCACCAAACTAGTATAAAATTATATTATTTCATTCATCATGGGATCTAAATGCATTTTAGGGCTAGAGAAGCAAATATTGAGACTGTTCGAGGTAGATCGGACCAAAATATAGCCTTCAGAACATCATCATGGCTGTGGCAAATCATGGCAGTATACAAGTCCATTAGAAGATGTCACAGGAGCCACAACGGCCCTTACAATGAGCGTTAGGTATAAATGCCCATGGTCAATGTACACAAATCCTAGAACCAGACCATGTTAGGAAGTGACTTATGATCTAAGAAATAAACTTTGATCAACACTGCCTTCACAATAGGCGTTGTGACCCATGGCCAACTTGGTCTATAAATAATCCTAGGTTTTAAAATTCAGGGGGATTCTTTTGCTAAATTTGATTAAAGGTGGCCAAATTTTGGAGAGCACTATGGCTGGGGCAAGGATCAACCTTATTTCAGTGGATTCTGGTAGATTTCTCAAGAGGGAGTTAACGCATATTGATAGTGCGTGCGAAGAGATTCGGTATCGTTTTGATATCCTTGGGACCTTCTCAACCTCAACCATCGAAGAACTATTGGAAGGAGTTAGTTTAAGGATTCTTTATACCTTTCTTGTGGATTTGTTTATCCTTTAATCTGTATCTATAAAAGGACTCCAATTCGAGGGGAATTGTATGTCGATGTATCTAGGCTTTTTCTTGTGAACTTTAACTTTCATTGGCAATATATTTTTAATATAGTTGATTGTGATTCATTGCATGTTTTCTTATTGATTAATGTGTTGATGTTGTGAGGAAGAAATTCTTACTCATTAGAACACACATGTCTTGTTAGATCTATGCATGCGATAAGAGATTAGGTATTGTTAGATTTCTGGATTAGGGTTCAATTATCCTTTTAGAGGAATTCTTGATCTTAAGGCGAACATAGGAGGTTGGGCTAGAAGAGATTATATCTTAAGTTCCTACTATTTTAGACCTGATTTCCAACCAATAAGCCTCTGAATCCCCCTGGTCCATCACGAGATAACATTGTCATAATCAATTTTACATCACAAATAATTACTAAGGGACTCCCCATATGAGTACCCACTCCTTCCAATTGCACTTTGTGATTAACAATTGTATTATAGTAATTAGTTTGTAGAAGTATATCTAAGAAACACCATAGACGTTAGTCTATTGATAAAGTGAAAAGAAAGTAATAGGAGCCTTTCACTATTCCTGAGGAATATGACCCTTGTGCTTACCCATGAGGTATTACTTAACGACCTGTATACTTGCGGTGTTATACGCAACAAACCATTGGCATGGTTGGCGTGCATTAGTTACTAAATACTACAGATTAGAAAGAGGGAAGAGGGGTGAGAAACTAAAGTCACTCAATGAGTGGATTTACACAATTCTAAAAAGTTATGAAACCACAAAATTTTAATTCAAATAAACAAGATTTTACAAATATATATATAAAGCTTTAAAACATTTCAGTATTTATATCAACATATAAATGTATATGGAATCCATAAGTAGTATAAGAGAGTCATTTCTCTTCAAATGAGTGTTTCAAGATTCATTAATCATCAATTGGTATAATATTACTTTTAAAGAAAGTATACATACAACTTACATTTCAGCTATTAAGATTATGCCCTTAAATGCCAACGAGGATACTTGTATTAGGGCATTTCATTTGTATTATACATTCTTATTATTACTAATAGCATTTATTTTGATGTTTATATAAATCATGTAATGATATTTTTAATTAGTTTTGAGCATCATAGTCCATGTGTATTAAGTTAAACCTTCTACTCTTTGTGGGATAAAAAAGAGGACACTATAAGGGTTTGGTACTTTTACACTTAAATAGTTCACAAATTGGAGAATCTTTAATTGGACATTAAAAATTTGTAAGGATTTGTATGACATATACTTTGACAAAGAGTGTTAGTTGAACACTATGGAATAGTGGGAGCATATGCCACAAATATATCACTAGGATTGGTGTATTCGAATATGACTTATGACAATCTAGTCACATGGGTTTACTCTTGGACAATCATTGATTAGGATTGTTGGTTATGATCATATGAGTAGACCTTAGACATGAGGTATCATGATCACAATATGCTTGTAACGTTTAGTTTGCTACTAGAGTCATCAGACTCAATTTATCTTTTGGTAGGGTCGACCTAGAAGTGCGGCTATGTCAGACAAGTAGCAGTTGTGAGTGATCACCAAGGAGGAATTCGTTCTCTCGGGAGTAAATGAGGTGGTATCCTATGTTATTATAAGTATATGAGATTAGAAGACCTTATCGAAAGAAATCAAACTAATCGTGTCGGACATGAAGGGTAGTTTAGTAATATTTCTTTATTATGGTTATTTGCATACGATCAAGTTTAGTGAGTTTGACAATTACTATGGCTCTTATTCGGTTGAGATACAAGAATGAAGGATTTATACATATATGGTAATCATAATCAGAAAGGTTCATAATGATCTACTCATTCATTCTCAATTGGGCTACAACTTGGGCCACATGGCTGGCTAGGTGTCACTCACATCCTTTGGTATCCTTTCATTGCCAATTGAAACAAACCCAGAGAGTTACGCTCAGAGGATTAAGAATCAGTCTTGTTTTGAGTGTAGAGGTAAAATTATCAATTTATAATTTTATTTTATAGGATAAGTGAAATTATAAATTAGTTTAGGGTTTTTGTCCTAAGTTAAAATTTTGATTAAAATTTGATGGAGTAGAATAATTAACCAAAATAATAAGGACTTAAAAATAAAAGTGGTTTTAGTTACATTAGGACTCATATTTCTAATAGAACTTCAATGATAATATTTATCATGTTATGAAGTTTCAAATTTTGAATATAACTTCATAATAAAATAATATTCATCATGTTTTATGAAGTCTCTATAAATATAACTCCTCTATGATCCTAGAAGAAATCAATTGGTTCTCTAGTGAGAAAATCCTCAATCTCGCTATCTCTCTCTAACCCTAGCAGCTATTTAGAAAAGAAGAGGAGACTGTTTCTTAATTTCGGCATGAGATCTAGAGGCATGAGACTTCTATTTGGCACTAGAAGATCTATAATAATCTGAGGGATAAATTTGACACATCAAAGGAAAGGTTTTGGAAGATCCATAGATAATTTTTTAGACCTTTCAATTAAATTAGTGTGTTTATACAAACAATTAGATCATATCACAATTTTATTCTTGCTTCCGCATGCCTCTGATGGTGTTATTTAATTTTGTGATATTTCCTAACATCAACATATATGTATACCAAGATATGGTTAAAGACATAAAAGCAAGTCCACAATTTAATAATTTGAGAAGTCATTATTTTGCAAAAATTGAAATGTAAAGCCGTTATCAAAACAATAGTCTGAAGACCCTCTTCAACATTAGCCGCCGTCATGACTAAGTTGAGAGTTGTCAAGGTCTTCAAACCCTTGACATTGCCTCACCAAGACCCTGTGTGGTGACTCTGGTTTCTCGATGTTACCCCATCAAGACTTCTTCACACATCTTGAAAGGCCCATTATAAATGGGACCCCACACCACCTCTACATGCTGGATTGTGAGATATCCCCTTACTACAGTAAGTTGGGTTTAACCCTATCACCATCAAAACTACACCCTGTCCAAAATCAAGACTGTAGCCCAACACTTTTGTGTATATGTCCAAACCGGTGGGTGTCCGAATAATACAACTCATGTTTAAACATATCAAAGTGTCCACCTTTAAGACAAACATTTGCATTTTAAGATTGAAAGTTATCTTCAAAACAATAAATGTCAAAAGCATTGAGTACACTGAGCTAAGGCCCCCGATCATAGACATCAAACCTAATCCAATAACTATGTATATAGTTATAGGTCGGAATACCTCAAGTTAAGTTTTTCATATTTAAAATTCTAACCAATAACATGCTTATTCAATGTACCACATTAACCATGTTTTGCAAAATCAACCATGTTCAACAAATCATTCAATCTACCCACAAACACAAAACATAAGTTTATATGCATTCACAAGAATAACATAGTTGCAATTCACCAACACTTCCGAATACGAAATATGGTTATGAACATATAATACTTATAGAGAAAATCAATCAAATTAAATCGTCAAAATATGAAGGAATGATAAAGATTGTTAAGAACATCAAGATCTTTAAGTATCCGAATCATACAAATCATGTTCAAGCACATCATAATATTCACAAAGAAGATTAAAAGCATGAATATACGAAAAGAGGAGATTTCAAAATCCATTTCAATCTTTGTAAACAAATAAAATCATAGTCAAACTAGTTCATAATAGTGCTCATATAACCTCAATAACATAGCAATCATTTCAAATCAACAAAACATTAAGTCAATACGATAAAGTCAGGGAATAATTCTATTTAACAAATAAATATTTGAAGATCTTAGAAGAATTATGATTTTCAACTTAATCTACTCACAAACTTAGGTGACTAGTTTCCCCAAATGGCACTACTCCTCCACCGGCTCCTTGCCGCAAGCCAAGCTTTCACCACCTAACCAAAACACACACAACAAGATGCATTATTCATTCCTTAGCTGCGAACATGACATGATGAAAAGATGCATACACAAAAATCCTAACCCTATATGTAATGCAAACCTAGTAGAGGCTCAAGTTGACTCAAATTTGAGTTCAATGAATTGCAAAGAATTCCTATGGAGATCAACTCCATTCTAAAGCAAAGAAATAAGAAAAAGAAGCAAGATTCACTGGCACTACAGTAATGCTATGGTAACCTTGATTTCAAGGATAAGAGCTTCTCAAGATTTCGACTAGATTGAAGGAAAAGAGACTACACAATGTTCACTCAAGCTTCTCTTATCTAGCATACAAGAATTAAGGCAAAGATCAAGTCTCTCATGCTCAACAATTAATACCCTAGATCTATCATCCAAACACCAAAGCCAAGAAGAAAACAAAGATAAAAATAAGAAGAAAAGGGAGTACTCACCTTGATGATTTCAAGAAGAAGAAGTGAAGAATGATCATTCAATCCACAATCAGAGGAGCATGGAGAGGGTTAGGGAGACTCTCGTCAAGAGACAAAGCAAGGGCTTGTGCCACACTCACATAAACGTGTGTTACCTCATGTGCCTTTATGCTGATTTACTGCAGTAACACTATTATAGTAATAGTGCTACAATATTTCTGCTACAATAGCGCAAACTCCAAAAAGACACAAAACCACCCACACGGGTATGTGCAACCTCCACATGGTGGTGTGACAATTTCACATGACCGTATGTCTTTCTGTGATAGATGAATTGATGAAGCTGTCTTGAATAGCCAATGAGCCAATCCACTAGAAGCTGAATACGCCGTCTTGAATGAAGCTCGGGCAACTTTATTAATGGACTTGTGAATGATGGAATCGATGGAGAACAATGATGAAACCCTTTCTTGGCTACCAAGACCCATTCTCCAAACCTTAGCCACGACCCTCGCTCTAAACTTGTGAAAAAAATACTCAAAACAAAGTTATAAGGGTCTTTATAGGTTGTTGTCAAGATGCCACACTCCATGTGTCACCCAGTGTGGATTCTTGGGTGGTGGTATGGCTTTCTGGATGATGAAAATCTTGTAAAATTTCTTGATAAATAGTGCATAGTCTGGCATGGGTATGTGACTGTCCATGTGCCTTTTTGGTATTTGAATTTCCTCATGAAAACACCCAGAAGATGCATATACGCCCATGTGGAAAATCCCAAGCCATATGTTTGCCCTTATGGCTCATAGAAAACTTCCAAAAGTGCTCAATGTTGCCATCTTTTGCCTCCTTTCTCGACTAATGCCCCTTTAATGCCCAAGCCACAAAAAAGAATGAATTACACATGAAATGAGCGTATGTAATTAAGGAAAAAACATATTTAATCCACAAAAAATGATAACATGAAACATGTAAACACAAGCACTCATAAATTATCTTTGTTTTATCAAATTAATAAAATTTGGATTATTTTTTCTATCTCAGCTTTAATTATTTTTTGAGAGTTGATAGAAATAATTGATGCTTCATAATGAAATTTAGCGACACCCTAAAAGGTGTGCCCTTCATACATTTATATCTATAGAGCCAGTCTTCTACTGACGTCCGAAGATAAGAATTCTATGGACATCTGTATATTAGCTATTTGATTTAAATCTAATGATTGCACATCATCCAGTGGTGTGAATAGTGAACTGAACAATATTTCTCAAGAGTGCAATCAATAGTGTCACCAACATTGCTATGAACAACGCTAAGTGTTACGAAGTCTCTATTTCTTACTATTGTTGGCCACAATGAAAAGTAGGATAAACAATGTTTACTAAATAGTGCTATGAACAATGAAAACACAGGATAAACAATGCTATGTACAGTCACAGTGCCCCCCCTAACTTTTTCTATCCCTAACTTTTTCTAATCTGTGAATTTTTGACAAATCCTCATATATATATAATGTTAATTTCATCCCTTAATGATCTTAAAAACTAACACGTGGTTAATTTTAAATGAAAGTTTTGATGTTCCGTAGAAGAAGAGATCCTAAACCCTTTTATATATTTTTCAAATATATTAAAATAAAAAAAATGAGGGCCCATTTCTCTACCATTATTGTCCACAAGAAGAAGATTGAAAGACTAGAGAGAAGGTGGATTTGGATCGGAAGAAGGCGCGATCTCCGAGGATCCAGATCCCTCTAAGAAAGGTTTGTCTTCTTAGCATCTATCATCTTTCGTTTGAATTTGCCTCTGATTGCTTTCTAATGGCTTTGAAATCATTCATTCTTGCTCTCAGATCATGATGGATTCAATCAATTCAGTCTTAGGAGATCTTCTCCTTGAGGAGATTTCTCTCGTTGTCATGGTGCTCTCCATACCACTTGTTGATCAGACTTGCATGAAGAGCGGGTTGAATTTCGTTAAGGTGTAGTCGCCCTTCTCTACTTTCACCAAGTTCGATGCTGACAACTTCTTTGCATTTTTTTTTTTTTGCTCAAAGAGCAAGTTGAATTTCGTTGAGATTTAGTCGGGTTTTTTTTTATTGTTTCATACCTATTCGCACTACGAGTGGGCAGCCTGGTTATAGATGTTCAAGTTCCAGCTGGTTTATGCTTCTGATATACACCAACAAAATTACGTGGTATTTATGTTACTAATTTTGTATTTTTTGCTCGCAAGTCTTTAGAAATTAGATAGCTCGATGGTAGTTGATTTTGTTTGAAATTTATAAGAATTTGGTGCACTTTACTATGGTTACTGATGCATCTCTACTTTGACAAACAAATGCTTCACTAGCTTCTTGAATTGCATGAAGAGTTCTTAGACATATCCATGGGCCTGGCCAGGCCGGGTTCGGGCCGGGGGGATTCAAGCTTGTCCAATTTGACCTAGCCTGAAAATCTGGGCCTTAACCTTTGCCAGAACCTGCCCAAATAGGTTTTTCATCAAATAATATATAAAGTTATAAAAAATTACCAAAATTATTAATATGTGAATATGACCGAATATTATTCTACAAAACACTTAAAAATTAAAACACCAAATGCAAATCTTTATTCAATTAGAACAATGAAAATTAAAACCATTATAATTAATGGCAATCAACAATAAATATATATTATATAAGTATATACAAAACTAATTAATAAATAATCAATGACAATTCAACCCATTATATATATATATATATATATATATATATATATATATATATATATATATATATATATATATATATATATATAATTAAAAAATATATTTTATAATTCAGGTCAGGCTTTTAACAATGAAAACCAAAGCTATCCCATTTTTAAAATGGGTTTCTTTTTTCTGTCCAAGGCCCGGATATTCTGGCCTTATATATTTGTCCAAACCCTCCCAATTTTCGGGTAGGCCTTCGGGCTTGGGCTGGTAGCCCAGCCCTTGGACAGATCTAGGAGTTCCCCATCAAATGGTCCGCTTCTAGAATCTCTGAAGAGCTCCGGCGGCATCACTAGTAGCGGTGGAAAAGCAACAACGCCGGAGCCGAGAGCTGCAAGTTCGGTACCACCATTTTCTTTCAATTTTTTGTTTATTTTTTCAATTGAATTTTGATTCAATACTTTATTATGGTTTTTTTTTTTTTTTGAAAGGTACTAGATTGGAGAGAAAAAGATAGCAAGGCCATTATTTTTATTTAAATATCTTTTGTTTGAATTTTAATTCAAGATTTGAGTTTGTTGTTTTTTGGTTTTTGCTTTTAGATGCAGAGGAGAGGGGGATAAAACTAATGAGAAGTTTTTATTTGTTTTTTTTTTTTATTTGTTGTCCCATGAGATTCTCTGTATAATTGTAAGATTTTATTTTAGCCTATGATATATTATACATATTTTATTTTAGCCTATGATATGTTATTTAATTTTCTATTTGTAAATGTAAGATTTGCGATGAAATTTGATAGGTGCAAAAAAAATCTTATTCCTCTCTTTAATTTTGATTTTAATTTGTTTGGTGTGATACTAAACTTCTCATTTTTTTTATTTAATGATTTATTTGATTTTTTCTTTCATCTTTTTAAATAATTACCGCTTCAAATATACATCAAAAAATAATCATACGTGAAATTAATGAATGAAAATTTATTTATTTTAAATAAAAAACTTCTTGAAAAGCAAATCCATTCCTACTCCTATTTTCAGTTTAGTCCTTTTTATTATTTAATTTTTTAAATTACAAGTTTATTTTTATTCCTTATACAACCTTAAAATTTCTCGGATTTTTTTTATTTTATATTGTGTTAAGTAAAATTGAAATTTTTTCATATTTTCTAATTATAAATCATGTTCTTTTGCGTTAGTAAAAACTAATTCTTTTTAAAACTAATCTCTTTTAACAGTTTAAATTAAATTTTGTTGTTTTTTAAGGTTATCAATATAAAAATGTCGTACTAATATGAAAGATAAGTGTGATTTAAAAAATATTAAATACTTTTTGCTGTGTTTCATAATAATTTAAAACAAATTTTCAAATTTAGGTAGGGTGAACATAGATAAACACTAAATAGATAAAATGCTTTACTTTCAATGGCAAAACACATATCACATGTTCTTATCCACAATTACTCACATATTAATTTTTTTTTAAAAAATCTCAATATTGTTTCTCGAATAAATTAAAAGATAAAATAACACCCGTTAAACCTTTTTGAAATAATGGCATAGTGATACTGACTTTCAGTAACAACAAATTTTTTTCATATTTTTTAAATTGCCACTTCAAACATGTTTCAATTTTTTCATTAATAGTTCAAATATGATTCAACATTAACAGTTTAAACATGATTCAAAGGGAAGAGTCTTTTCAACCTACTAATAATTTTCATGAATAATTTTTTTTTCCTCAGTAATATATAATAATCAATTGATTATGTTTCCTATATAACTAAATTATTATTGGAACCACAATATTTCATTTCATTATTAAATCATATATAATTTTGAATTTTTATATTAAATTAATAATTTTAAAAATCAATTTTATACGTGGTGTTCTTTCCTTATAGAATATAAAAATTAAAAATTTATCTTATTGCTCTTTATATATTATAAACTTCATTGATGGATGCTCTTACACACACAATTGAAAAAAAAAAAGATAAATTAAACATAAAAATATAAAAAAGATTATATTTATATTTGCTCCAATGAATGATATAAGCATCAATTAATTGTAGCACTAATGTGAAAGTTATAAAATTAAATAATATGTGAAAATTATTTTAAAACAATTAAGTTTTATTAATTGTAATAAATATTTACATTTAAAAAAAAATATATACATTAGTTAATTAAGCATATGTCCAAATAATATAGTAGTAGTTAATGGTCAACAAGGTTCGTTGTTAATTTTAATTTTCATACAACACCATTTATTTGGTTTATTATGATATCATTATATTTATATTGGGTTAGATGTAATTTTTATTTTTCGAGAGCATGTTAATTATGTTATAAAAAATTATTTCCAGATTGATAATTTACTTTTATTTTTAATTTTTATTCATACAACACCATACTAGTGTTCATGTATGGAGTGTCACATTCACATGCAAAGCATGATCCAAATATAGCAGAGGATGCATTTCAGTGTCAAAGCATTGTACAATCTATAAATGTCCAAGATGCGGCAAAGTAATGATAGAGGTTAATTAATATGGGTTAGGGTGGCCTTATTAATACTTGAAATGAACTCAAATTTCCTCCAAGTTCTACAAATCCACACTTAGTACTACCAAGTTTGGCAATTCCCAAAAAACCCTTCTTTTTGAGAGAGATACTTTTAAGCCCTTACAACAACTAACAAGGTTAGATTGAAATTGAGATGACAAAAATGCCCTCCAATCCATTGGGAACTGAAGCACTCATCTCTCTCTCTCCACTTTGTTAGCAATAGGGAACCCTAGCATTTGGGCGGTTACAATCCCGAGAATGAAGATGCAACCATCCAACTACTTATCATTTCCCTCTTTTGTTATCTTCTCATCTGTTATCTTTTCATTGCAAACCTCTCTTCTCTTTTTCTCTGATCATTGCAGTCACCGGAGTGTAGCATCTTGAAGCCATTGCAGCCGTTAGTCTACCGGAGACCTTCATCCATTCATCCTTGCTCACAGGAGATCCATAGAGAGCCACTACATTAAGGTAAAAGGAATGTGTGATAAGCCCTGGAAAAAGATTGGGATTTGAATTTGATTTTCTTTCTTTTTATTCCTGGTTTTCATGTGTTGTATGCATTTGAAATGTAAGATATATAAGTTAATAAGTGATTTGTGCTTGATCGGGTCTGGACTTGCTAGTATGAATTTAGGAATTTTGGTTTTTGTGTGTTTATGTGCTTATATGTCTAATCTCTATCTGATTTATGTGCTTAATGACTTGCTATTGTTGTAGGAAACATGGCTACCAGTCTCATCAAAGGAAGATGCTATCTAGTTTTGATAGCGCAAACTCTTGCTGAGTTAAAACATTATGTGAGTGGAAGGCATTTGGAAATCATCCAAAGGACACCCTTTGCTACTCTGACAGAGATTGAACCTCTTCTTCAAGAAAGAGGAGTGCTTGATGTGCTTTTGCAGTGATATGATGATCTCACCCAGAAGTTCAATATTGGAGACAGCCTATTTGGGATATAAACCTGAAGATGTTGTTCTCATACTGGGCCTCTGCTGCATTGGAGCAGCTGTAGTTTTCCATAAGTGGAAAAAATAGTCAGTATTTAAAGACAAATACCTCGGCAAAATCTATGATAGGCACAAAGATGTTATCAAAAGAAACCTTCACCATCTTGTTCAAAAGAAAGGGGGAGAAGAGGACTTTGTTAAGCTATTGGTGGTATACTTAATGGGGACGATGTTGTTTCCAAACACATCATGCTTTGTACCAAACTGGCTTGTAGATTACGCTGATGACCTACCTACATTGAACTGATTCGCATGGGCACAGGTCACGCATAAGTGGCTTATGGATGACATCCTTTAAATAGCCACTCAAGTGCAAGGAAGATGTTCAAGGAAAGTAACAAACACTAGCTATCTGAGAAGCTGCATTATTGCCCATATTATATGGTTCTATGAGGTGACAAGGTCAGGGAAAAAAGGTGCATTATATGAAGACACAAAGGATCTTGTGCTACAGAGAGAACAACTTTAGAAAGCAAGGCGTCCTTTGACCACCTTATGTCATCACTTGTTGGAAATGAGGTATTTTACTGATGTCAAGGATTTCCTTTTAGTTAGGAACGTTTTCCATTTAAAATATGCATTTCATGTTTATCATAGAAGGTTTCCATTTAGAACATTATGTTATCATTTAATATTAGCCTTTTTCATTTAATATATATTATATTTGTGTTTAATTATGTGCCTTTTCATTTAAAACTTGACATTTATGTCATTGCAATTTACAGAGCTCATCCCTGCCACTCAGGAAGAAGAAGCAATTGTAAGAGCCGCGCGGAGGGATGACCATCAGTCTCTAATTGAGAAAACGGAAATACCTTCTATGGCAACCCCTCCGTGTGGTGCAACAAGGAGGGACACTGTAAGGAAGCAGGGCCGAGATGATTGTTCTCCATCCCAAAGCCTAGCGCCAAGCACCTAGAGTCATTCTTCTATTGGCAATTCAGCTCATAGGCCAATGGATGACGACATTGTAGCCCGCTTAATGCATAGATATGAGGCATTGACAAGAAATGTTGGCCACATCATTTCCCGACTAGATACAATTGATGGAAAGAAGGATGACATTAATGCACCTCCTCCACCAGAAGAATTAAAGCACCCGGCACCATCTCCAGTATCATCCCCCTACCATGACAAATCGGGTGAAGAAAGTCATTCACAAGCGTCCACCCCAAATACCCATTACGCAAACCACCAGGGTGACCCGTTCTAGTTCTTTGCATGCCGCTCAACCCCATGACCCAGAAAAGAAAACTATTGTAAGGGCAAGAAAGATGAAGAAGTTATTTCAGAACCGACCGCATCAACTGATGTTGACAAAGGTGGCATGGTTGACGTTGATAGCATAATTGATGTTAATGAAGAATAATAAACCCACTAAAAGTGAAAATGAACACAAGAATGGTGATGGATATGTTGTGGCTGCCACAGATGAGTCTATGCCCAATAACATTATACCTCATGCTGCTGATGTTCAACCACTGTCTATAGACACAATAGCAAAGGATGACAAGCTCAACCCACCAACCTCCGAGAATGTCAGTGATGAACCACTTGCTACAGATACAGAATTACCCACAACTGAGAATGTATCAATCAAACCTTCCACGGAGCAACCTCGTACCAATGATGAACCACCAAATGCAATAATGAATCGGAAACTAAAGACAAAAAAAAAAGGCATTTGATGTTTGTGAATCAACAAAGAATGAGACTATACAACCGGACCCCGAGACTTATCACACAACTGTTGCCAATGCCCAACAGGCTACCTGCATAGAGAAAATGACAGATGAATATGAACCACCGGCAAAAGAGAATTCATAAGATAGTAAGCCCTTGGTAGACATGATCATCTCAGATATCAACAAGGTTAAAAGAGAAAAGGATAAGTTGAGAACAAAATTCTTGCCAAAGAATAAACGTCCTACTAGTTTCATGCATTTGTACAAGTTGGAATAGGCAACAATTGGAATGTAACTCAATTACATGATTGACAAGTAAGTTACAATTATTTTCCACTACAATTCCATTTAAGTTATTATGTTTCTGTTTATTATGCTGATGTTTCTATTTATCTTTTTATATTTTCATTTTTAAGTCTGCATGTTTTTTTTATTAAAAATGCAATTTTTAATTTAACTTATATGCTTCTACATAATAAATACCCAACAAAACCATCATATGGAAGAATGACTGGTTGTACACCACCAGACACCATCTATTCCCATTGCTTGATGGGAAGGAAATGGTTCCTAATGATGTCATGGGTGTGTTCGTCTTGATCATCTTTGACTCTCAGAAGAAAACTCCTTACCCCTAAAAGAAGAGAGTCACAATCATGCATCCACTAGCACTTCTTATGAGCAAACAGGACCACTCGGCGGAAATCATCCTTACTTTGTTGTAGGACGCTGTGCACACGTTCCACTAAGTTGATGTGGTCATTTTGCGCATCATCCTTAATAACCACTTCCATGTTATAGCCGTCGATAAGATAAAGAAGGAATATGTTCATTATTCATCAGATGAAAGCCCTACGTACCACACTGACGCAGAGGAAATGGTAATAAGATTCATAAAAATTTAAATTTGCTTTAATATTTTATAAATGGATCTTACTCTGATTTCCAGCGGGTACGACAATTGCATTGCAATCGAGCTCGGTGAAGACAAGATGACAAGCTACTCCTTGACCCATGATCGTAACTGTCCACAACAAAAAGCAGGGAGTCTCGACTATCCTATTTATGCTATGTAGTTTATAGAGTAGCTACTTAATGGGGAGAAACTCTGTCTTCCTCAATCAGACATACCTTTCATGCAACTACGCTACATCGCTCGCATTCTTATGGATGGTATCAGCCGAGGCCATGCTGAACCTGGATTGGATAAGGAAGAAGACAACCAATAGTTGAATTCTAATTAAAACTACAATAGAAAGATACATTGGTTTGCATTTTGCAAGTACCAGTGGATGTTTCCATTTAAACAGCTATATTCTGAAACAGTAGTACTAAGTTTGTGCGTAAAAATAAATGTTTTTGTTTTAAACCCTACGCCTTGATATATTAGTAATAGTGTATTTTGTTTAACAATGGAAGTTTCCAATTAAACATCTAAGAAGTTACAGACGAGGTGTGATCTTCCAGCATCAGTTAGCAGTTGGTTCGTTGCAAGATCTCCTGTTGTGACTAGACTTATGGCAGTCGCTGTAATGTAACTCATTGTTGCACAACCGCAAGCGCACGGTTTTGCCAAGTAGTAATAAGTTATCGATCCCACGAGGACCAAGCGTGATTACCAATCTGTTGCAATGATAGGCTATCTAGGCAATTAAAAGTTGGGAGAATGAAAACAACAAAGTAACAGAAAATACTTAAATAAGAAACACAGGCATGCAGGAATGTGGACTAGGATTCAGGTTTGGATGAACTTAGGTTTGGGAATTCACCACAAAGAGCAGTGAATGATGTGTTTGGATCAAAACTTAGGTTGGGCAGATTACTTGAAGGGGCCTTTTGGTTCGTGGTAACAACATATTACCACATAATAAGATTACCATGGTAATATGGGTGGGAATGTTATATGGTTGGGAATATTGTGGTAATTTGATATAACTATGTTTGGTTGGGAACTCTTATTGCTGGGAATAGTTCATTACATTGTTTGGTTCATGGTAATCAATTTGGTAAAATATAAAAAATTATAAGATTACCATGGTAATTTAAGATAGACACCAAATTTGGTGGTAATAGGATTACCACATTTTTGGTAATATTCTCATGTTGGTAATGTGATATTACCATCCTGATTACCACGTAACAAGTGGTAATCTTTTTCAGTGCAATGCCAAATGTGGTAATATTTTCATATTACCACGTAGCACATGATAATCTGAAAACATTACCACGAACCAAATGGCCCGAAGGGTAATAATCCTAGAATACTTGCCACTCTCTTTCAAGAGATAACAAGTTAATCTTAATTAGGCCATCTCCTACTTTTGTGGTAGACAGACATTTTCAAAACCCTGCTAAGAACAATGATTATATGAAGAACCCTCAAGAATTACCTTTCAACAAGTTCAGGGTGACTTAAGAAGTTCAAAGACCCTGGTTAACCTTTCAGTTAACCTTGATCTCTAGGATAAAACAAGTAAGGCTTTCACACTCACAAGTCAAGTTACTTAAATCAAAAGTCAACTCAAGAAATCTGCCATTAAACATAAAAAGATCCATACAAATGTAACACACATCAAACAACCACTACTTTGGGTTAATCCCAAACCTAAAGAAAAGTTTACAACTCCATGTCTCAGTTACAAAGAAAAATAGGAGGAATAAAAGTTAACACAGCACAACACAACAAAGCTGAGAAAACTCCCTATGATGTCCACAGAATCTGTTCTTCAATTCCCCAGCCTTGTTCTCCTCTTTCAGCCCCTTTCAGAGCCTTAGAACTTCCTTCTTTTCTTCTCTCTAGCCGCCTCCACCGTCCCTCTCTCTCTTCTGTCTCCAAAAGAACCCTAAGGTTGCCTTTTTAAAGCCATTGACAGAATCTGGGCCCCATGCTACTTTTCAGACCACAGGTACTTTTCGCAGGCCACAGGTGGGTTGTGTTTTCTCCAGGATCCTCAGTCACCAGTTTTTTCTCAGTCAGCCCCAGCTTTCTACAAAAACAACTAAAAAAGAGTAGATTGTGCAGAAGGAGGGGAAATAATTAAGAAAACTAGAAAATATGCATGATTGGTGATGGATTACTAGCTAAATGCATGATGATATAATACAATAATTATGTACAACACTCATGTACAGTAGATAACTGTGACTCAATCCGCTTGCGTCTTGGACAACCAGGTGGCCTCTTCTTGACTAGCGGCTGCAAAAGTAGTTCAAGGCTTTAATTTATTGGCTTGTTATTGTCCATAATTGGGAAAATAGCTTCAAAGTATGCCAACTAGTATATTTCAACTGTAAAGTACTCATTAACATATCTATGAACAATTGCGTCCGTCTGCATTATTACCATGCATGCATGTTTGCAGGGGATCCCATACACTTGCCACCGATGACATGAACATGTTTTTGAAACTAGACTGACAGAGTTGCTATTTTGACTAACAACCTCGAAATGATCCCCGTCGGATAGACCAACCAGTAGGGTATGACATTCCTCGACAGTTTCCTCGAGCTTCTTATGAATTTTTGGGCACAAATGCGTTTCCCACTTTTGAGAATTCTCACGGCGGGCACACAACATGTGCATAATCTTGAATCTTTGATTGAAAACATTGACAAAGCAAGATCAATAAAGCTTAATTAGGATAGTTTTATATTAAACCAAAACACCCCAAGATAAATAAGAACAAAGAAATCTAAATAGAAACGGAATACAATGAAGATAAAACATGTATATTAAATAGAAACTCCTAACAATACATGAAAACAATGTAATATTATATTAGAATACGCATTACTAAATTCGGAAGGTAATTTTTAAGCGTCGAAAGTAATTATTAAGTGGTAACCAGCTTATATGAAAAACAACATACATAAGCTTACCTTATGGAATCAACCATGCTCATCACTGACAAAGTGACGTGCCTCTTTAATCAAAGCATTGAATGATTTTGCTATGTTAGAATACATCTCGCCCCATCTTTCACCTCTGAACATGTAGTTTGACTAGTGAGTAACATTGGATTTCAACAAAAGCCAGCGATGTGCGTCTATTGTGACGTGAGGAAGATCATCGATATGCATGGGGGATAAAGGGAAAACCTTTGCGACAGCATTTAGAAAGCCCTTGGACCTGTCTGAAACAAATGTAACAACTTTATCATAGTCATTACCCTCGTACAGTGAATCCCCTAGCTTTGACAAAAACCAAGTCCAGTTAGCATCTGTTTCATTATCAACAATTGTAAAACCAACATGAAAGGATCCACTGTTCCCATCTTTACCCGTTGCACCCAATAAAGTACCACTGTATTTCCCGAGCAAATGAGTTCCATCAGTGAACAATAATGGTCTACATCCTCTTTTGAATCTAATAGTACAAGCGTGGAAGGAGAAGAATGCCCGTTTGAACCATTCACCATCTTTCTCCACAATGGCAATGCTACCAGGGTTAGTCTCTAATACCTTACTTGTGTACCACACTAGCAAATCGTAACTCGCGACCTCACTCCCATGAAGAAGACCCTTCGTCACCTTTTTCCCTAACCATGCTTGCTTACATCGTAGACAAACTTCATGTTCACGCAAGATATCCCGTTGGATATCAATAGGCATGTAGAGAGAGTGGTCCTTTAGCTTTTGTATCACACGTCCACTAACTCATTTTTTTTGATGTTTTTGGATAGCATGTCATTCTAATTCGGTTGCAACAATTTAAAGTAATGTTGAAGGAAATACTTGAAAAATTAAATTTATCACCACCAAGTTATGAATGAGAGAAAAGTGGCCCAGATCATGGACCAAATTTTGTAGCAAATGTAAAATTTGAAGACATGCTTGAGAAATATGAGCAATATAGATTTAATCACTACTACTTATATAAAAACTTTGTATATATGTTTATTTCAAAATAAAATTAATATTAAATTTTATTATTATTAAACATATACTCACAGGGTTAGCGCGGGCCACCCTGCTTGTATATAGATATATATTCACAGGGATTTATTTGCGATTTTTTTTTTTTACAATGTGCTATTTGCAAATCCCGAAAATTATAGATTTTAATACCAAATAAAAACGTCAGCCTGAAAAGAAGCAAAAGAAGCAGCCAGAGTTCAGCAAAGAAAATCATGGACACCCTTCGATGCTTTGCGACCTTGCCCCCCTCTTCCTCTCAAAGACCCTCCTTGCTCTCCTCTTCGGCCCTATTTGGTCCATCTTCTCTCTCATCTCCTTGGCCACAGTGGCGGAGAAGGCCTCATAGACCCATCAAGGCTTCCTCCCGGCTGGGTTCCGCCAGGACCGTGTCCGAAGGGTGGGATGTCTCCGGTTCTGTGGCCAGGCCTTCTTTTTTGCCCAGATTTGAAGAGCTTGACACCACCAACATGCTTCTCCGGCAGCGCATCGTCTTTTTGGGTTCTCAGGTTTTGTTGTCTTTCATACCGTGCTTTCAATTTGTTTCCTTAATTTTCATTAAAATAGATTCTGGATGGAATTTTTACTGCCGTTCTTATACATTCATGTTCTGGTGAAGGGAAACTGTTCTTTTACTTTGAAAAAAGAAGTAAAAAATTGAGCTTGTTAATTATTATTATTTTTTTAATTGATAAGTTTTGAAGTTTGAATGTGTATCTATGTATCAGCGAGGTGAATTATTTCCTGAGAATTGATGCAAAATAGGAAGTGGTGTATGTGGTTGTTTATAGTGATTAGGTTAAAAATTCTGTGACTCTATTTCTTCTTGTGGAAAAGGCCTGATGTCATGCATTTTAGTGTTAAGATGGATATAATGGACAAGAACTACTTAAAATTTTCACTTTATTAATCTCATTAATAGGATTTTCTGATTATAAAAATTCGATTTGTTAACTCATTGTCAACACAGAATGGTATTTGGATGGAAATAGGATATATGCTGCTTTTAAGTTGCTTATATTTTTCCCAGCTTGATTCATATATATGTTATTGTTTAGATGTGCATGTGGAAAGAACAAGCATGTTCCTTGTGACTTCGAGAAAGCTTAAAATGGTTCAATTGTGTTCTTTTCATCTACTCCTTCATTGCAAAGTGGAATTTGCAATGAATAAGCAGACATAAATTGATTTTCTAAGATATAATAGATACCTGGACCATTGAATAGTGGAATTTGGACTCATAAACCCAAACAACTATTGGTTTTATTAAAAAAAAAAAAATAACCTTTGTTATGACCTATATGACTTGCCTTATGTCAATCACCTGGCTCATTAAGAAAGCTCATATTTGGGTTTGAGTCTTTCCCAAGGTACGAAGACTATTTTAGTCTTCATTTTTGGAATTTCTGGCATAGCCTTCACATTAACAGATAACAGAAATAAGTAAATTTTAATTTTGTTCTTTTCTAGCTTTCATATATTCTCCCTTCACATATGAAGCATGCTAACATTGCACTATCATGGCGTATCAGATTTGGATATGGCCAATATCCATGTCAATCATTTCTCGCCAATAAGTTTGGTTCTTATACTCCCGAGTCAAGATATGGATTTTTCTCCTTTCAGTTGCAACAGCCTTTATCTGCACCAAGTCTGTTGTTATAGCTACTGCTATGATTAATGAGGTTAAAAAAAAAAACCGATTGTAATGATTCCTCATGCTTGCTAAAAGTTCCTCTCATTGGAAATCATTTACAAACTCTGCCGTAAACATCAGTTTCCTGATTACACAAGTCCCTTCTTTGTACTTGTAGTCTGATCAACCTTGTTCATGCTGCACATTTTGTGCTCATAACCTGTCCCATCCTGCTAACCGATTTACAAAACTTTAATTTGGAATTTTGGAGATACCTACGGAAGCTACGGGTGTCTACCTTCAGGTATACTCCGCCTCTCCGTTCCAGTAGTAGTCCTTTCAGGTTCTTGGGTGTGTGTATAAAATATCATCTTTGTCCGATTCTTTAACTAAGCTTTACTTGCCTTTTTTTTTTGCAAGAGGTGGTTTAGGGGTCGGCCTATCACAAGCAATTACTTGAAAAAAAAAATTCTTGTTTGTGCCATTATTATTATTTGTGCAAATTTCTAGAACAATGGAATGCCAAAGTATATGCTGATCATTGTCGGTGAGGTGGTTATTACTGGCTTTGTCGCCACCAGCCTCCAAATCTCAAAAGCCATGGGTATAATACCAGCCACTGTAATAATTGCAGGTAGAAGAAAAAGTTTCACAATAATTGCCTTTGAATGGAACAAGAACTAAGAAAACAGGGAATTTTATTAATTCTTCAAATTTTGAACTGTTTTTTCTCATTTGTTATGTACATAAAAGGCCTTCAAAGTCACACCACTGTCATAATAGTCAAATGACAAACCTTAGGAATGCCAGACTAAATAGGACATGAGTTTATTGGCCAGAGATTAAAAAACAAACAAGGCATTTTCTGAACATATTGGATGATGGAACTTAGATTCATAATCCCAAAAATCATGGCATTCTGAATGAATAGTTGCCTGGAATTAAGAGCATACCCTGAACTTACCTTTATTGGAGATTGTATACTGGGCTTATTTTTGTTCAGTTCAGCAGTTGGCTGCTGTTATCTCAAATTACCTCTTATGTAAAGTCTTGATGATTTTGCACATCATATTCTTAAAAATGCTTCAAAGTAGGCTAACTCTGATACTGTGGTTCTGGAAATTGATAAGAGTGAATATGCACATAAGATATTTAGATAAGATCAACTAAGTGGGGCATTTCACAAGTACCAAGCTAACTTGTTTAAAGGTGGTGATGATGGCATCATTTAAATTTTCTTGTGATAATTCATGTTGGCTTTTATAGCTTGGGATTGTATAAAATTGGTGCTGAGCTTTTCACATTTGCCAAAACATAGACAATTAGCACAATTTTATTTTATTTTATTTAAAATGGAATCTGAAGGAAGATATGTTTTCTAATTGATGATCTTTAGTTTTTCTCTTTGTTTTCCCTGGATATCAGGCATTTGCTTGATGCTTATAATTGATAACTTGTGGATTTCATAATTTAAACTTCTTTGCTGAACGTTTTAATTTCATGTTGTTTAAATTGGTTTCTTTTTCCTCTTCTTTTTTCTTTTAATATGAGCAGGTGGACACAGATACTGCAGATTTTATTATCAGTCAACTTCTATTTTTAGACGCTGAAGACCAAAAGAAGGATATAAAATTATTTATCAATTCTCCAGGTGGCTCTGTAACAGCAGGTGCGTATTTAAGAACATGCCCTTAATTTTTATTAGAACACATTCAACACAGTTTTGGCCGCTGCATTTTGTACTTTATTTTGGTCCATAATTGCACTATAAGCTGATCTTATATGCCAAATTATTGTTGCTTTTGTTTCCCTTTCAATAAGTGTGGTGCCATTATATGTGTTTTGATGTATATTTATTATTCTATGGCGTATAAGAACTTATAGATTTTATTGGAGTGGTTCAGTTAACTGTTAATTCTCTTTCCTGGGAAATGCTAGTTTAGCTGTTTGAGGTGAATTTACAAAACATATTATCTAAAACACTTTTTCCAGAAAAAATTCTCAAATGATATGAAAATAATCTTATCTAACAAATATTTGAATTTTATATGCTGCTAAAATTTATGTCTGTATCCTACTTTGTGATTTATATCATACTTTAACTTATTTATTGTTCTGTTTATTTCTGGATTAATTGAAATGGAAAAGTGAAATTTCCAGATCAGTAGTAGCTTGAAGACCAGTGAATAGTTTGTACATTTGTCATACTTTGCAGCTCTGTCTTTAAGACTAGTGAATGTTATTATTGTAGATTATTTACTCTATTACCCAGGTTTACCTGTCTATTCCAGCCTTACCACCCAATCATCTCCTCTTACTTCGCATACCAGGAAAAAACCATACAAATCTGGCCTGTAGTAACTGCTTTATAAACTAAAATCAAGAAGCTACTGGTTTCATCAGCAACTGGTACCAAGACATGCATCAGATAAGCTACTATTCATCCTTTTCTTTTAGAGGGAATCATTCTTTAAGAGATGAATGGAAGCTTTTTCTGATGTGGTTGTGGATTTACTCTAGATTCAGCAAGGTTTTAACATAAATGGGGAAATAAGTTATTTATTTATGGGATACAATCACTAATGGTTCCTTAAGTGAGGTTTGAGTTTATCTTTGTCCCCAAAATGAGAAGTATCCATTTTGTCTCTGAAGTGAGGGTTTTATGTATTTACACCACATTTTGGATGTGGTTAACAATGTTTCACGCATATTTGGTGGAATCAGTGACATTGCAGCTAATGGGGCACTAAAAAAAAAAAATTTCAATTTTTTTAACCCCAGTTGACATGGTAGGACCTATGACACAGTAATACCTATGGGCTACTAACATCATCATGACCTAAAAATAAATTTTTGTAATCATCTCTTGGCAGGGATGCAGATAATCTGTCAACATGTGATGCCTTGTTAACTTTTATTGTCAATAGATTCTGCCACATAAACATGGGTGAAATGGAGATACCTAGTGGACAGATGGAGGGACATAAGTTGAAAAAAAAACTTTAGGGACAAAAATTAACATTTTTCCCTTTGGGATGAGATTAAACATCACTCCTCATTTTCAGGATCAAGAGTGCCTTTAACTATCTATTTATTTATTAGTGTCTAGTGAATTTGATATTAACACTTGATAGTTGGGTTTTCAGTTATGCTTGAGGCAATTTTCTCTCTTCATATGAACATTAACACAAATCTTTTGATCTGAAAGCTAGTGTGGCTCATAAAGCAGTTGGGTAATAGTTCTTGTCCAGAAAGAAAATTACCACTTATTGGAAATCTGATTTCTGAGAAAATTACCATGTGTGTGTCTTGATGTTTACATGCACACATATTTATCTATATATGCATCACTAGTTTGGTCCTTAAGTTTCAGTTAGTTCTTACCGAAAGCAAAAGATTTCAGTCATTTTTGTTGTATTGATCATGTTCAATTTTTTACATCATTTTTCAAAATAAAATTTAAGTTGTCAAGATTATATTTTTTTAATTAGTATACATAAAGGCTACACTGCACCTTTTCAATGTGGTCTTCATTTGAGATGTTGGAGAAATCAGGGCAAGCATTGCATGCTCTGATTTGATCGAAATGTTGGTCTTATGCAATTGAGTCCTTTCTTTGATCAGCAAGGATTTTCCAATTGTATCATTGTATTTCACCCCATAAGATTTCAACCTCAATCCTACTTTTTCTCTCTTTTGTCAAATAGATCTAAGGAGGTTTATTGATAGGTATTCTGGTATTGTTTGGATAAGGAACAAGGTTAACCAGAAGTTGGCTTATTCTTTTCCCTTATTCTTTGTTGGTGTTTGGTTCCTTGTAGAGGGTTGAGCTAATACTAATAGAAATGATATTTTAGTTGATTCTGCACTCCATTAATCCCCATAAGAGTTATAGAGAGATTAGGCTATTCGGAACAAAAAATTGGGTTGTAGCTCATAATCTGGAATAAAAATTGGGTTTACAAATAGGATAACTTGGGAAGTTAATAATTCATTCATTCAAATATTTTTTATGTATTGAAATTTAGATAAAGTACATCAACTTACAATTGATTCCAAAAGGATCATGTAGTCTAATATAACAATGTAATCAAGAGTTAATGATGTCCAGCCATTATATTTCCTAAGTGTATGTTGAAATATATTTCATTTTGCTACTTTTAGTTTGTTCCAGTGCATGGTAGGTTCATACACTGTTCATAAGTTCTTTTTTCCCTTTTTCTGAAGCCTTCTCTATGCAGGGTTCTAGTTTGAAGTCTTTTGGAATTTATCAGTACTAATTTGGCAATGAAAGTATTATTTGGCATTATCATAGGCTCTGTATCTCTATTAGATAAATTTCCATAAATTATTTTCATTCCAATATAGTGCTATTTGGAATTCTCCCCTCACCATGTTAAAATAGATATAGTAGATATTTTGGATGCTTTCAACCCAATTTTCTGTTTCTTTCTTTATGGGTTCAATATTTACAGGAATGGGAATATATGATGCCATGAAGTTATGCAAGGCTGATATTTCTACAGTTTGTTTTGGTCTTGCGGCATCTATGGGTGCATTTCTGCTTGCTTCTGGAACAAAAGGAAAGAGATTTTGCATGCCAAATGCAAGAGTCATGATTCATCAACCTTTAGGAACTGCTGGAGGCAAAGTGAGTCCTGGTGTTTGCTTAGCTATTTATGTTTGGACCTACGATCTTTGGACATGCTTAACTCCTATTCTATTTTTGGTTTCTCATTTTGGAAATTTCTCTATTGCTTGTGTTACTTTACAAATCCAGGTATCAATGAAAACAGAACATCATATAGGTGTCAAGAATGATCATAAAATTTAGATGGAGCCTAATTGGTTTCATTTGGCTAATTTCACTTGCTAAGAAAATTGAATGATACTGTGTTTATTTTAGCCTAAATTCATGACTGTTTAAACTTTTCAATTAGCCTGTTTTTCACTAAGGTAGAAATTGTGGGGATTAATGTGGTGTATGATGCATTTGGCAATGCGTGGTTGAAGTTTGTTGCATGATTGGTGGTGAATGCATGGAGATGATTAGCTTTGTGAATGCCTTGTGTAAAATTAGTTGGATCAGGGTGGATTGTGTTGGGTCATAGGTTTAGGTTAGGAGCTCAGGAAATGTGGGGTGAATTATTTATGTGGGAGCTTAGTGTCCTTTGGTGTGTTACTACTCTGAGGCCAAAGATGGACATCTGGAACCTCTTAGAGGGGCCACATGATTTAACATGAAGTGAAAACATTTAGAATACGAATATCACAAATAGAATCAGTCTTAATTAGACTCCAATTTGCTCATAATTATTATTGCTGCATAGATTGTGTAGAATTAACTCAATTGATCGTCTAATTGTGTATGTTAGTCTCGATTTGAGCATAATTATGATTGAGTAGTGCTTGATTAATATAATTAGGTTCCATTGGATATTAATTTTCAGACACCAATTGAAGTTTGGACTCATTTTGTTGGAATTATCTTAATTAATAGCCTAACTACATTGGTTGTGTTAGATATCAGACATTGTTAGGCTCAGGTGTGTGTGTGTGTGCATGTTTCTCATTATAACTAGACCTAATTTAATCAAGTTCATAGATTACGATGGAATTAACCAAATTGGTTGTTTAATGGCACAAAATATGCTATATGTGAGCTGTAACTGGGGGCTACTACTTTGATAGATTCTCAAGGTGTGATTACCTATAAACCACCATGGGTGTCGTTGCCTAACATATCCTACACTATCATTATGTAAATAGCATAGTTCTGATTGTATGAATAGAGATGGCTTCCTGTAAAATTTTCAATTTAACCAAAGCATGTGGAAATTACAAAAGTGGGGAAGGCCTTCTTTTGGATTATGCTATTTGATTGGTTTTCTTTCTGCTTTTGTTGGTCTGGCTGACTCATTTAATCTTGAGAAGTCATGCGCCAAAATCAAGCCTGATATTGCTAGTTAGTTTTACTCATACTGATTTAATTTTGATACGTGTTTGCTACTTTAAACAGATTGATCATTGAGCAGAACTGGCAATTTGTGACACTATCCTGTAACATGACACAGTTGAGTGGGTTTAGGTTTGAGTTAAGGGTGTTTTGTTGTACCTATGAGTGCCCCCTACCCCATTTATGACCTATCTAACTCATTTAATAATTGTGTTGACTTGTTTATGATCCATTTAAGGATCAAGAATTAAGAATTACGTGGAACTTTGATTGAAACACTGCAGTATGAAGTATGATACTATATTAATATTTGATCATTTAAAAAATAAAAAATATTAGTAATTATTTACTATATAATACAATTTTTAAGATTTGTGTAAGTTATGTGATTTATGATCATATTACTCATGGTTAAGTATGATAGTGTTAAATATGGCCTGTTTATTAATAACATCAGCTGTGTTGTGTCATGCCAACCATGTAATAGTCGTGTCTGTGTTTGTGTTTTTGACCTATTTAATCTATCGTTCAGTGTTCATGTATGGTGCCTTTAATATATACTGGTTGACATGACCCATGGATGACCCTGTGAACCATAGAATTACCAGCGTATCATTTGAGTACGCCTTATGTTCATTAATGTTTCTGTCGTGGAAAAGAAAATTTACGTAACACTACTCAGTTACTTATTTATATGCATTGTCAAAGATTGGTTTTACTGGTAGACTGTTTTAAGGGTTTATATTTGGTTTTTTATTATTTCAGACAACAGACATGGGATTACAGATTAGAGAAATGATGTATCACAAGGTGAAGATGAACAAAATACTGTCAAGGGTAACAGGAAAACCTGAGCAGCAGGTGAAGACTTTTGTAGATAATTCCTGTTTGGTAGCTTATTATGGATTATTTTTTTGTTACTAGTTTTAACTTGTCTGCTTGTTAAATTGAATTGCTTGGTTTCTTTTGTAAATTGACCATCAGATCGAAATCGACACAGATCGTGACAATTTCATGAACCCATGGCAAGCAAAGGAATATGGTTTAGTAGATGAAGTTATTGATGATAATAAACCTGGTTTGGTTGCACCAATTGCTGATGCAGCGGCACCTCCGAAGACCAAAGTGTGGAGTTTATGGAAAGTTGAAGGCAGCAGGAAAGCGAAGAAAAATTTGCCTTCTGAGCATAACATCTCTAGAAATGGCTACGAAGGTAGCGATGGAAGTGATGGAGAGAAAGGGACGCCGCAAACAGAGGAGGCATCGACACCAGTATGACAAACAACTTCATGTCGGTTAAACTGTTTTTGATGATCTGAAAGAAGTAAAAAAGCTAAACAGCTTCAGGTTTTGGAATTGTGATCCAGGGTTAATAGACAATATAGATGAGACCATGAAATGAAGTAGAGATTTGTACTGTTGTTTGTGTTAGTTTGGTTGTTGGTCAGATTGTGGTATATGTTCACTCCAACTTGTGTTGTTTATTTCTTATTAATTGGATATTATTAATGAGTTCGTTATGTTATTTTTACTACATTTTTACTACAAAACCAATCGAATGTTCTTTGTGTGTTTGCTTTACTTTAATTTTCAATTAAAATACTAAATAAATATATACTAGTGTGGCTGGCCTGTGCTGATGCTACGGGGTTATTTATAATGTTTTTTTTTATTTGATGATAATTGTTGTTCATTAGGAGTGTTGTAGTAATTTTTGTGGGAAAAAAAACACATCTACTTTGTAAGCATTTATTCATGCATTAAATATAGGTAAAAGTTAAAGTTTTTATTGTGCATTCAACATAGCAACATAAAAAGGTACAAAATAAAATATCTTCATTTCATTTAAAATCTCTTCATTTTATTCATGGTTTTATTATGGATGTGTATCAGAAACACTTGTATGTTCAGTATTGTCATGCATGGTAGTTGGAAGGTTGAGATCGATCAGAGTAATTTTTGGTGGGTTTTTGGGAGATGAATTGGATTTGATAGGTTTTTTGTCATTGTTGTTTGATGTGTCAACATGAAAAAAAACAATAATGTATTAGATTTTTTTTTTAGTTAAGTAATGTGAAGTTGTTAATCGAGAAGCTATACTAAAAAAAATATGCTATGGTTACTAATGCATGGACCATTTGTTGTTACATTTGTTTTTCATGATAATCAGAGTAAATCAATTAGTTATTACTTTTATTTTGTATTTTTTTAATTAATATGCAAGTGTTATTGTTATATGTGATTTTTTTTCATAAGTCATGATCAGGCTAAGATACATTTGTAGTGAACTTGATATTTTCACATGTTTAAATTGAACTTACATTTTTTTTGGAGTGTTCTAGTTGCTTATAGTTCCAATTTAGTATTGATGACACTTGTTCATGGCATGGGTAGTAGTCTTGTCATTTCAGTAGAATTTTTCACGCATTAGCAATAATTATTAACATATTCATATTTTGGAAAAATTTTTCAAAAACATTTGTAAAAATTTACTTCGAGTTTCTGAATAAGTTGCTTTGCATTTGAAGCGCAGACAATGATATGTCTTGCACTTGGGTTGATGAAACCTTCTTCTACAGCTTGGTCAATGAAAGAAAGCAATGAGTTGTAGTAGTCATCACTATTCAATAATCCAACCTAAAACAACGAATAAGTTTGTCATAATTTGGTCATAATTTCCATTATGTATGTCTATAATTGGCATTGAATTACCAGCTTGTTATGTATGCCTAATTGTGCCCACATAATTACTTCAAAAAGTTCTTCAAGAGTACCATAACCTCCTGCATAATAATTTCAATTGAGATTAATTAGTTATTTTATTTTATTTCAAGAGAAGATATATATATATATAATGAATGATAACAGTATGATACCAAAATCAAACAATGTTAGAGAATATATTATAAATATGAAATGTAGGTTGTGTACTAATTAGGCATAGCAATAAAAGTATCAGCATTGCGAGTCATCTTTGCTTTTCTTTGGTGCATATTTTCAACTGGTTTTACTTCTCCTATAGTGACGCCAGTGATTTGACAAATTTACAAAACAATATGTTATTGAATAGGCATTGGTATTTGTGGTTTGATTTTTTTTTCCTTGGAATAGTTTTTCATGAAATTCAATAATTTTTTGTCATACTTCTTTATCCATTAGAGCTTTGGGAATGATACTGAGTATATGGAGAAAAAATGTTAATAACTTAAGGTTTTTTTCAAATAAATTCCGTTTTAATTTTTTTTTTTTACAATAAACCATACCCAAGAACTTGTCTTCCACCATTAAAGACAGTTTGAGATATCAAGCCCATTAATCCAATATTGCCTCCTCCATATACTAAATTAATGTTTTTCATCACCCGAAGGGATTTGCAAGGTTATTTCATATTTTTGTAGTTGAGCATACACAAATGAGTAGGCTATATGATTATAAGAACAATAACAGAGAAAGAAAAGTAAAAATAAGAAGCCAAACTAGTTCTTTGCCAAGATCAATAGTAGCATCTTGATAACTCTTTTGTTTTCCTAAATTGCTACCCCAAAAAACGCAAATTGTCTTGAATTTGAATGTACTCATTCTCTTTCTTTTGTTTTGCTTTACTAAAACCGCAAATTGCATTAAATTATAATAAGGAAAGATAAATTCAAGATGCAAGTATGATATGCTTTTTTATCGCTATAAATAAAATGAATTGGTTGACAATTGAATAACAATAATAAGGAAGGAGAAGCAAAAATGATCTTGGAATTATAGGAAAATTAGGCTGATGATATGCATTTTTTGTTGGAGTTTTACCACGTTTGATGTAGGAGATTGATGATTGAGTGAGAGGAGTACTCTATTTCTATTAGGTGTTATACACACACACATATATAGCCACTGCTACATTAGAAATACATATATAGAGAGTGATGGTTACCTTGCGTTATTCTTTTTTGGTTAATTTTTAAATTAAATTTTTTTATGTTTAGTCAAAGATATTCATCATGTTTTGTCAGATTTTCTGACAAAAAATGGATTTGTTTTCAATTCGTACAATTAAAAAAAAGTAATTTAAAATGTTTGAATTATGATAAAATCCAAAATAAGAGTAGATTTTTTTATACCAATCAAGCCAAAAGCTAGCAAACCCTAGAATTTTGGATCCCGATGATAAAAAAATTTCATTCCAATCTTGCCATAAGCTAGCAAAACCTTAAATTTTTTATCTTGATGATTAATGTGTACATCCGTGCTGAATTGTCATCTTGATTGGATGGGAGTAATGAATAACATATATTGTGTTATAACATATAATGGGCAAAGACCAAGAAGTGAAGCTCAAATACAAAAAATGGATCTAACTATTTCATACCATGTTTAAATAATTAGTTGTTCATCTTGACATCCATACCCATTTTTAAATTAAATTAGATTTGAATTAAATATTATACCCTTAAAAACTTATGAGGATCCTTCCATTCAAAATCTATAAAAGTACCTACTTTATTTTTTTTCATTTGTAGTGTAGAGGGTGCAGCATAGTAATAATGAGATTGTATAAACAAATGTGAAAAAGAAATTATAGATAGACTGTAATTAAAGAAAGAACGGTTTTTTTTTTTTTTTTGAATTTTTCCAATGATTTTTTTTTGCAAGATCTCACAAACAACCTTCATCAAGCCAGGTTTTTTTTTAAAATTCATTTATTTTGACATAACTCACTTGGTTTATATTATCAAGCAAGTCCAACAAAAGTTATATTTGAATTTGTAACTTGTTGAAATGTGTTTTTATTTGGATTTGTAATTGTGTTCTTGTAATCTAAATGAGGTATTAATTAGTGTTTTATTAATCAAACAAATCTAGTTTCTTAGAAACGAAGATGACGACAGGAAAAACTCAAATTATCTTAGCAAAGGCGTGTACATGCTCTGTATATTCACGTTAACAAAGAAAAAAGGGTAATACATATCAAATAAGGCATCAACTTGGTTTGTATTTGATTCAATAAAATAGAATCCTCGAACATGAGATAGGCAAAGATATCATGAGGGAAATTTTAAATAAAAAGATAGGAAAAACAACTACATTATCTGTGCAATGACTTTAGCTGGGAAAACAACTTATGAGAATATAAGATAGACAAAGAAATACAAACGAAAATTGAAAATATAAAAAAACGTCTAAATAGTTGTCTTTGTCTGCCATGAACTTAGATAATGACATTATTCAAGCGACGGGATCGGCGGCACACTTGAGAGCGTAGGGGGTGAAGATGGCAGCATCATTGAGGGGTAGGTTTAGGGTTTAAAAAAAACACCAATAAAGCCCTCTCGAATTGATGGTACACTGATCCGCAAGAGTAGAGAAACAGGTGCCCGACACTTTAACAGGCCATTCATGAAATCTCAAAGTGGACGGCCATGATTGAACGGACGATCGTTATGGTTTGGTTTTACTTTCTTTGCAAAACCTAAAATGATCTGGCATGAAAAATTAATGCAAAGAAATGCTGGTATGCTCACTCGCGGGTGTTCCTAACATTATATTACTGTCGGCTTCTCATTGGCTAGTATAAAGAGATGGTTACCTTGCGTTATTCTTCTTTCGTTAATTTTTTTAAATTAAATTTTTGTAGGTTTAGTCATAGATATTCATCATGGTTTGTCGGATTTTCTGACAAAAAATAGATTTGTTTCAATTCGTACGTTATTTTAAAAAAAAAAATTGTCATTTCAAATGTTTAAATTCTGATAACATCCAAAAGAAGAGTAGATTTTCTTAAAAGAAGAGTAGATTTTTTATACAAATCCAGCCAAAAGCTAGAAAACCCTACAATTTTGGATCCCGATGAAAAAATTCCATTCCAATCTTGGCATAAGCTAGCAAACCCTTAAATTTTTCAAACATGATTTTTTCTGTCATTTGTTTACATCTTTCGACAAAGATATGAAGGATTATGTTATTAATACGTTGCCCAAGAAGATAATATTTGCTTTTGATTTTCAACATTTTCAATAAGTAAAAATATGAATAAATAAATCTTTTTTTAGTTATTTTGGTCAAAGGATTTTCTCAAGTTATTAGTTGGCTCTTTGCAAAACCTAAAATGATCTGGCAGGACAAATTCATGAAAAGTGATGCCTGGGTATGCTCACTCACGGGTGTTCCTATTATTATATTGTTGTTAGCTTCTCATCAGCCCGTTGATTTACAATGAGAAATTGGGAAAGATGTTAAAGTGGGTAAGCAGATATTGATGATAGAGGAGATTATGATGCTTTGGTTTTATCAATCTCATGAAAAAGACAAAACACTCAATCAAAAAGGGATGACCAAATGTCTAACAAAGACAAACTCTTGAGGATATATATATATAGTGTTGATATGATGAAGAGATAACGAAGATGGAGAAGATGACAGAAGAGAGAGAGCATTGTTAATCAACAATGGTGAAAGAATTATTCCATGTTGTTTTAATTGTGCTCTCTGCTCTATCTGTCATCATTATCATATTTATTTCCTTCTTTTTATGGTGTTTTCTTTGTTTATATATATATATATATATATATATATATATACACATCCATTTCTAACAACTTAGGTTGGGAGTTTGGAATTGTGCCAATCTTTCTTGACTACTTTGTTACAACGGTTTTTTTTTTCCATTATTTAGGTTTAATTTTTTGTTTTTTTTATGTAATTTTTTCCAATGTTTGTTGTTTTTCCTTTGTCTTCTATTTGCTTTCTCAAATTCTTAACGATCATTATTTTTATTATGTTAGAATGGGAGAAAAGTCTTGTAACTATTTTCTTGAAGTTATCTCTCAAGATATTATTGAAGAAGTTGTTGCATACATCACTTCAACATCTTCTAGATCTCTTCATGATCTAAAAAATGTTACGCACTTGGTAATGTTCTTGATTATTTATAGCATTAAGCTCATTGTTGTTTTTTTGCATTATGAATACATATATTGATATATATTTAACTATATATTTGTTTGCAGTTGTAAAAGTTTTTATGCAGCATCTAAAAGCCGCAAAGTTGCCCAGTTTATGTGAGTTGATAATTTATGGTGTCTTGATATGAAGGAGTACATTATTTTTCTTCAAAATTGTGCCGGGTTGCACAACCGCAAGCGCACGGTTTTGCCAAGTAGTATTAAGTTATCAATCCCATGAGGACCAAGTGTGATTACCAATCTAATGCAATGATAGGCTATCTAGACAATTAAAATTTGAGAGAATGAAAATAACAAAGTGATAGAAAATACTTAAATAAGAAACACAAGCAGGCAGGAATGTGGACTGGGATTCAAGTTTGGATGAACTTAGGTTTGGAACTCACCACAAAGAGCAGTGAATGAAGTGTTTGGATCAAAACTTAGATTGGACAGATTACTTGAAGGGTGATAATCCTAGAATACTTGTCACTCTCTTTCAAGAAATAACAAGTTGGTCTTAATTAGGTTGTCTCCTACTTTCGTGGTAGACAAACCCTTTCTAAACCCTAATACGAACAGTGATTATATGAAGAACCCTCAAGAACTACCTTTCAGTAGATTCAGGGTGACTTAGGAGGTTCAAAGATCTTGGTTAACCTTTCAGTTAACCTTAATCTCTAGGATAAAACAAGTAAGGCTTTCACACTCACAAGTTAAGTTACTCAAATCCAAAGTCAACTCAAGAAATCTGCCATTAAATATAAAAGATCCATACAAAAGTAACACACATCAAACAACTACTGCCTTGGGTTAATCCCAACCCTAAATGAAAGTTTACAACTCCATGTCTCAGTTACAAAGAATAATAGGAGGAACAAAATCTAACACAGCACAACAGAACACAACAAGGCTGAGAAAACTCCCTATGATGTCCACAGAATATATTATTCAACTCTCCAGCCTTGTTGTCCTCCTTCAGCCCCTTTCAGAGCTTCAGAACTTTCTTCTTTTCTTTTCTCCAGCCGCCTCCACTATTCCTCTGTCTCTCTCTGCTAAAAAAAAAACCTAGGACTGCCTTTTTAAAGCCACAAACAGAAGCTGGGCCCCATTCCTGCTTTTCAGACCACAAGTACTAATCACTGGCCACAGGCGAGTTGTGTTTTCTCCAGAAATTGATCCTCAGCCTCCAGCTTCCTACAAAAACAATTAAAAAGGAGTAGATTGTGTAGAAGGAGGGGAAAACATTAGGGAAACTAGGAAAAATGCATGATTGGTGATGAATTACTAACTAAATGCATGATGATATAACACTATTTTCATGTACAATATGCCGGAGAGACAATTTGGAAGCTCTTTTAGTGCTTGGATTGGTGAAAAACTTTTCATTTTTTTGTTTTCGTGTTAGATAAGTTATAATTGTCATATTGTTTTTTTTTAGATCGAATGTATTCAGTTGAAAATGGATTCAAGCATCCAACATCTAACAAATGTAGCTTTTAAAGGTCATTTACTTGCTGGCTATGTAGGGGGATTCTTTTGTACAAAAATCAAGAAACACGTCATTCTGGAATGGAAATGCTTAATATGGTTGCCGATGGAAGAGTTGATCATGCGTTAAAACTATTTGAAAGCAAAAAAACTGGTAATTATAGGATAAATAATTGCAGATATTCTGCGGCAAAATTATTTAGAGATATCGTATGGAGTATAGACTATAAATGGATAGAAAAAGAGGGATGAGAGTGTAAGACCCATTTGTGTGGTCGAAAAGTAGATGATATCCTTTGTAATGAATGGTTAGGCGAAGATGGATTAGTGAGAGAGTTTTGCAGTCAAGTTTGTAGATGGAAATATGAATTTAATTTGTTTACAGAACTTCTGTAATAGATCTCATCTGTAATGGTATTTCGAAATAATGCTTAAAATTTCATTGTTTGCATTCATTTATTTGGTTAGTAATTTATTTATTTTTTGGGGAAAAAATTTGGACTTAGGCTAACATGTTCTTCATGATGATTTTCATTTAAGTGTTGAAAACATGTTTATAATGTTGTTCTTCATGTCTTTGTCTTTTTGCATACATTTTATTGATCTAAAAGTGTTGAATTTGTTGATACTCACAATTCAGTTTTGTTGCAACTCTTTCATCAGATGAAGTGTAATCTTGTTATCACAATGAAATTATAGGCAATAAAAAATAATTGTCAGGAACTTGATATTCATTTTTGTATTAGTTTTCATAGAATTTTTTGAAAAAAAAAAAACATATGAATTTTTCATTACTCAACTAATTTGTCAATATTTATTGATTTAAACTCTTATTTTATCTTATTATTATAGTTGTTAGAATTATGTTAAAATTTTGACTTGCAAATCTTTTTCAAATTTCTCATGGATGATGGACTCTTTTAATTTTTAATTTTTTATTGATAAAATAGGTATGATGATTCTTTTAACATAATGTGATGGAGATAATAAGCATAATTAATTGATTTAAGAAAATGTCTTAGAAAAAAAAATTATTTTAATATTTTATTGACGTAACAAAAAGAGATCTCTTAATTATATTGTTTTAAAAACATACAATATATAAATGTATGTATGCATACACGGGCGATATCTTTTCTGGTCTTTATTTGATTGTAATACGAAATTTTTTATTTGTTTTATCTTATAAAAATTATCTCTTACGTTTTTCCTCTCGTAGTTAATAAACTTTAATTTATTGTAACATAAATTAATCTATTTGCATTTTTTTAAATTTAATAATTATATATTTATATTATATTATATTTATTTAATTTTTAATATTAACATAGGTTTTCATATATGGTTTGGAAGGAAAATTTTTAGGAATGGATATGTTTTGATCGGTACACTCTAGAACGACACAACGTTGTTAACACACAGTAGGCCGCTAAGTTAACATCAAATCACTGTAATCACTGCCGCCCTTATATTTTTTTTAAAAAAAATATAAAATTTATTACTCGATAGTCCTTGAAGTTTTCCAACTATTTTTGATCCATTCTTTTTGTTTCATTACGTTTAATTTTTTTTTGTTTTACTTTAAAAATATAGGCTTGATTATGATTTAGCACAATCCCATCTGTATATATCATTCCCCGTAAAAAAATTACTTTAGTTTTTTTATGATCGTTTGTACTCTTCTTTTAGTTTATCTAATTTAATAAAAAACTACTTATTTATTAACATAGCTTTTTATTATAATAAAAAAATCTAAATAGTGAAAAGTGATCTATAACTTAATCCATGTTCTATTTTTTAGACTACATACATAACCAAACTACACCAAATGGTAATTTTCTTTTTATCAATATCATATTAATTCATTGAACAACCAAATAAACAAAAACCAAAAACTAGAGTAACTTTATACACATATATATAATAAGACCTATGTGATTGATATGAGATGTAAAAACATAGGTCTCCAATAATGAAAAGTCACATGAATGAGATCACTTCACCATTGACAATACCTTCTTCTTTCACTCATTTGTCCTTTGGCCACCTCCACGAATCATGCCATAAATACAACTCCATCCTTCTTTCAAAATATTCACTCTTCTGTGTGTTATAGCCAAAAGGATCATTCTCTTTTTTTACTTTGTTTCCTGCATCAAACCATTAAAAAAATAAAAAAAATAATCCCTAAAAATCCGGTTTACACATTATGGCTCATCTTTCATTTTGGTGGGTCCTATTTATACAAAAAACAATTAAACATCCATCATTATTATACTTTAATGTAAGAGTGCGTTTGGATGATGGGATATTATATTCTCATGGATGGGGATATCCATGGATGAAAATATCCATATGTAAGTGTTTGGTTGGAGGGATTTAATAGTAGGGATAAAGATTGCTTGGTGTTTGGTCAGAGGAATATAGATCAATATAGAGATCAATACAGTAACAATCAAAGGATCAGAATGCAAAGAATCGGATAAGATCAAATTAAAAATATTTATCAACAACCAAAAAGATAAAATATTTTCAAATTAAAAACAAACCATATGAGATTTTGTTTTTTTTTATTTTTATTTTTTTAATGAAAAAAAGAAAGAAGAAAAACCTTTTCGCTGCCCGATTTTGTTCGCTGGATGATCAGGATCTTGAGAGAAGAACGCTGTGTGGACTAACGAGGCGGTCGCTCCAGGATCTTGTTCGCTGCCTGATCCGGATCTTGAGAGAAGAATAGCCAGTCGTTGCTGCTGCCGCTCGAGATGATAACAACCAAAGAGGTGGCGTTGGATCCTGAGAGAAGGAACGTCGCTGCCACCGAGATTTTGCCAAGCTTCGAGCGGTGAGTTTATCACAATGGGAGAGGGATGGGTGAGAGGGATGAATGACGGGTAAGTCACGGGATGAGTGGCATCCCACCGATTTGGAGGGACGCCACTCATCCATTTTTCAGGGATAGGGCCCATCCCCATCCAGCCCCATCCGGGAAACCAAACACCCGGATGATGGGCCATCCCTATCCTGGGATATCCATGGTACCAAACACACCCTAAAAGGATCTCATCAAAGATTATATATATATATAACTTTTAAATAAAATAGCTGGGGAAAAAATTTAAGCTATCAATTTTTAAGATTCCTTTTAAAAGAAGGTAATATTAATTTATATGTTAAAAAATTTATTTAACAAACTTTATCACCAAAGAGTATATCTTAACTGGTTAATGTTATTTTTTTTTTGTAATATCAATAATTTATATGCTAAAAAACATTATTTAACTAACTATATCACCAAAGAATATCAATAATAATTTTACGATCATAAAATCATGAAGCGTACATGCATGAGTAATCAAATATTAAAAAAAAAACATATAATAACATCAAGATATAATAGAATCACATTTTTTTTAAACAAAATGGTTCTGAGACTTTCTTCTCCGGCTCTGATCTCCTTATGACCTCCAACAAACGGTGGTGTGGTTCCAATCTCTCATTAAAAACAAAAACTTTTACAAAAAATTATAAACAAAAAAAAAAAAAAAAAAGATGGGACAAATTAAGCCCAAACCAAGAACGGATAAGCCTTGAGTAATATATTTGCTTACCTTCCATATTTGCTAGATACATAGAAAGTGACACAAACTTTCAAATATTCCAACTCCACTTAAAATTACATATATAAAAATAAACTGGAAGCAATGAAGAACTTACCAATCGGGCAAAGGGCTGAACACAACTTTCTGGTTTTATCACAGCATGATCTCTTTTGTACACACTACGCACGAAGGCAGCCAAGCAAATCTAGCAAGCATTATAAGTAAACATCCATTAAGTATTTAGATTGAGGAAAAAAAACCATTAATATTACATTTGAATTAAGGAAAAACATGGAAAATTAAAACTTAAAGTAAAAATTTCATCAACTAAGCCATTTTATTTTCTTTAATTTCTTTAACTCCATATTTTTCTATCAATCCAGAGAAAATAATAGGAATCCATCTCTCTTGAGAGTATCTATTCACAGTGTTACCTTGGAGGTGGGAAGGCCAGAGGGTTGGGGTGGTGATTTTCTAGTAGAAAGCCCTCGAGCTTGACTCCATGATGGATTGAGGAAGCATCATCACTCTCTATTGCCAAGGCTGTGGTCAATAAGGGAAAAAGAACTAAAAACACTGAAATCCACTCTATTGGTGGATTGAGAGAGAGATCTAGAGAGTGGCCATGTGCTTACTTCGCCATCGAAGGAGGAGCAGGAGCAGAAAGAGCAGGTGTGGTAGTCCACCACCGCATGCTGTCTTCCTCGACGTCCTTGTAGACGAAGTGGTAGTCCGAGGATTTAGGGCAGCATCAGAGAGAGAATGGAAATAAGATCGGAAGTAATGTTAGGATCAGGGATTTTGGAATTTAGGGTTGGGGTTTCGGGAGGAAGGCGGTGGAGAGGGAAAGGTGGAAATGAGGGCGAAGGAGAGGGAAAGTCAGGGATTTGGGGATTTAGGGTTAGGGTTTTGGTGAGAGGGGGTGATGGAGAGCTAGAGTGACGGTATACTGAGCCGCAGGAGTAGCAGAACCGGTGTCGGTCACTTTAGCAAGCGAATCATCTAATCACAAAGTGGACAGTTGTGATTGGACAGATGCTCATTATGGTCTTCTTTTACTTTCTTCACAAATCATAAATAGCTCCAGCGGGACAAATTACCGTGGAGTAAAAGGCCGATACGCTCACTCGTGAATGTTTATAAGAGTTATAGTTGGCACCTTCTCATTGGCTTGATGACTAATAATGGGAAACCGAAATGGATTTGAAAATGGCGAGCGCAGATATTAATGATAGAGGAATAGAGGAGATAAGAATCAACCCGTTGATTGTGATGTTTTAGTTATTTTAAATTCATTTAATTGAAAAATAAACCAATCTTGAGAGTCCAAATGTCAGCTAGAGAGCTCATGAGGAACTATCCACTAAGTTTAATATATAGTTATATTTGGGGGCAAAATGTGATTTCTTGAAATTCAATGTTGAATGGTCCAGAAGTGACAATGTTCAATAGCTACCAAAATATCATATTTATCTTGGAAATTGGAATTTTGAAGTAAGCCAAAAACTCAGTATTTGCAAATCCTTGGGATTTCAGAAGTTGTAAGAACACTAAAAATAACATTTACAAATTACATCAACATATTCCCAAACATCAAGCAAGAGAACTGAAGGGTGCAGACAATCAAGTCAAAGATTACAACAAAAATGGTAAATAAACAAACATTTGAAGAACCAACACTCTGTGACAATGATTCATCAAACCAGAGTCTTGAAACCAGGAGTTTATTTCACACATATGTTAAAGATATCAAAACCAAGCCTTGCCCACAATGAAATGTTCCCCGCCAGATCTCTGAAATTCATCGGCTTGCATGTTTCCTGTTTCTTGATCAGATGTCAATATCACCACCAGAACTGGCTGAGTCATCGTCACTGCCATCACTGTCGCTGCTGCTGCTTTCACTCCCGCTTCCACTTCCGCTACTTCCGCTCCCACTGCTGTCGCTCGAACTGGAAGTCTGCTGCCCCTGCTTCTCTTCTGCATTCATTTGAGCCTGGAGAGCTTCTGCAGCATTTGGCCCTTTGTTTCCCTCATCATCACTGATATCCACATCGGCATTCTCTTCATCTGAATCATTCTGGCCTGGAATGTTGATGTCTAACCCAAAGCCACTTGCATGAGCCCCGGCATCGTTCTGGTTTGGTGAGCCTGCATCGTCATCTGCTACTATGTCCACATTTTCCTCTGCTTCAGGGGACCTTGGATCAGGAGAAAATGGAAAAGGATTCGATGGCATTGAGTGGTAATCATTATTCCTGCTTGTCGGCTTTGGAACTGTAGAAACAAGTAGTTAAGTCCTGATAAAATGATGCAAACTATTTGTTCTGTACATGACCCTGGTTTGCGATAAGTAATTGTTGTGACAATCCCTAAAGAGTAACATTCAAAAAAATATGAATAACAAATGCCACAAGGATTTGTTTTCCAAACTAATATCATACTGGGTTTTTTTTTGGGGCAAAAAATATTATACTAAATTTACACAAACATCACTTATAAGGATCACTACGACTAACCCTAAATATGAAATTCCGGCATTTGGTATCTACCGCACACATCAAACATGCTGATCACATCTTCACACATGCCATCTACATGCAAGTCCATCTTATGATAGGTAGGAAAAAATGAATGGAATAAGATTACTTGACATGAATTGAAAAGAGTGCATTTCAGCACATGACAGCGTATTAAAAAAGTACTGATCTACGATGAAACAGCGAAGACTTCAACTAATGTGATATAACTGCAATAGTTTTGCTAGGACATGGATGCAGGTGTCGAGAATCCAAATATTGGAAAGTATCTGAGACTGGAATTTAATGAAAATCGGATAGCTGGACACGCCCATATATATACACACACATAAACGTACATGTGTGCACATGAAAGTATGTAGACATATGAACCATATTGTTTTTAGAAAAATAGAGAACATTGTAGTAAAACAAGTTGTCTTTAGGGAAAAAAACCTTAAGAGAAGGGATCTAAATTATATTAAAATTTAAATTATAGTTAAATAAGATTTTTAAAATCATGACAATCATTATTTAAAAGATTGAATGATAAGAATCAATCTATAAACATAAGAACATATAAACAAATATGTAATTTACAAAATCAAAAAAGGTAATTTAAAAAAAGAGAAGATTTAGAATCAAATTAAAAAGAAAAATTATGATAGAGAGTGAAATGGAAGTAATGGAAACCAAAACTCTTTTTAAAATGGATCAGGCAAAATTGGATATGTAGATTTTCTCCGGATAGGTGGCATCCAGGTAACATTGCACAAAGGTAAATGAAGAGTTGCTATTTCCATATCTGAAGTTGTTTCACTACTGTTTGTCAGCTAGCAAATTTACTGTTATTCTAAGTCTTACTTTGGCAATAATTTTAAAGGTTGTATGACTCTCCAGGATGGCATGATACAAGTCGTGCATGAGTTGATGCACTAAATGAGATGAAGAATTTCACAGACAGGGATTGCATCAGTCAAGTGGATGAAGTGCAGTCCAGACTTCTTGGATAGGTGCAAGCTAGTATGAGGAATTGACTAGCACTTCTGCTCTATCATTGAGATTACATAAAGCAATCAACTTTGATTACTCAACCTCAATTACCAATTAAGTTAGGTCAAATAGTGGATGATTACGCAAAAGCTGCCCTTTTAGTAACTACTTGAAAAAAGAAAATAAACATAATTCCTAATTGAAATAGAAAACACACTGAAATTGGATCTTCTACTCTTCTTGGACTAAAATATATGGAAGCCTTAATTTCCTTTGGAAACTGCTTTTTTATTTAATTTTATTTATTTCTTTTTATACATGTCTTCTCTAATTTAAGGACCCCGTCATCTTGAACCAACAGCAGGCCTAGCAATGGATTCCATTAAATATTTGCTGATCAATGGATGCTCTGCATTAGGGTGCATGTGTAGCTATATGTAAAACTAGTTAAAAGTAAAATGTTATCGCATGGGAAGAAAAAAATATGACAATAGTTTCTATTGGAATAATATGATAAACTGACAGTTCATTAGGGTGACCACCTCTGCGTATTGTGCTTCACATCACAGTTTAAGAAACAAATGCTTTGTTCAGGCAAAAATTTGATGATTATTGCAATCAGATGCAAACTAAAAATAAGGTTCTTAAAAGCTTCAAATATGAAAAAAGGGTCTGCCACAGAATAAACAAGTGCTAAACATTGTGCATGTTACTGTGACTTCGGGTCAAAGAGAAAAAAATGCCATTCTCAAGACAAACCAGAGAGAAAGTTAACTACATCCCCATAATGTGACAAAATACTCAGAATAATGCATATGAAAGAAAAAAAAGGTCGCACCTGGACTTTCTGGTTCACCGATGTCAATTTTCTCTATCTCCACCTGAATTAAAAACAGACAGTAGCAAGGTGAAATCAGTATCCCTGCATCCTATGCAGTTTCCTTTGCAAAGATGGGATGTTAATAATATAAACAAGCCTAAACACAGTTATGCTATCAAACAACTAATTACAAGTTAACTTAGGAGCATAAAATTTCAATTTAGCCCAAAAGTTCCAAAATCAAGAAAATTTACAATCTAAGCCTTTTATATTAATGTAAATTAGATATCGATAAAGGAAAAAAGTGGAGAAAATGGAAAGACACAATAAGAATTTCTGAAATTTTAATGAAGGTTGCATAGGCCTTTAAGGCATGATGTTTGCATCTTAAAATTAAGAAAATAAATTAATATACTTAAGAAGGCAGATGCTATATTTATGGATGTTGGTTTTAAGTTCCTTCAATAGTCCGACAGTTTTCTTCTACAACCCAGTCTTTATAGTTATAATTCATGGTCAAATTTGGGCATATTTCCCCTCTTATGTGTACCCTTTTTTTTTTATTCGGTCAATAGCTTAAATGACTGGTTCAGACTTTCACAAACAACAATACTTCACCAACAGAAAGCTAACACCTGATCTAAGGTTACTGTAGTTTACGGGTACTATCTGACAACAATACACTTTAGAATTTCACAAACATCAATAGTCAATCAACAAGTGTCTATATCAGTTCTAAGTTCAGTATAATAAATGGGAAATCTTTTTACTAATAACTAGTAACAGTTGTCTTATATCCACTGTCTGTCATTCATACTTGACTATCAAAACTAAATGATGCACCTTATCATAAAACAAACAACACAAAATGCACTTATTGGCACTACTGCACCACTGCTAACTGACATAGCTATGAACAAGAGGAGTACAAAAATAAGTAAATGCTCATGTACATATGAATATACTAAAGTAGATTTTTAATGTGAATCACCTCTGATTATAAGCATAGGGGATGACCGATATAAATGCATAATCTATAGAAGAAAATTTTAAAAAAGGATAAAATGATAAGTTATCACAAACAATTGTTGTCACTTTCTTATAAGCTTTTATAAGTGATTACTTACAGGCACTGAATGAGCCACAGCCTTGGTTAGGGGCTGGGATTTTGTTGTCTTCCCCAGTGGAGGAGAACGGGATTCCATGGCTGCTACAGCTGGCATTGGAGTTGCTGCACTAGCTGCAGCAGCAGCAGCTGCCTCACCAGGTAGCCTAACATGTCTCAACCTCTTGACTGCTCTATGCAATCTCTCCAATCGAAAGGTCTGACCATCGAAAAACAAGACTCCATCGTTGTCCTTGTAGTTTTCACTGCTCCCTTCAAATGTAACCTTTGGCTTCCCAGGTTGATTATTGTGAAATTCGACAGAGACCCTATTCTCCTTATTCTTATGAAGAGAACCTGCCTGGCTCTTATCAATAGACGCCGGTTTAAATTCATCTGTCAATTAAAAATAAGTAAAAGGAGTTAAGACAACCATGAGCAACACTAATAACAAATTTGGTCCAAAAATTCTACATCAACTTTCATGGTAAATACACAAATAAATCTTAAGTATCCAACATTTAAAGAATGCATATCCAGAAAATGCAAACAGATGTTCTTTTTAAGAATGAAAATTTATATGCAAGTTCCATCTTAGTATAAAATAAAATAAAATAAAAGGTTAGGCTAGAAAGTTCAAGCCTTCGGACAAAAGTTTGGCATCCCATATAAAGTTTAGGAAATGTAAGCCCTGTAGATCAATGTGATTTCATTAAAAGTTAAGGCTACATATGGATAGATAACAACCAAACTAATAAGTAGCTTAAACAATCAAGCCATATGTAACTTTTCTTCTAAATATAGCAATATTTTAAGTCAAGCAATATCATGTATCCATGCAATTGTTTTTATTAAGAAACACCCAAGCATAAAGCACTTCCTTATTTGTTAGTAGAGACATTGCATTTCGAACTAACAAAGCATTATACAAGATGTACTAGCAACAATATTTCATGCTTTGCTACAAAATAAGTATATTACAAAGTAGATACTTCCACCAGGATGTTCTGCAATCAAAATTTGAATTTATGTATCCAGCTTCTCATAATAATGTTAACCAATCTAAAAATGATATTACTTAGTAAAATAGATTGGGTTTGTAGGATCTAATTAGATATACAATATACAAGACTTTCTCAATTTCCATGGATGAATTGCAAAACGAAAAAAAGACTATTAATGTGCTAAATGGTTTAATTTTCAGACAGAAGAGACTCAATCTTTTGCTCTAAATCTATCTTGAGGCAATAAAACCAGCTATACAAACTGATAATTTATCAAATGCTTTATTTAACCATTGGGCTTCATGTATCTTTTCTAATTAAAGGAATCTTATCAAGTACGTAGAGAACTATCAATATTAATTGAAACAAACTGAAAATTCATCAAGGTTAGGGATCCATCATATAACCATATAGCATTGCATAAAGAAGGAAAAAAGTCACAGATTAAAGTGAGACCAAGAATATATTACCAAACCATCTGAGCTTTTGAAAATAAATTCAAACTAATTATTAGTCACAAGAGTATATAGATGAGGGACTATGATATTTAGAGGAATATTTGCCTTCCAAATAACATGTTATCCTATGCAGCACCAAACAATAACAATTTCGTGAAGGGATGCAAGTTTTCAAGTGGTTTCTAACCATGCAAGGAGGTTGTTCGCAGATAGGTAACACCAAAAATCCGAACTTGACATCCCTAAAAGTCCTGCCCATCTTCATTCAACACAGAACACATTTGACCTCAATGTAACAGTGGCTCTAGGTAAGGCAACCAGTGCTCTAGTTACTATAGAAGTTAATCATATAATTATAGATATCATGAAACTAATAAATTAGGGCTTATAATGTTAAAATAACCTAAAAATCAAGACCAAGTCTCACCAGCTCCTCCCTTCAAGTGCCCTGTATAGATAACCACAGGTTCATCTTATCATGTAATTCATAGAAGTGGAACCATTCCAATGTTTCAATAGCAAGCACAAAAATCATATTCAAGAGTTCAATTACATGATTACAGATATCACCAAAATACCTAATTAGGGTTTAAACTTCCATCAACTCCTCCCAATAATGGCTCTCTATATAAATCATCACAAGATCACCTTATCAACTAATAAATACAATTGTTGTAATATTTCAATTAATACAGCAATAATCAATTTCAAGAGTTGAATCACATATGATTCCAGATTTTTTTTCCCTCTTCCAAAGAAAAAGTTAAATTTGGTTTGCAATTCCAACAAAGTCTGGACAGCAAGACCTAATTCCATGCCACTGAATTCCTAAAATAAAATTCTATCAAGATAAATTCTTCAAAAATATGAATTTTATAAAAAAAAAAAACACAGAAGATAAAATTTTTAAGAAAAAAAAAAACAAACAAACTGAAAAGAAGAGAATGTTAAAGAGGATCAGGAGAGGGGATGGGACTCACATCGGAGAGTGGAGAACTTGACGGAAGCTTGGTCCTTGAAGGAGGCGCCGAGGGTGAGGTTGTACCATCTCTCCGGCTGCGGAGCCGAGCTCGGCTCCCCATTGTTGCTCGCCATCACAATCGACGGTTTGTCGGAGGCCGTAACAATGGGTATTATTATTATTATTATTATTATTATTAGGGAGTTTCGCAGATGTATCTCTTAATAATTTTAAAATTGCATATTTGCCATTGAATAAAAAATAATTACATATAAACCTCTCAATAATACATAAAATTACATATACTCTTGGGGTTTAAATTGGTTGAAAAAATATCGTTAATAAATAACAGATATATAAAATAATCATTATATCTTTGCGTATATACCCTTGAAAAGTTTTTTTATTGTATTTGGACCTTTTGGATATCTTAATTCAAATTATAACCGTAGTTAATAATGTTTGATTAACTTCTGTTAACGAAATATAATAGTAAGGGTATATCCGTAATTACAATATTTTTCAGAGGTATATATATACAATTATGTTTTTTTAGAATAAATATGAAATTATAGAATTTTTGAGGGGTTTATAACCAATTTTCCGTTATTATTATTATTATTATTATTATTATTATTATTATTATTATTATTTGCATATTGGTCCCATGTTTTTGTTGCAAATAAAATAATTTACCAAAATTGGCATACACCAAATTAATCCCCTGATTTTTCAAAATATCCGATAAAATTTTTATTCTTTTAAAAAATATTTTAAATCTGGAATAAAATTTGTTTCATTATTTAAATTTTTTTTTTTTTTTTTTTTTTTTTTGCTTTTCTTCCTTTTTAAGTAATTTGGTATTTTTTTAATAGAGGAGAAGAAAAAAAAAATATTGGTTTTTTAAAATACAAAATGACATGAATAAATTTACATTATATATATATATATATATATATATATATATATATATATATATATATAAAAGGTGGATAAGCCATTCATCTCTATTAATCTTATAAGATAGAGTTGGTCTCTCAACCTCTCTCACTTGGTAAGAAAGAGTTAGCATCTTTCTAGTATTATTGCAAATAACCATCCACTACCATTTCTTTATTTAAAAATTATTTATGAACTACAATTATTTCAAACACCTCTATTTTTATATAAAATTATAAAACATTTATTAAAAATTTTTATTATTAATCATTATGTGCTATCATTTGATTATTAAAGTTATAGTAATAGATTTAGGTTTTAATTCTTAGTTGATTATGCATATTTTCCCGTGTTTTTAATTGAATTTTACTTTTCTAGTTCAAGTTACTACTCTTCAACTATTTGCAAGCAAATAAGTAGAGTTTGGCTTTTATTCGAGGAGGAAAAAAAAAGAAAAGTCACTAGGCAATGAAGAAAAACAAAGCAAGATCTAGTAAAAACGTGGGTGACCCATGCTAGTTACCACAACCATGGATCGTGGTGTCAAAATTCAAAAGACTCAAACCTTAGAAAGAAACACGACCTAGCTCGTCATCATGGCCATCGATCTTTGTTGTCATTTCAACCCTAATTTAAACCCTCCTCTATATAAGACCAAGAAGAGATTATATTCGAGATATACAGTTGTAATGGCAAAAGTGAGGAGCGGCGTTTTTCTCTAAGACTTCTAAGGTTAAAGAAGAGGCCAAAAAGAGATAAATCAAAGATCAAGTAAGGGTTTCCAACGATTTATAAGCAAACTAAGCATCTCTTTTGTGAAAGATAGAGTTTACTCTTCTTCTTTTTTATTTTTATTTGTTCTTGTTTGTCCAATATTTATTTTGAATATTATGGATTATAAATCAAACATGAGTGAGTAGATCTTTTTGTTCTAGAATTGGGATTAGCCTTATGTGTGGGTAGTAGACTATGTATTGATTTTTATTTTTGTATCAATATTTAACTATTTTTTTGATTCAGTTTTATGGTTCTTAATGCTTGTAAATGAGTTGGATCCTGTGTTTGCATGAATTTAGATATGGAGGAAAGTACCGAAGGGTGAATTGAGATGTTGGAAACCTTAAATTTGAACCTAAAACACGAATTAGAATTTCTTGAGGAAAACTAGGTATCATAAAGCTTAAAGGGACTAATTAGCTTTAACTTCCTAGAAAGTAGGAGTTCATTTAAGTTAGATACATCATTATATTCTGAAAGGAAATAACTAATTCTTTAGGATATTCCACCTTATAATATTCCACTTTCAAAGATAATTAAATTTAAATGAAGAGATTTAGTATAATGTCTTTTATCTAACATTGTGATGAACCCTAATCCTTGAAGTCTTGCATTTGAATTTAATACTACATGCCATCTTTTGCTAGTTTTAGCTTTTATTTATCTTGTTTATTTTAATTTCTTTATTTGAACATCGTCCCGTCTAAATAATCTACATTTGCGAGAAATTGGTACTTGGCAACATAATCTTCATGGGAACAATATTTTTATACTACTTGAATGATCTATCCACTTGCGGTAGAGTGGTGATCCCACGGACTCGGTTCTGTGGGATCATAGGTGGAACCAAGACGTGGTGATCCCACATCCACATGATTTATAAAAACATCAGATGATATATTTATATTTTAAAATGCAATTAAGGGCAATGAGGTAATTTTCTTTCCTCTTGCTTTTCCCCTTTTTCGTTCCCATCTTCTCATCCTTCCGTCCCTTTTTCTCTTCCCCTTCTTCTCCATTCACCTCTCCTCATCGTCCGTTGAAGCAGCCGAGACATATAAATGTGTATTTCTTTTCTCCCCCTCATCGTATTTTTTTTTTTTTGGTTTCTTATGGATTTTTTCTATTTTTCTATTTTTTACCACATATTGCCAATAAGAATTCTGTAGATTTGAGAAAATTATTTTCAATATATAAATGGTTGTCTTCCCTATGCTATGAAAAAACTCAGGCTTTCTTTTTCTGGATTCTCTCTACCGTATTGATTTTCTTTCCTTCATTCCTTGCTAGCTTTTCTTTTCTTTTGTTTTTGTCTTAAATTTTCAATATCGAGAGTCATCAGCAAAAACAAAATGGCCTAAAGTTTGGATTTGTGACTAGGAATGACCAAGAACGGCTTTTCATGGAGATTAAGTGTTTTTTTTTTCTTTTGGATTTTAGGCGGTTGGGTTCATGTGGATGGTGTGAAATATCATTTTTTTTTTCTTTTTCTCTGTGTTATCTGAGAAAGATGTTATTGTGGTTTATTTGGTTGCTTTACTGATTTCAATTGAGTTGCTTTTTTCTTCTATTTGTGTGGTTTTGAAGGTACTCTTCTGGGTAATGTTGGAAATGGTTGCTTGATTATCTAAATTTAGTTGGTATTTGGGATAAAACAAAGATTTTTATTGCTTATTTTTTGTTAAAAAGAAAGTTGTTTTCGATATACTCTTAGTCATAGGATCTTATTTATCTTATCTTTTTCAGATGATCTTGTTCTCTTATTTCTTTTTAATATTAAAAAAGTAGTGTTTTAATGTGAGATATTTTGTAGTTCACGCAGTGCCTTGGATTTGTTTCAGGGTTGGTTTGTTGAATGTCAAATTAGATATTAGCTTTAGTTTTATTATTTCCAATATATAAATGGTTGTCCTGCCTACACTATGTATCAACAATAAGCAAAGACAGAGGCAGCATGGTCAAGCTTCATTTCAGTTGAAGCAACTAAACAACACATGGAGAATACCTCAGTTCAGTTGGGTATGAAACACAAGTTAGGAACCACAAATCATGAAAAAAATCATGAAAATCATGAAAGAAGAACATGTAAGAATCATGAAAAGGACATTACACAAGCATTAAATTTACCTCAGTTCTCAGCTGGTGGCATTAAAAGAACACTAGATTCATATAACTGTAATTACATAATTATTCCAATAACACACAAGACAAAGAAAGAGTTACTTAATTTATGTTGAAACAAAACACTCAAAGCAAAAAAAAAATACAATGTTTAAGAGCATAAAGTCATATCCTTTCCATTCTGATACTTGGGAAAGCATAAACCAACACAGCTATTCAACAAAAATGAGGAATACATATATGAGTCACTTTTCCCTTGCAATTATCCATCATCATAGTTATTCTTCCCTACATAAAAAAAAATATAACAAAAATATAAGAATTGCCAAAAAAGATGTTGCATTATCACTATCAAATAAGATAAAAGAGAATTCACCCATTGGCTGGTGTATAAGAATTTTTTCATTGTCAAGATCTAGTCTCATGGCATGCCCCAACATTTCTTGTCCATTCAATTCAAGTCCCTAGATCAACAACATAAGTAAAATGTGTTATTTCACATAACATAGTTTCAAAAGCAAATAAAAAAAAAAAGAAAAATGATAGAGCATTAAGCAACATTTCAATTAAAGTAACTTACGTACACCATTAACTAACCTTAAGTGCAACACCAACAACTTTAGACTTTCTCTTGTGATTTTTCTCCCAAAATGCTTTCTTTCTTTTGCCATTTCATTTACATTTTGCTAGTGGAGGGTCATGGATTGTTACTTCAGTTGATGTAATTATTTGTTGTGATGATCCTTCTCCATTGTTGCTATTTGAAATTTCAGTGTTTTGCATTTTAATAGCCTTCTCAACCTCTTCACTTGTCCTCCTCAACAAATGCATAACCACTTTATAAACTTCAATATAGCAAGAACCCTTAGTTGCAATTTTTGATGCTTCATGTGAAAGACTACTATATCTGAGTGTTAAATAAGCATGATAGTCTTCTTCTATATATTGGCCATTTTCATTAAAAAACCTTCCCATATTTTGCATCTCTTGACCAACGATTTAACTTGTATTCTCTTCGAATATTATCCACATTAGCCACAATGAATACCTTAAGTATGTGATAACATAATAGCCCTGTAAACTCAAACTTATAATAAGTACAACTGACAAGAAGACTAGATGTAAAATTTTTTTTAACAAGTCTTACATCCCTCTCTGGTATCCAATATTTATATACAGCTATACCTTCATTCTCTTCAATTTATTCACACTTGTAACGAAGACTACCAAGCAATTCTTCTTGGAATCTTGCAAACATAACTGGTGTATATAATTTACTTGCTTCTTCTTCAATGGGCATATGAAGCATTAAAGATGGGTGCACATTATTCATTTTGAAGTCAACTTCAATTTCTTTCTCTCCACGTCTGATTAGTGCCTTCTTAACACCTTGAAAAAAATCCATTAACAAAATTTTTCTGCTAAAAAACCCTTGAAAAATTTGTTTATGCTTTCACTTCGTTGAGTGGTGGACATATCTGCACACAAAAAAAATCACACGAGTATACGGGAACCCACTGTTGGCGCTTCCTATACATTCTCAACATCCAATCATTTTCTTTCAAATCATATTTAGCAAGTACTTCATTCCACTTTTTTTTTTTTTGCAAAATCTTCAATGGCTTCAGGAAACCTGATACAATAAGATAGATCTTTGCCAAACTTGGATCCCCTATTGAATAGTCTACTTAAGTGTCTTTTAGCATTTTGAAAAATATGCCATAAGCAATATCGATGAATAGTCCTTGGTAAGACTTGCGCAATTGCACTGGTGATAACTAAATCATGATCAGTGAAAATTACTTTCGGATGACATTCCTTCATTGCTTGCAACCAATTCTCAAGTACCCAAATAAATGAATACTCTGTTTCATATAAAACCAATACGCACCCAAATAATACAGTTTGTAGATGATGATTAACCCTTACAATTGGAATAAATGGCATTCCATATTTATTTGTTCCATAAGTTGGATCCAAACAGACTACATCTCCAAAGTAGCTATAATACATTCTACACCTTGCATCACTCCAAAATATGCTTGTCAATTTTCCATCCACATTTAGTTGGATTGCATAAAAAAAGTGAGGGTTCTTAATTTGCATTGAGTTCATGTAATCCAACAATCTTTGTGAATCTCCAACAGAATGTTGATCGACCATGAAATCGACCCCGACCTATAATAGAGAACATTAAATATAAGTTGTAAAGCATGGAAACAAATTTCACTCAAAGTAAAGGCTAAATGAAAAGCAAGGATGCTTCATGCTACCAATATATTACACAAATAATTAAACCAACATTATTACAATGAGGCAATAAGCTTGACTAAAAAGATCAATGCTTAAAAAAAAACCTAGTCAAACCTGATACAGAGCTATAACCTGGATAATGAGTCATCCTACTTCAACTAAACAATTTGTCCAAACAACAAGAAACTTGGGTGAATATAAATGATAAGAAAAAAAATTACAATGAGAATAACTTAATTGGAAAGGTAGAAGAAAAACATGATCATAAATGACACATATATCTATTACCACATACACATCCATAAAAAACTAGAAACAATATAGAAATACGAAAAATCTTGACAAAAAGAGAAGAAACACAAGAAGATATTTAGTAATTAATTAAAAGTCATGTTCTCCCAAATCATCATCATCATCATCATCAATTTCTTCATATTCATTGTCTGCCTATTCATCTTCTTCATCTTCCTCAGTTTCACTTTCTGAAATATCTTGCAACCCTTCAGATAAGTCAACAAATTGTTGTATGCCTTGTGGATCAACCAAAGGAGGAATTTCTTGTAAAATACTGACAACTGGATTTGATGTAATTTCCTCTATTTGATATTCGGGGCTACTTTTCCCGGCTACCTTGCCTCAACCATTCTTCTAGCTTTTGTCTTGCACACAGCTAACCAATCAACCTTGTCCTTTTTCATGCTTGGGTACTCAATATAGTTCACTTGAATGGCTTGTTGTGCCAATACAAATGGATCATACTTTGGATACATTTTTTTCCGATTAACATCAACCAAATTATATAGAGGATGAACCTTGGTGCCATTTATTGGATCAAACCATGTACACTCGAAGAGGACAACATGATTCCGTCTATTACCATGATACTCAAATTGGACTACATCCTGCAATAAACCATAGAAATTAGTGCATATATCCTCAACATTGGACCCTTGTACACATATGCCACTATTCATGGTGGCTTTCTCCATGCTATGGGCGACACAGTATGAAAGTTATAACCATTGATAAAGTATCCTGGCCATGTTGTCACCTTCATAGATGGACCCCAAGCAAGGCTTTGCAAGAGAGGATCAATGACTTGATTGACCTTATTTGCCACTTAAACCCAAAAAATTGAATATGAGATATTTTGTCATTCTCTTCATACAATTTCAAGATATTAAAATGATTACTTACAAAAATTTCAAACCACTTTGCAAAATTTCAAACCTTTGAATGCGCATTTAAACATGAAAAATTTTAAAAAAATATTGAAGTTATATATTTTATAGATTGTAAAATTGATTGTTCTATTAATTGATAATATAACTTACTTGTAATATGGTTGCACTTTTAGACAATTTCGCAATATATAAGTATGTGCTACATGTAACTCATTTTCAGAAAACCATCTAATCTTTGGATGACCTTGACTTTGACCTATGTAGTTAAATATAGAGAAAGGTTCGAAGGCACCATCATTTTCCCCTTCATCATTTCGTAGAGGTCTCCTCCTTCTACGAAAAGGATTTGGAGCCTGAGAGGCCGGTCAAACAGAAAAGGCCGCTCAGAGATGCAAGCAAATATCAAATCCTTCGGTGCTGCCTAGAAATCAAGCGATCTCCACGCCTAACCCTATTTGATCATGGACACAAAAACCAAATGAAGCTCGAGTGCCTTCTCTCTCGTTCGCTCGCCAAATGGAGAAGGATTCTAGGCTCCAAAGAAGAGAGAAGCGAATAGCGAGATCCAAAAAAAGGAAGGTGATGATGCCAACGGTGAGGAAGCTTCAATGGGGCTGAGGATTAGGGTTGGTGAGCAAGAGAGTTGGGGCTTGATCTGCTTGGAGATGACGCCGACGACAATGATGCAATTAAATCCATGCTCAGAGAGATGGGGTTGGGGATTAGGGTTTGTGAGCAATAGAGATGGGGTTTTAGATTTGGGGGAGAGATAGAGTTTTGAGAAATGAATTTTTTTTTTTAATTGTCATAACTAATAAAAATTAATTTATTAAATATTTAATATTTGTTATGTGTCACTGATTAATAAAAATGCAAAAAATATTATATTTTTTATTTTTGACACTGTATTTGGCACGGTATTAATAAATTATTATATTTATATTTTTTGCATCGTATTTGGCACGGTATTAATATATTAACTTATTTATATTTTTGGCACCGTATTTGCCACGATATTAATATATTAATATATTTATATTTTTGGCACTGTATTTGGCACGATACTAATATATTATTATATTTATAGTTTTGGCACGGTATTTGACACGTTATTAATATATTATTATATTTATATTTTTGGCACTATATTTGGCAAAGTACTAATATATTATTATATTTGTATTTGACATGGTATTTAACACGATATTAATATATTAATATATTTATACATTTGTCACGGTAATTGGCACATTATTAATATATTATTATATTTGTAATTTGGCATGGTATTTGGCACGATATTAATAAATTATTATATTTGACTTTTTGGGAAGGCATTTGACACAGTATTAATAGTGTTTTGGCACGGTATTAATAAATTATTATTTTTTAAAATATGTTTGGCACTGCATTTGGCACATTCATGTAAAATTATTAAATTTGTATATTTGACATATTATTTGGAGCGAAATTTAAAAATTATTTAATATATATATATATATATATATATATATATATATATATATATATATATATATATATATATATATATATATATATATATATATATATATATATATATATATATATATATATATATATATATATATATATATATATATATATATATATATATAACACGATTTATTAATTCCGTGTCAAATGTTGTGATATATTTGTCACAATTTTTTTCCCTGTCAATTTTTCACAATGCCTATTTGAAAATTTTCTTCTAGTGTTTGTTTCTTTTTGAATTTCTTTGTGTGCACTAATTTGATGAAGCTGGGAATATAGATCAATTACAAATTATCATAAAGAATTTATATCATATTGTTAGTGACATTCCCTATTTTCTGTTTGCATTTTTTTTTTTATATTAATATCATGAGGTTTATATGTGTTCGTTTATCAATTCAATATCCATATAAACATAAATTACTTTTTGATCATTTGAATTAGGGAAAATTATTTTTTACCCCTCATGAATTTTAAATATTCCCAAACAGCCCCTCCAACTTTTGCAAACCCCGGACAACCCTTCCGTTATTGTTTAAGTTCTTTTTTACCCCCTATCGTTCACTTCACATGGATCCATGTTATGAAATTTCATTTTTGCCCCTGAAAATGGTGGGAAAACAGCCCAATCACATCGCGTCCAACTTTTATACATACAATTTTGCATTTTATTTTTTTACCTTTTTGTTTGCTTTTTGTCAAACAAAGTTTGAAAGGCTCATCACATTTTTTCCTTCTTCTTCTTCTTCTTCTTCTTCTTCTTCTCTTCATTTAGTATGTTCGATTTGAGTTTTGCCAGTTTTCTGATAAGGTGAGAATTTCTTTGTTGCTCCCACTTTGATCATTCTTTGGGAGGGAGTAACAATTTATAAAAAAAATGCAGATTTATTATAGAAAGTTTTTGTGCTATTGCTAGATAACGGGGGAGGGACGAGGGCTAATGTTCACGGAGCTGACTTCTTGGGAATCAGTGTTAGCTGAGATATGTGAGCGACGGAGTTTCGATGTTTCCCAAGTCAGGGTGAAGTTTATCACACCTAATAGACATAAAACGGTTTATCCAATAGAAAATGAGGTTGAGTGCATATGTCACATGTACTCCATCTTCAAATACGATGTATTCGATCTTGTTGTTGAGATAAACGTTGTGTCATTGTCGTATCCTAATAAAAACGTGTTCTTCTTGTTATAAAGTTCTTCTCTTTATGTTTATCTTGTTGTATAAGCTAATTATTGTTTAATTATTCCAGTTTATGTTTAAATATATTAAGTTTCCATTTAAAAATTGTCTTCTCCGCTTAAATTATTCTGTTTCTGTTTAAATATTTGTCTTACCGTTTAACTTTTCTAGTTATCGTTTAAAACTTTTATGTTTCTGTTTAAAATATTGATTGTTTTTGTTTAAATAGAAGTGTTGGCAGGAATTTGGATTCAGTGAGCGTCTCTTTTCCATCTCATGGAGACCTTAACCGTGTGGCATGCTTTCCTTATTCGTCAGATCATCATTTTGAAGGCGTTGAACATTCGAAAGTAGAGATACTTGTAGGCATTATAAATAAACAAATATTTTGAACAGAAATAAACTTATTTGAGTGTCAACTTTTGATATTTAAACATAGATATTGTCTCTTAAACGTTTTACTTAAACATTTTGAGAAATGAAAACACGACATTGTAAATAAGTATAAAGTTAAACAGAAACTTTTAGAATTTAAATAGAGATAACAATATTTAAACAATAATAATGATATTTAAACAGAGATATCTTGTTATTTAAACAGAAAGAGTAAAGATATATATGCCGAACATCTCACACGAAATCTTTACACGAATGACGTGGATGCCCATGTGGCATCCACATCAATCACATCTTATTAGGTTTTTTTAAAAAAAAAATTAAAACCTAACTTAACAAGGAGACCCGTGGATGCCATCTCCCTGTTTTCTCTGGTCATCTCGCTGCCGTCATGACTTCCGATCTTCTTTATTACCTTGGTTTCATTCGAGATGGGGGTGACGACGGCGAGATGATGGCGGGAAGATGGACGGCGAGATGGGGACGACGGTGGCAAGATGTGGATGACGACGGAGAGAGGAGAGAAAACAGGGAGGTGGCATCGACGGGCCTCCTTGTTTTGCTTTAAAGTAAGTTGTAAATAAGTATAAAGTTAAACAGAAACTTTTAGAATTTAAATAGAGATAACAATATTTAAACAATAATAATGATATTTAAACAGAGATATCTTGTTATTTAAACAGAAAGAGTAAAAATATATATGCCGAACATCTCACACGAAATCTTTACACGAATGACGTGGATGCCCATGTGGCATCCACATCAATCACATCTTATTAGGTTTTTTTTAAAAAAAAATTAAAACCTAACTTAACAAGGAGACCCGTGGATGCCATCTCCCTGTTTTCTCTCCTCTCTGTAGTCGTCATCCACATCTCGCCACCCTCGTCCCCATCTCGCCGTCATCTCGCCGTCGTCATCCCCATCTCGTCACCGTCATCCCCATCTCGCCGCCCATCTCCCTGCCATCATCTCGCCACCGTCATCACCTTCTCGCCGGTCATCTCGCTGCCGTCATGACTTCCGATCTTCTTTATTACCTTGGTTTCATTCGAGATGGGGGTGACGACGGCGAGATGATGGCGGGAAGATGGACGGCGAGATGGGGACGACGGTGGCAAGATGTGGATGACGACGGAGAGAGGAGAGAAAACAGGGAGGTGGTATCGACGGGCCTCCTTGTTTTGCTTTAAGGTAAGTTAGGTTTTAATTTATTATTTTTTTTAAACCTGATAAGATGTGAATGATGTGGATGCCACATGGGCATCCACGTCATTCGTGTAAAGATTTCGTGTGAGATGTTTGGCATATATATCTTTACTCAAACAGAAAACTCATTATTTAAACAGAAACAATAAATCTTAAATGGAAACCTCAAATGTTTACTTAATATCTCATTATTTAAATAGAAACCAAATTTTTAAAACTGCAACCATATCAACGTAAAGAGAAAACCTACATTGTAATACACAAAACAACACCCTAGCCAATAAATCCCTCTACAGACTTCAATATCATCCAATAAAAATGGAACCACAAAACAAAACCGAAAAATCTCTTTTTCTAACATAATCGTTTAAAAAAAACTATAAACACAACTTCTTCAACGGCGTCCACCTTGGCTCAATATCTTAGACTGCGAACTAATGAAACAACGAATACTTGAACAGGAATTCTTCTCCAAGACAATGGTGGAAAGCAAAGTTCTTCTTCAAGACAAGGATGCCCAGACAGAGACAACTTTGAAAATGAAAAAACTGAAGGGGTAAAGAGAGAAAAAAAAAAAACGTATAACCGATGGCTATAATAGTTGTCTCTAGGGATTACCCAAAAAATAACCCTCCGTCCCTCTCAATCCGGAAACATAATTGTTCTCTCACAATTTCCCATGCAAGGGCAATTTCGTCCATAAAATTCAAAAGTAACTCCGTTACAGCCGGTTATAACTTTTGGGGGTTTGAAAATCATTGACTTTAAAAGCAAGGTGTTTTTAGGGATTGCCAAATTAAAAGGGTGTTTTTGACAATATTATAAAGTTGTGAGGTTTTTTTGACAATTTCCACTTTGAATTATTTTTACTAAATAGAATATAGAAACAGGTTGTTGACTTTACTTAGCATATGCTCTCTAGACACCATATGACAAAAAAATACAAATAAATAATAAAATAAAATAAAATAAAATAAAACAAAAAGAAAAACAATGTGTTAATGGGGAATTAATGTTACAATATGCATGGTTTGTCTGTTTTAGATATCATCATATGTCATTATTAATGCCAAATATCAAATGTAGCCCTTATAAAGTTTCTTCCTTGCATTGATAAATTTCGTGACACATTTTGAGATCATATTCCAGTTGTTTGGATTGTAGAAACACTACAAGTAAGTTGGTCTATAGCGGCTAAATTTAGCGGCAAATTTATAAATTTGTCACTATTAATTTCTATAGCAGCATATTTTTTATATTAGCCGCTATAGATGTATTTTTAATGGCAAATTTTTGAATTAGCTACTATAAACACAATTTTATTTATTACTTATTTATAATAATTTTAATAGTGACCAATTCATGAATTAGCCGCTACATATATTAAATTTAAAAAATTATATTTAAGGGTTAAAAATAATCTCCATTATCTTTTATTATTTATTGAAATAAAAAATTTTACATGAAAAAATCTATTATTCCGAATTTTATGATAATTTTTTGTTTTGAGAATTGTACGCTTATGGCCATTATGCTTTAAAAAATAAAAAAAATAGGTTTATTTTATGTCATTAATTTATTCATAAATAAATCATAACATTGTAGCTGAGCTATGTGTCAATTTTTAATGAAGTCAATTAGATTAATCTAAGCTTTTTAATTAAGTGGCCATCATTAGATGATCATATTTTGCATGGTGCGATCATCACTGTATATCAGTTAGAGGATGAAAGAAATGCTAATGTGGGCTCACGGCTAGGGCTAGTTGATGAAAATAGTTTTTAGGGTACTTTTTGAAATTTTTTTAATATTGGATCAATTCTCTTTTTATTTATAATATATATATATGTATTGGATGTGCACCAAATACGATAATTGGTTACAGGTCCAAACTAACCCAAAATATGACTAAATAAATTAAATTATTAAAATTAATTATTTAAAAACTCTAATATTAATCAAACCCTAAAACACTCCTTCACTCTCTGTCTCGAGCTCCGCTATCCACTCCTCCATCCTCTCCATCTCCCTTCTCCTCCACTCCTCATCCTCCATCTCCCTCTTCTTCGCTGCCGGCGCGGTCGGCATAGACACCAACCGCCACAGTGACCTTACCGCCGATGAACCTGACGACATTGAAGACACCCCCACTAGAATTGACTCCGACGCTGAAGCCACTACCAACATCGCGTCCCTAATAACTCCGACGAGCTCTGCGTCGACGATATCCGACACAAATAGAGTGGTTTCTCTAATCATTGATGTGAGGCGGACTAGATCTTTCTCGGTTTCCTTCATGGATCGGAGGCTGGATGTGAGGCGTGGCTCATCGCGCCTCCGGAGATCACAGTTTGGGTGGCGGATTGGTGGTCTCTAAGGGTGATGATCTTGGATCAGAAATGGTTTGATTGCATTTTTAATAGCTTTTTTTTCACTTCCTAGTTAAATCTTTTTTTTTTTTGTGGGTTCATCTTTTCTGCATCAAAGATTAATTAGTAAAAGTTTTATCAGCATAATGTCTTGCTATGCTAATCGATTAGCTTGATATGTTTAGGATAAGAGTGTTGTTATTAGCACATGGCAATGCAGGTATAATATAGTTGAAATGGCGCTGAGGCATCTTGCTGAAATGAGGTTCTATTTAATTAAGTTTCAACTTTCATGAGAACTATAATTTTCCCTACTTCTGTTTTGATTTGAGATAACCTTAGTGGTTTTATAATGTTCCATTGTTTTTCATAAGATTTAGGGGGACTAATCGAATCCACTGAGTGCATTAACTGTTTGGGCTAGTGATATATCAAAGTTTTAGAGAATGGCTTCTGGATTTGCTTTTGATAGAATGAATTATTTTACTTTTGTCTTTTCCCTGTTATGTCTCAATTCCTTGATCTCCCTCTGACATGCAACTCTACGGGGGAGAGTGATTGAGTAGTCTTGGTTGGCGGTAAGTCACATACTCTCCATTCAAACAGGCATGCTTGTAATATGGTTTACTGGGTTTCATGTTAACAGATACATACATATATTGAAATCATAATTCAACTTTATGTTGTTGGCTTACAATAGTATACATGGTAACATGGTCCTGTGTTTGTGCTTTACTTGTTAATCAACTTACTCTAATTTGGTGTGACCATGGATTCTTTTATATCTTATCAAGCAAAGCGATACTAGAGACCATGCTTTATGTAATTTGTTCCTTTTGAGATGACAAGTTGTGCTTCTCTTGAACTTTGTTTTATATCATCACTGTATTAAACCAAGCTTCGCATTCAAGCATCCCATAGCATTTGTTACCAACTGTGGAATCAAATGTTTCTTTATTTTACCAGAACTGTTATTTTTCAATACTTTTGAGTTAGTAGTCTTTAGTAAAACATAGAATGGTTTGTGGATAGATTTTGTCAGAACAATATGGATAAGAACTAAGTGGCTATTATCAAGGTTGTCGTTGAATATTATCTTGGTTTCAAAGATAGGAACATGTGGCAGGCATGGTGATGGATAAGCTCCAAAAGGAAGTAGTAATGAAGAATATTAGTTGGGAGGACTTTGTGAATTATGTTAGATTCACTTGATATGCAAAATTTCATCTAACTGCATCAAAGGTAAAAGAAGATTAGTGCGATTTTGTGAATTTTGCCAGATTCACTTGATACACAAAGCTTTATCCATTTACATCAGTATCAAAAGAAGACTGTTTCAATCAAGAATCTTCACATGATATTAATAAAAATCTGAGGGCCCATGATTGAGGTGCGTCATTGCCTTATTATGGAGATGGATAATGATGGCAATACTGAAAGCAAGAAGAATATGCCTCAAGAGAATAATGACACTATACATGTTTATGCATTGTAATAAACACACCTGTCAGTTTGTTTGTTGGACTTTCTGTATAAGCCACTGTGTCATAGGTCGATATCAAGCCTGATCTTTTTTTATGATACTTAAGGATACCTAATTTCCATCGAATATTCATTTGTCCTCATATGAATTATGTTTACATTTTTGCTGCCATTATTATATGCACGCTGATTCATGCTTGTGTATAAGAATAGTAGAAAAGTTAAATTCCATGTATATCAGTTATTGTGTTTGCCTTTACTTCTTTCTTGTCTTTTTTCCATTCCTTTTATCATTTTTTTGTGTGGAAATTGATTAAAGTCAAGGAAGAATTTATCCAACAATTTAGCTTTTATCTGTTTGCTTGCAATTCACATGTTGGGGCACTGATTGATTTCTTATTCTTTTTGAAAAACAAAAAGGATAAAAAATCCTCATCTTTCAAGTTGTTCACAAAAAGTGAAATTGAAACACTTGTGACCATCAAATAATCTGTGGAAATTTGTGTTGATAATATTAATCATATCTTTTTGTTATTCATGCAAACCTGAAATTTGATGAACAAGTTTTTTTTCCTGCAAATCCAACATAAATTGCTATATCTGTTTATGTTCTAGTCATTAATAGTTTCAAACATCAGTTCAAAAGAATATTATTAGCTTCACATCCTTTGCATGTTTTTTTCCTGCAGGAATTATATTAGCACAAATCTTTGTAGTCAGAACACAATTCTAAACTCATGAGTAGGTTAGGTTGTTGGAGAAAGCGAAAGCATCCAAAACGAATCATAGTTATGAAGTGATCAGCACTTCATAGGAGTAGAGTTGAAGATGCCGATGTGTATACTATACCCTATTGAAGCCACTAGGCTGATAAAGAGTCTTATGTGACCAGATAACTCATAACCAACTAATAGGTAAAAAAAAAGAAAAAAAGAAAATTTGGGTGTGGCCTCTTGAGAATGCGAAATGAAAATGACAAGATCTCTTTGATTTGTCCTGATCAACTGGTTGAGGTGGCATGGGGACCAAACCAGTTGGTTGTGAACCTTCTGCTCACTGACAGAGACTTTGCACTAGGCCACCTTTGCTAAATTTTGAACAGTATTTCATCTTTTTGACTCAACACGAGGAGGTAATTGTCTTTCCCAGAATTCCATTAGATTCTCTCATCTTTTATTTCTTTATTTGTTTTTTTTAATTCTTCTTTTTTTTTTTTGTCAAGCATGCTGGGATTCTAGGGACCAATGCCACCTTGTGGATCATGCAGCGTTCAGTTTCTGTACCATTTTTGCTTTTAATGATTCATTGTGTATTTAAGGTTGACACAAAGCAGAGCGGTAAATAGAGTTAAAGGTATTATTCTTCATCTCCTCGCATGCCATTTAGTTTTCAGCCTAGACACTAGATAATTCCATCGGGTTACATCTAAATAAAGCTATGGTTTTCTCTGTCTCCATTTATTGTATCCATCGGGTGTGTTTCTTGATTAATTCCTACTTTCTTTTGGTTAATTTTTCTTATTTTTTTTTAAGAAAATTCATTTGTAGTTTCTTGTCTGTTGTAATTTTTTTTTCCAAGTTTGTGGTTTGTGTCTCGAGTTCTTTAACCGAATTGAAATAGTTTATAAGCAGGTGTTAGGAAATAAGTTTCAGAATAAACTCTTTGAAGATGTTGATCCAAGGTATGAATGTAAAAAACCGACATATTGATAAACGAAATTCATATTTTTATAAACTAATTTAGATGTTTACTACATAACATTAAAGCACTTATACTTGCCTTTTTGTGAAATAGTTTACTCACTTTTTTTTTTTTTTTTTTTTTTGAATAATTATTCTTTGGTAGTAAGAGTTATACAATTAAACAACTCTTACCCAAAGTGTTGTGATCCTGATGAAAGCCAGATAATTGCAAAAGGTTACTTTGCATAACTTCTTGAAACCCATCTGCCAATTTGATTTGTATCTTTTAGTGGCTACAGGATTTTTTTTTTATGTCCACTGTTAACTTTTTTTTTCCCTCCATGAAAGAGTGTGGTCTTTCCTAACTAATAGACATCCACTATCCTGTTATAGCCATCTTATAGAATCCTTCCTATTGTTAAATTTTTAACTATGGATGTTAACTTTATTGAACAGTGCCATGTATGTCTCTGACACATGTAAGAAACATCATACCGTAATTTTATTATATTTTGGGTTTTAGCCATGAATTTTTTTTAAAGTACTCAATATCAATTAAAAAGGCTTGTATTAGTTAAACAACCTTTATTCTTCTCATTGTGTTAATCTTGTTTTCTTTAACAGGAGGAAATGGAGAGAAGTCACAAGTCATCTACTGGTATTTGTGAATGAATCTCTTGATGCTGAATCAATTATTATCCTCTACCATCACTTCTGATATTAAATTTTTTGCAGGCCCAAGTCTGATGGTGGTCCACTAAACGGATGAAGGAAGTTGCATGCCCTATTTGCACTGTCCATTTTCAAGTTTAAAATTTGTTTGGTTTGCTCTGTTTGGAAGCCTAATTTTCATTCTTTCATGCCATAACTCACAAGTTATGTTCAATAGTAATGTTGAAGTCACTCCAAAGAGATTGGAATCTAATTGCTGATAAATTAGCTTCACAGAGTAGAAATTCACCTGCTTTACCTTTATTCTACATAGGTATAGACTTGCTTAGGTGGCTAATAAAGGTCACTTAGAGGGTTGGTTCTTTTAACGTTATATGGTATTCACTTTGTCTTCTTTGATTAGTGGTGCTTTGTAAACTTTGTTAATTCATTTTAATACAATAGATCAGCTCTTGTCAAGCTCATTTAACAATATATATATATAGTGTTGATAAAAAAAAATCAAGGAATATCTTCATAGTGAACACTGAGCATGCAGGGCACACTCAAGCTCAGGCTCGCTGGCCTGTTAACTGGCCCACCTTAAGTACAACAAAGCTCAAGAAACTGGTGGTTTCTTGAAGCAAGAGGAAGGCACCGGACACGGCTATTTTTGCATTCACGTGTCGACTCTTTTTGCTCGCGTGCACGCGTCATCCAGAACGTTCTCGTCGGCACCAAATTAAGAGCTGCTTCCTGATCACTCTCCTCTCTTTTGTTTATCCTATATGTGATCGTTGTAAGAAAATTACTTATATATATATATTTATATGAAGGGGTTGATTGGAGAAATTGAGAAGTCGCAAGGGTTTTAAGGTAAATAAACATAAGAAAACAGGGCGAAGTGTTATCCTGAAGAGTTGTCCTCCAAAGTCAAAAGGCTAGAGAGCAAGCCATTAAACCAAACAAAACGCCATTATTCTTCCAAGAGAGAGCATCAATTCTAACCCAAGGTGAGATTTTTCTTCAACTGTCCATTTTCAGTAATAGGTTTGTTTGTTCTTCAATCCTTTTCTTCTTCTTTTTTCCCCTTAATTTTTCTCATAATGAATGATGGTGTACATTATAAGATCTTCTTCATTTGGAGTTCTCTTTTTTGTTTATTTATTTATATTTAATTAATTAATGCTTTCTATTTTGATGTTCATGGTGATCTCATCCCTTTTTATTTTTTTTGCATTTTTTTTAATTTGATGAGGAAAATTTGTGGGTTTTTTTTTGTTCTTTCAAGTGAATGTAATTAGTCAACATGATTTTTCTTATTATGTGGATACTTTTGGTGTTAATTATGATCCACACTCTAACCTGAATTTGAGTATATAAATACTTAAGATTTCTTTTGAAGATTCTAACTTGTTTTATCTTGAATTCTTAATCTCTACTCCCTAGTACCTTCCCATTTCTAATTTTTTAACACAAGAATGGTTTTCATCTTTTGGTTTTGTTCTTTTTATATCATCTTCTTTTCATTTCTGAAACATTTGCATTCTTGCATGAGATCTATGTCACAACTTGTGAATTTAATTTTAGTATTTTACTGTTGAAGCATTCTCAAGCACTTGTTGGTGTCTGTGTTTGGACAATGAAAAACAAATTAATTTGTAAAAATCAGCCTCGTTTTGTAGGAAGAAAAATGTTATACTAACTCTTTCTTATCAAGATGGTAACTATCATAGTGGTGCTAAATATTGTGTGTGTGTGTGTGTGTGTGTAGCTACGAATAGGTTAGAAGTTTTAGTGTCCACAACCAAGCACACTTTTGATTTCCTCCACTCACCCTCTAATTAGGGAAAGCATATAACATGACTTCAAATATAGTAATTACGTTTGACGTGGGTGTTGACTAGAGACAGTTATATTTTACTTAGATGTTATAGTTTTGACTTATGTTGTGGGCTGTCACCATTGTGCTCGTATGTATGATTTGGCGATCAGATTGCAGAAGATTAAATATAAAATTTTAGTATTTATTTATATGTAATGATTTGCTAGCTTCAAATAGTGCTAAATTTTGTTCAAGACATTTGAAAAGCTATACTAATGATTGATTTATGAAGATGGAATTTTTGGTTGTGATTTGGACTAGGACTTACTTTTCTTTACTGAGCAGTAATTGGTCTATGCCTAGTTTTAGTTTAAAAATCTTGTTTAAAACTATATTGTGTTTTGTTTTTACCTTTTGAATCATTGAGATAGGCTAGCCACAAAAATTTGAATAGCTAGCTAGTTTCTCTTTTAAGTTTCAAATCACAAAACCTAAGGATCAATATCTGTTGACAGCCATTGGCTATTTGAATATTGGTGAAGATCATGCATTTTTTTTGTATTGTAGAAGCAAATCTTTTTCTTCTTTTCATTTAGTGTGATCTTTTCAGGTTGGAGTTGTCTTAGAGGAGAAATTGCTTGATCTTCTGGAGATAGCTATGTCATCAGATACTGCAGAGACTGTCAAAAGGTCTTGAGAGCTGATGGATTCTGGCGTTGATCCAATGGCTCTAATGTCTCAATCGGCTGCACTTATAATGGACATTATTGCTGGTACATACCAGCTGGCAAACTCTCTGTCTAGAGCTTCAGTTCTTGGTGGTCAAAGTTGTAAGTACATTAATAAAGCAGAAACATGGTCGCATGCACTTGTTGTTTGTCTTGCATTATTAGTTGTCCAAGCCCACTGAAACAACAAAATGCTTTGTTTGATTGCTTATGGTTCAAATGAGCGGCACTCCCAAAGGCTTATGCATTTTTATTATTCAATTATCAATTCTATTGAAATGAATTTAGCTGCATGTTGATCATCTTCTTTTTCATTCTTAATGTATGCTTATTAGTGACTGAAGCTGAACTGGAAAAGTTACAACAGGCACTCAAGATTCTTTCTAATGCTGAAAAACAGTTATGACTTTCTAGTGAGCGCTCAACATGGTTTACTGCTGCTCTACTACAACTTGGTTCTAGCCATGCTCTAGAGACTGCTTAATCAAGTAACAACAGCAAACAGTGTGTGAAATTGATCGGTAAAGATCCTTTTGATCCAGTAAAAGAGATTTTACTTTGTTCTTATGCGGAGTCGAGATTAACACAATAGGGTGAGGAAAGAGAAAGAAAAAAGAAATATCGAACAATACTTTTACTGTATTGCCCCAATTCTTCTTATGTTTTTTTTTCCTTTGTTCTTATTCATTGTGGACCATTATATTTTTACTGAAGTAGCAGGGTCCAACAATTTTCTGTTTGCAGGTATTTTGGTTGCTTTTATTGGATTTGTGGATGATGATGTAAAAGTTCTTTAGTTTATCTTTTTCTTTTTAATGGTGTGAGATTAATAAATTTAAATATTATTATTGTTTTTCATGTTATCTCATATATATATATATATATAAGAAATAGATTTGATTAGTTATTAAAGCTTATACTCAATTTATAAAGTCTATAGCGGCAAATTTTTCGGTCGCTACAGGATACTAAACAAATCTATTGGACTTATAGCGGTGGAAATGTTTCACCACTATAAAATTTATAACGGCAAATTTTTTTGCCGCTATAAGAATACTAAACAAATTTATAGGACTTATAGCGGCAGAAATATTCCGCCGCTATAAAATTTATAGCAACAAAATTTTTTGCCGCTATAGATCATTGTGTAGTTCTAATCCTAACAGATAAAGTAGCGGCAAAAGTGTACATTTGTTACAAAAAAGATATAGCGACCAAGGATTTAGTGGCTAATTAGCTATTTGCCGCTATAGAGTTATTGAAGCTAAAATAAGACTTATAGAAGCAAATTTTTTTGCCGCTCTAAGTCCTTATTCTTGTAGTGAAAATACTGAAACTATAAAGCTGATTATGATTTGTATGTTAAGTATCTTAAATATGCTCTAACAAATTAGAACTTTCACACATAATAATGATAACTTTCATATGTACAGAACATTTTGAGATTGTTTTTCATGCTATTTAATAGACCAAAAGGCAGCTATATTAGATGAAATTTGGGCATCATAACCCCTTTTTTTTTTTATTTCAGATGCAGAACAAATTGATATGAATTGTTGTATTTATTTACTAAGGAATATTATAAATTAAAGGTCTATTATATGAATCTCTACCAAAAGTTTTTGAGGGTACATCTACAGTTGATTGTGGTTCTTCATGTCGGATTCATATTTATATGTGGTCTAATTGGCAAAAAGGCAAAAAGAATATATATCAAGCAAAAAAAAAAAAAAAAATGGTCCAAAATTGATAAACACGTATAATTTTTATTGGAGAGAATTTAAGGTATAATTATGTTTTAATTTATGTATTAAATTTTATTAAATATAATATTAATTTTATTACATTAATTTATCTCTAGTTTTTATTGGTTTTTTTATAAATGAACTAATTTATTTTTTATTTTTTTTTAAATTTTTGCATAAACATTATTATTGGCCCATAGAAAAATATGATACCATCAAAGCAGTTTGGGAAAATGTCTACCGAGGTCAATATAACAGGAATTTATGTAGGTGGCACAAGTCTTGTGAGAAAACCTGTAAGAAGTCTGTTTGGGTTGAAGATGAAATTTGGAATAAATGGTTGGAGTATTGGAGTAAAGAAGAATCCAAGCATAAGTCCAGGTAGGCCTCCATTAATCGGTGTAGTGAGATAGGAGGCAAAGGGAGTGGAATTAGTAGGCATCTAGGAGACTTCAAATCATTTGTTGAGTATGCTATAGATTTAGTAAACATCTTAAATTTATTTAAGTTATTTTCCTTTCAGTGTTAAAAAAAAATTAATGGTTTAATTTTAAAGTTTTTTCTTCCTTATTATTTAAATTTGTTACAAATTTTAATGTTTTTGTTTTTGATTTTTTTAGAGTAAGTCACTTTAGAAGACACCTACCGTATTTGATATCATCTGCGGCCTCGTGTGACTAGAGAAAGAAAAGGTGTTGATTCACAAGCACAAGTAGTTTATGTAATTTTCTAACTTAATCTCATATTATTTTATAGATTATTTTATACATATTGTAATTAATATTATAATTAATTACAGGATATCATGCAAAAGATGGTTAAGAATGCTTTACAATCATTATTAGATGGATGACAACCTTCACCGCTTGATATGGATGCTATGTAGTTGGAGTATTCAGGTGAAGAAATGAAGAGATATTATGGTCTTAGGTATCAAACATCAAGCTTGTATCTAGAGTTATTTTCTAGTAGTGCTACATCAGCTCCCCCACCACCTTCAGTTGTTGTGATCCCCCCAGAGATTGTACCCGAGATGGAGGGCATGAGAAACAACAAAACCATAATTTGATGTGTTAGGACCAGAACATGATTAGACAGATGAGCCATGAGTGGAAGTGTATGAGAATGATGATACAATCTGGATTGCCGGATGAAACAAACATCACAGGCTCAAGGGATGGAAGGGGAGGATGATGATAACCTATAATTATAGATTGACTTTTTAATTTGTCTTTGTGCACGTTACTACTACTACTACTAGTACTACTACTACTACTATTATTATTGCTATATATGTTATATTTTGTTAAATACATTAGAATTTCTATGTGTGTTATATTTTATTAGGATCATAACAATAAAACTCATTGTTGTTCATAAGAACAGGGCATTGGTGAATTTGCATTAGATTTATTAGGGAAATAGAAATTCTGTTGAAAATCCATTACAAATTTGCAACCTATTTTCAAGGGATTTATTACAAATCCATTGCAAATCTATTGCAACTTTGCAATGCATTTGTAATAGAATTTTTCACGTATTAAGGCATATTTGAATGCATGATAAATTTTTCCATATGAATTTTATTTTATAGGATTCAAAGATGATTTATATGGAAATTACTACAAGGAAAAATTCCTAGCGAACGGTGTTTGAATATGCACAGAAAAAGTTTTCTATGAAAATAAAATTAGGCGTTAGAGTTTTTAAAAAAAACAAGCTGTTGAAAAAAATTACCATTATATAGTAGCCATTGACAATTTCCCTCTATTTAAAGGCAACACTCTTTATGCAATATGTAAACTTGCCTCCCTTCAACTCTAATTTTTTACATCTCCAAGCCTTTTATTTAATATGGATTTAGATCAATGGAGAAAGATTAATGAAGATGATGACAAATTCATGCTCACCATTTTACCAAGTCTAGTTCCTGTAAGTTCAGAAAGTAGTATTTCTCATACATCAATATTGATAGGTATTGCATATGTACAAAAAATTCTTGAAGGTCATAAGGCACGTTGTAAGAGAGAATTTTGTATAGAGCTTCGTATATTTGAAGCACTTGCTAATTGTTTAAGGGAAAGATCTCTTCTTCGTAACTCGAAAAGAATTACAATCGAGGAACAATTACCAATGTTTGTGTACACTCTTGAGTACAACGCTAGTAATCGTAACGTGCAAGAGCCCTTTTAACATTCGGTAGAAATGGTTAGCCGTTATTTTGGTAAAATGCTTAAAACTATTACTATACATGCTAGTACATATATAGAATTGCCACCAACAACTATATCACCAGTTATCTAGGGCAATAGATTTTTTTTCCATATTTCAAGGTTAGAAAGCTTTAAATTATGAGTTATTGTCTTTTTATTTATTATTTACATTTTTTTTTAATTTCTCTTAACAAATGTTATGGGTTTATTATTTTAGGATTGCATTAGTACTATTGATGGAACACATATTCCAATCACTATTTCTTTGGCCTTGCAAAATCTTTATAGAAATCGAAAACAAACATTATCCTAAAACATTATGGTCGCATGTGATTTTAACCTATGTTTTGTATATGTTCAGACTAGTTGGGAAGGTTCTACTTTTGATGCTAGAGTTCTTTAGCATGTAATCGACCAAGGCTTCCATGTCTCACCAAGTAAATATTACCTAGTGGATGCAGGATATGCAAATACTCTGAATTTTATTGCTCCATACTGAGGTTTGGGTTATAACTTACAGGAGCAAAGACGGGCGTAATGTAGACGAACTATTTAATTTGAGAAATGTTTCATTGAGGAATCATATTGAACGCATTATTGGTGTCTTGAAAATGAGATTTTCTATACTTAAAGTTGCAACCTTTCATCCAATAGATTCTAAAACCAATATAGTAGTTGATGCATGTGCCTTGCATAATTTCATACATATACACAATGGTAAGGATGAAATTGAGGAAATTAGTAATGGAGCTAACGAAGTTACCGTCCCAAATGGAGATGATACACATGGAAATGATGTCAATGCAATGAACTCTGAACATATTGGAGGTGCTCACAAAAGAGATGAAATAACAATGCGAATGTGGGATGATTACTATAACTATCGTAGAAATGTAATATAAAAGATGTATAAGGTTATTAATGTTGCCTTGTTTTGGGGCTATGATTATTATTTATAAAACTCCCTTTTGTTATGAAATTGGCATAAGTTTTAATATTGCCAATAGTTTCTAATATCCATTTTCATAAATAAATAGTCCTCTGAAGCATGAATATGGTATTAATTCAACTAAATACCCATAAATAAACAAGTAGTTCTCAAATAAATAGATGGTTTAATAAACATAAAGTGTTATATAAAAGATTCAAGTCATTGTGACAATAATAAACATCCTCAAACATAAATTGCATGTAACTAAATAGAAAAAAGAACATAGCACATAACATTATTTTTAATCAATCATTTGTCTAAGCCATGACACTTTTCAATCTTCCTTAAGATTCAAGAAGATTTCATGATTACCCTTATCATTAAACAATGTTGTAGCTTTAACCATGTCTTCATCTGAAAACAACACCACATTAAATGCTGCCATGCATTCTCCTATGGTATACTTCTCCTCTACTAGGTTCATTTCATAGCATTAATATAATTATCAATCTCAGAGTGACACATATCTATATATTGTTCTAAGAATGCCTCTTACACATTTTTTTCTCTTTCAATTGTACGTTTTTCCTTCTTTGCACATCACCATCTCCTAACCTTTGTCGTCTTTCATTACATGAACTTTGGGGTTGTGAAATATATGGTTGAGTGCATGGAGGTTCCACTTGTGCAAATTCACGATCCTCTGTCTCTGTTTCGGGGTAGACAATGATTGAATGGGATCATTTCGAGCCAAAATACTTGGAGAAAGAGTGTTCATTAGCACATTAGCAATGTTTGCACAATAATCTACATCACGAGAATGTCTTCCTTCTACATATCTCCCTATATAATAAATGTACAAATGATTAGAAAATTTATTACTAATCCATAAAGGAAGCCTTGGTAAACAACATATTTTTACCCTTATAAATCTCCTGCAATACTGTGAAATATGGGAAGGGTCTTTGATGTCATCTTCTTGCTTCTTTATTTCTCTGCATATTTTTATTAAAATTAGATAAAAAAAAATTATTGCATAAAGTTTGTTGGTTAAGTAATAAATATATATACCTCAAGTAGTGGTGCCCAAACATCATCGGGGGCTGATACCATAGTTTTTTCATAATCCCATCCAAAGCCACTTAATTCGGTAAACCCCTTCAGAAGCTTGTAATTTTTTTTTATCTCTTGCTCTAATACTGTAACTTGAATGACAGTGCAATTTTTATTAGGGAATTTAGTTACTATGTCACGCAATATTCTATTCCATGCCTCTTTACTCCATCCATTTTGTGAGCGGTGTTCTGGAACATTATAATCACCTAACAATTTCACTATATGAGCCTTATGATTTTCATTCTATTTGGCCCTTGTGTCGGTCTTCTCTTGATTTGCCATCTATAATACAAAGGCAAAATACTACAGAATTTCTGTTTTTGGAAATGGAAACACAAATAACAACTTAATGAGACTTCAAACTAAGGGACCAATCCTACTTAACAAAATAATTATCGAATATAACAAAACGTATTTCTAGTATAATTTATGAGGGTTCAAGCTCATAGATATTGTCGTTCAGCTCTTATACATTTTTGACTAAAACTTCAAGCCATATTCACTGAAGTAAGAACAAATAAATCTTTGAATAAAATTCCTTTTAGTAAAATTTCAATATATAACCAATGTCATTGTTAAACAATCATTCAGACATAGAATAAGACTACCATTAAAGACAGAATAAAAAGGCATGATTAACTATTTAGATATTCATATAAGCATGTTTCAGTGACAAGTGACCAAAAAATTAACCTTCACTGGAATAGCATAAAATCCATTATCAAGTAATAACAAATGAAATCAAGATAAATATCCCGCAATGCCGCTCTCCTAGGAAGAGGAAAACATGGAATAACAAATTAAATCAAGGTAAATATCATAGCCTATGTCCAAAACAAGATCATACCAAATTAGGGAAATCCCAATGAGCAATGAAGGAAATAATGGTGATGAAAAGGAAGACAAATTGAGAGCAATTTAAACTAAAAAATATTATCTTTTTTATGGCAATTAGACAATTAGAATTAGCATAAGTTTTTTTTTCCAATCTCCTATTTTGTTCATCAAAATCAACAAGGCAATGAATAACAAAATTTAACAAAATATAATAAAAATATAGAACCAACAACTCACAAGATTTGATGAATGTGATCATGAAAAAAGTGAACTTTTTTATACCAATCACCAATTCACATCCAAATCATCACAAAACAAAGATCCCAAAAGTAATGCAGATTAGTAATATCAGGCTCAAATGCAACACACATTACAATCAATCAAAATCCTATTTTGGAAAAAAAAATCAACATGACTTAATAGCTCAAGGAATTGCATTGATAAAACCAAGGAAACCACATCCAAGCCATCTCAAAAGGCAACAATGCGAGATGGAACAAAAAATATCAATTTAAAGAAAACAAAGAGAGAGAAAGAGAAAGACTTAAGAGAATGGATCACTATGATTTGTCTTCAGGCGAAAGAGGGAGAAGAGAGCATAGGTTGATGGATTTGTGGAAGAACTAGGGAACGAAATAAAAAATTTGAATGCAAGTGAGGGCGAGCAAGGGAGAGAAAAAGAGGTGGGGAGGTGGTTGGAATCGAAGAGTGAGATGGCAGAAGCGGAGGATGAGGTCTTATCTTAATCAACGGCAACCCCGAAAAGGGGAAAAAAAAAACTTGGTTCCAACCTCTTTTTCAAATTACTATGGAATCATATGATTCCATAGTAATTTTATACTGTAAAAATAATGCCCAAATAACCATTATTATAATTTCCTACATAACATTAAATTTGCAACATATTTGCAACAAATTATTAACAGGTACCCAGTTGTAAATACATCATAAATTTGCAACATATTTGCAACATATTTGTCATAGTTTCAAAAAATCTATTGCAAATCCCTTGTAACTTTGCAACACATTTACAATGGATTTTTCATGGACCCAAACATTCCATTGCAAATATCTTGTAACTTTGTAACCCATTTGCAACTTACTTTCTAATGGAACTGTTGCAAATCCGTTACCACTGATCTACTGCAAACTTATAATGAATTTGCAATTGATTCGATAATAATCCGTTGTAAATGGGTTGCAAATCTGTTGCAAAAGTTTGAAATGGATTATTTCCCATCACAAAATAATTGCAACAAGCAAGAAAGTGACAACCTTAATCTATCGCAAAGCTAATGCAAACTTTAGAGTTGTAATGGATTTGTCCATTACAAATCTGTAAAATTTTTGTGGTGTGAAGATTGTGGAAAAAGGATTTTGAAACTAATGTTGAGTTGAATAAATTAAAGATGAAGATGAAGTTGAAAGAAACTGATGAATCAAAAGATAGTAATGATTTGGATCTAAATCAACTAACAAAAAAGGATGATGCAATTTGTGATTTCCCTGTTGCACGCTGTTATAATCTTGGATAGCAATTAATGAAAAATTTAAGTTTAGGGAGGATGTTGGAAGTAATCAACATAAATATCTCATGTGATTTAAGGAAATGAAGAGTTTTTAGGAGTTAATGAGGTAAAAGTTTTGGAATATTAAAGTTCAGGATTATTAATGTGATGTATTAATGAGTTAAGGAACATCAAGGCTTTCATATAGCCTGTATAAAGGGCTAAGTATCTTCAATGTATGTTGGAAATAAAGTTAAATATTTTAGTTATAAAATATGAAAAGGCTTTGGGGTTAATAAAATAAAGAGTTACATGCTAATAAAAGTTAGGAGTTACATGCTAGTAGGAGTTTGGTATATGAAAAATTTACAGTTATTTTGGAGGTATGGGTTTTTATTAGGAATAAATTTGTGAGTTAAATGGTGTTACATGTGGGAGTTTAGGAATGCTAAGAGTTTTTGTTCAAGATTATATATAAAAGGCTAACTATGTTGTATTTTCCACAATTATTTTGAAGGTATGAGTTGTAATTAGGAATAAATTTGTGGGTTATATGGTGTTAAATGTGGGGGTTTAGGAATGCTAAGAGTTTTTGTTAAAGAATATATAAAGGGCTAAGTTTGTTGTATTTAATAAGAGGTGAAGAAGTTAAACAAAAGGAGTATTGTTATATTGTTTTCTTCCTCTTCATAGTATCTTCATGAGCTCATTGTGCCCACCAGAGCTTCCAATAGTGGTATCAGAGCATTTGCTGGATCTTGGAAAGTAGAGATAAATATAAGAAACTCTCCATCATTGATAGAAGACCTCTGAGACTTAAAGCTATAATAAGAGTGTAAGCCCAATCAAATACAAGAACCTACTGTCTTTGAGGCTCGATAATTCGAGTGCAAGTCAAGTCAGTTGTGAGAAAGACATCACGAAGCTAGAAGATGATAAGTGTCCTCAAGACAATGCATAAGCTAGAAGAAAAGGTTGAGAAATGGAGAGTTCAATACTATTGTTGTGTCAGTACCATTTAAAACAATGCTCAAACAAAACTATAGAAGCTAAACCTTCCATCAGGAAACTATGAGTGTCAGAGATTTGACACTCATCATTTAGTTGTTTGTAGTAAAAACAAAATTTAAAGATAAGCTAGGAAGTCATGAATAGTATAGATCCAAAGCATACACGGAAAAAAAAGGCATAGAATGATATTGTACTATGAGTGATAAGACATCTAGGAAAATATTATGATATTATCACAAAAGAAGTAATCCAGAAAGAGTTAGTCGAGCTTAAACATGAAGTGAAAGACCTTTGAAAAGCCAAGGAAGAATTGTGGAAATGCCAAAATGAAACTAATTAGTAGCTGAATGAGTTGGAGGTGAAGATGGTGGAGAGAAATTTTAATGAGGAGTTTAATTCTGGGCTATATAATGCAATTCATAATTTTCAAGGTGGTTGTGGTTGTTGTATCTTAAGGGTAGATGTTGGAAGTAAACTGAAATATCTTAGTGATAAAACATGAAGGGAGTGAATAAAATGAGGAATGGCATGCTAATATGAGTTTGGTATGTGAAAATTCTAGAGTTATTTCAGAGTTATGGGTGATACGCCCTTTGCATAACCGCAAGTGCATGGATCGTATAAGTAATAAAGTGTACCCGAACATGTTAGGTAGTAAAATTCTCAGGGACTGGTATAACTCTAGATACTAGTTCCATCTCTAATATCTAGCCAAATCAAAGATTGAGTCAAAATTGAATTTAAAGAAAATAAAGAAAAGAGAGAGAGAGAGAGAGAGAGAGAGAGAGAGAGAGAGAGAGAGAGAAAGAAGGAGAAAAGAGAGACAGGATTCGGGCTGAGAAGAAAACCAGTGGGAAGGACAGTGCTCGGATTAATCGCCTTGACAAATATACTGACTAAGTAATGATTACATGTATGACCTTACTCAAGGTTCAGTGCGGACTCAACCCATCCATAATGTGTGCCATAGCTAGATGGATCTCTAGATCATCATCTAGACAGCAATGTGCAACTATGGCTAACATGCTTCTTGACTGCAATCACAACTATAGGGAACATGCATGACAATTCAATGCTCACACAGCTAGTGGCAATTCCTACATTGATTCTTACAACATACACCATCAAGGCAATTAACACATAGAATTACAACCAAGAATAACAAAAGGGGCATCACATGGAAACCAATAATCAAGCTACAAAGTCAATACATCACAAGTCAAAGATCATAATCCGGGGCACCGAATGATGGTTAGCTCCTCATGATTTTAAAAAGCATCAATGGAAAATAGTAAGAGAATAAAATTCAATCCATAAAACTCCCTTCTTGCTTCACAATCCTCATCAGATAGCGACCAATGAAGATCTCACCAGCGTTCCTCCATTCCTACGATGATCTCTTTGCCTAGATCAAGCCCTCATTGATGCCAAGGTTTCCCCTAGCCCTTGCCTCCAAGAAAGAAGAAGAAGATCCCCCAGAAACCTAACTTTAGGGCTTAAAAATACCATTCCCAATGCAAGCATAGCCTTGTTCTTGGGCTTGCCCTTGACCGTGCTTTCCTCGTGATGTGTTGGAATTAGTTCACTATGATTGTAGGCCAACCTATGAACTGCACTAGAGTAAGAACGCCGGTGCTTATCGACCATGCTTCAAGAGCATGTTGATGCTTGGAGCAAGGGGGGCGTGCTCTTTCCTCTCTAAAAATCCTAGTAAAGTGCACTAGCACAGGCACGCCAGTGCTTGTTGACCGTGCTTGCAGAGCACACTGATACTAAGGGCAATGAACCCTTGCTCTTTAATTTTACACAGATTCCAGTAAAGTGCACGAGCATAAGCACACCCATGCTTCCTAACCGTGCTTCCTTAGTTGGCCTAAAAATCTCCAAGTTCTGAAAACTGTACGATCATAATCATAGGCATGCTTTCGGACCATGCTTGTCCTGAAAAGTGCATTCTAACTTTATTTTAGCTAGAACTCATCTCTATTCATTCTTTTCAATCCAAGACCTGAATATATGCATCATTTAACAAATATATCGCAAGTAGTATCGGTTTATAATAAAAGAATGCAGAAAGGACAAGTGAATCATGCAATAGGGTATATAAAATGTTTATATAAAATGCGCTCGTCAAATTCTCCCACACTTGAACATTTGCTTGTCCTCAAGAAAAACACTCGGCTCATAAGAAGAGAAGATGAGTGCACAACCTCTGATCTCATAAATAGAACAAAGGAACACTAGATATTAGCATGTGTTCTTCTAATCCAGAAGTACTAATCACTTGTACCCCAAATTTCCCTTGTGTGTGCGAGTTCTACGCTAGTTATGTGCCCTATGTACCATTAAGAAACCCTAAACTTTCAAAATGACCTTATTACATCTAAAACCACTAGGTAGTAGCTTCATACACCCTAAAGGTAGCCCTTTCCCCCCAGTAGGTCATCAAGTGAACATTTATGATGCCCAAGATCCGACTACTCAAGGGTAGCTTTTACACTTCTAAGGAGATAGTTCTTTCTACCGTCTTTCTATGCAAACTATTTACAAAACATCTATAGGGCATTCAAATCAATTCGACTTTCTGTACACACTTTTTTTTAATCACAAGGAAACTAAACAAGGACTACAAGCTCAGATCCTTCCTAAGGTACAAATGAAACCACAAACAGACAGAGTGCGGAATAAAGAGGTTTCCTGAATACGAATGAATCACAATTGCAATCAACAAAATAAACACTAACTCTAGTGTCATCCTTAGTATTATGAACTCCTAACAATAAGTCAAAGATCGTCCTAAGTCATACACCATCATGATAAAAATCCAGATAACCCATACCAAGATAAACCTTCCCCCACACTTGAATATTACATTGTCCTCAATGTAAACCATGCAAGCACACACAAAACAGAAAGAAGACAATTTTAAAAAAATAGAGGAGAGTCATTAGGGCTTCCTTGGACACTAAGAGTGATGACACCACTCTCAACGTGAACAACTCAAACATTCCAGATATGGCATACATCCTGTAAAGCAAGAAGAGTGCATACGTGAAGCTCAAGAAATATAAAATAAAAATAAAATAAAGCACTGAAAGGAAATGACAATAAGAAAATAAGATAAACAGCTTAGAACGGGACGACCCTTGCTAACTATACAAAAAGTACAAGTCCACAAAAGAAAATGCATAGTATAAGACTGAAAATAAAAAACTGAAAAGTAAAGATATGATGATCTCTGGACTGAAGTACTTCCTCGCTCCCCGAATGCCCTCCACTCTCGGAGTCAGAGGCCTCGAACCCCTATGACTCCAGATCAGTAGTATCGACCCCCACATGACGCGATGGGGAGGCTGGAAAAGATGGTGGAGGTGATAGCTGGTTGCCGAGGTAAGCGGCGATCCTCATAACACTCTTACCCAACCAACACCAGTAGAGTGGTCAACTTTTCGATGGTGCAATGTTGCTGGTGTTGGGTTGAGTCGGTGGTGTCGAAGGGGAGTAAGGAGTTGGAGGGGATGAAGAAGAAGTTGGGATGGCAGTGGGTGTCGAGGGTGATCACGGCGCTGCCACCCTTAATCCTCATACCACTGATCCCCTCTGGAAGGCCCATCCCCCGGACGAGCAAGATGATGTAGGGATCAACAAATATGACTCCCACTCTAGGATCAGCTGCCTGATGATACAAGGCGAAGGTGACCTCATATCCTAAGTGAAGATGGAACCCATCAACCATGCTCAACCGGTAGTCAAAGTCCTTTTGACTCACCACTCTGGTGATGTTGCCACGTCTTGTCAAAGTGTGACTGAGAAGATGATGTATATATTTGAGGACAGGGGAACAAAGGATAATGGCCTTTGTTCGGTAGGGATCAGAGCTGCTTATGGTGATGAGACAGCGCCTGCAAGACTCTAGGAACTCCCCTAGTAGGAGCTCGATCAGTAAGGCATCATAATCTAAGTCCTTCTAAAAGCCTCATCGTAGAGCCCCAACCAAATTGAGAACTCAATCAGATTCATATGATGCATGGCCCCGAATGCCTAAAACTGGATAGTGTCACCGTTGTGGAAAATGATCATTCCACGTTCGAGCTTGAAGGTCACCAGGAACTCTAATGTCAGCTCTCGATAAGTAGTGTTAGTAATGGTGAAGAACTGACGCCAAGCTCCCAAGAACAGGAAGCCTCGAACCTCTTAGGAGAGTCCCACATTGTGTAAGAAGTCCTAATCAATCTCTTGAGACTTGCCGATGCGTCGCGTGCTCAGATGGTTGTACCGCAATTGATGTGTTGGTACAACAAACTTGGACCCCGCCAAGGCAGCCAAGGAACTACTCTCGCCCCTGGCCCGCTTGGATGCAGGGCCAGATGTAAGTATCTTCTACCATGGCATAATCCTGCCTAAAAATAACTATACAAGTTAATGCACCGGATTTAAACTAAGCATGGTCATGCTATATAAACAGCACGTGTATGCTGCCCATAAGAAAGCATGGGGTGTGCTTAGCTAAAAATCACTTAGGGCACAGGTATGCATTTCTAAAAGTAGCCTAGGGCACTGAAGAGCACGACCGTGTTCCAAGGAAATCCACTCATGCTTAGTCATCATTCCGAACAAGATTTTGACAAAGAAAGCATGGCTTCTAGCCCTAAGAGCATGGATCGAGTAACGTAAAGCAAGTACAATGTGCATGAATAGATTTCAAGAAATTTACATAACACATTACAAAAGGAAGGGACTAGAATCTAAGGATGATAGTGTACTTTTGCTCGGGAAGAAGAAAATAACAGCCGAGAAAGATTATAAGTAAAATGCACTCAAACTCCAGTGAAAGAAACCGCAAATGTACCAAAGCAAAGGGAGGAAGATCAAGAGGAAGGGAAAAATGTGATAGAGCACATCCAAGAAGCACTGTCATGTTTGTGACTATGCTTAAAGTCGTACTCTTTACTAGAAAAATTCACAAAACTCAAAAAAAAAAAAAAAGCGTGACCCTATAAGGAGCAGCCAACCCGTGATCTTTTAAACACGAGCTGGAGAACGGGCAAGAGCACGCCCATGCTTGGCCCTTTTTCTAGAATTTCCACAACTCCTAAGAACTACACGGCCATAAGCATGACCATGCTTGACCTGGAAAATCAGGGAAGCTGCAGAACAAAAAAAATTCACTCCCGAACAACCAAAAACTTAAAAGCAGAGCTTTGAAACAAAACCACAAAGAATTTAGAGCCAAAATTTACCCAAATCAGAAGATCAAATGAGTCCAAACAAACATCCATCAGAGGAAAAACAAATAAACGAAAACAAAACACGATTAAGAGAAGGGAAACAACTAAAACAACCACAGAAGCACTTAGGTTGCCTCCCAAGAAGCTTGTTTAACATTACTAGCTTGACGTAGCTGATCTTGAATTAATAAGGGTCATGGGATCGATTCATTTCAAAATAATTTGCAGCATTCATAAAAGAATAAGGTAATAAATGATCAATCAAACATATTTCCCCTTCACTTAAGTTTGTAGTGTTCTTACTAGCCTTGGGGTGGTGGGTGGACTCTTTTTCTTCTTTGGGATTTTGTTGGAGATGATGGAAAAGCATTCCTTCCTCTTGTTGGTGAGGAAGTTGTTCCACTAGTACTTGTTTCGGAGACCTTGTGCTCAACCAAGTTGGGTTCTCCCTCTTGTTCATTTCTGAGGTCGTCATGGTCGTTCCCCTACTCTACCTCATCTTGAGGTTCCTCATCTTCAAGGATCTCAGACAATTCATCCTTCATCCACATGTCCTATAAAAAATCATAAAAAAAAATCATCAACCATGTCTAAAGCATAACATGTGTAATCAGAGGAACGTTGGCCTTATCATCAACTTACACACAACTTCTTCATTGCCCACTCTCAAAACCATTCGACCATCTTTAACATCAATTAAAGCTTGCAAAGTTCCCAAAAATGGTCACCCTAGGATTTGAGGAACGTCGGCCTTGTCATCCAAATCTAGAATGACAACATCCATTGGTCAATGATGCCCATTGGGTGGTAAACAGATTTCTCGGCAAGTTGTAATGTCATCTTTGTCGGTTTAGGCTCACCAAGATAGCCCCAAATTTTGAAATATCTTGTAGAATATCAAATTAATGCTTGCCCCAAGATTGCCAAGTGCCTTCTCATCTATCATTTCCCTAATTATACATGGGATGATGAAACCTCCTGGACCTTTTTCTTTCTTTGGGATTTTATTGGAGATGATGACAAAGCATTCCTCACTCAATGTAACAGTGGCCACCTCCTCTAGCTTCCTTTTGCTAGTCAACAACTCCTTGAGAAACTTGGCATAGTTAGGCATCTGGGCAAGGGCCTCGACAAATGGGACATTAATGTTCAAAGTTTTGAACATCTTAAAGAATTTATTAAACTGTTCTTCTTGTTGGTCCTTCTTCACCTTAGCAGGTGACACGACTCCTTGCGTGTATCCTGCAAGTGCACGGGCTTGTCGAAGTAATAATTTTACCCCGGTGAGTGGGTAGTCGAATCCACAGGGAATAGGGAATCAGAATATAAGATTTCACTAATTAAGCTATGCGAAGTATGGAAAAGATTATAGTGAGATCAATGAGTGAACAAATATGAATAAAAGACAAATAATTAAATAGAAAGATGAAAGACAAGAGAGTGCAAATAGAGGAGAATCGAGAGGAAATAACAATGAGAAAGTAGGGTATCCGGACAAGCTACCTCTAGGATCTATGCTTCTAGTGCAAGACGATGCTATTATACCTTCCTATTGACGCTAATTGAGTCGAGGAAATCCTTAACTCACGGTCCCAAACCTAAGGTCAACCGTGACTAACCCCAACACTATGCCCCGGTTTTAGGATTCACATCAACCCTTCACTCTGTCGTTTGCACAACTAAGCCCCAGGGGAGTATATCTACCTAAACCTCACACTATGTGGGATTGCTTTAAGTTCTAGGGATTCCTAGTGATAAAACCTGTTCCTATATGTAGTTCTAACCCTTTGGTCCAGGTGAAAGAACCCTAGTCTAAATTAAGCCCCAGTGCGTAGGATTCACTTCAACCCTTCACTCTATTACTCGCGTAACTAAGCCCCAGGGGAGTTTATCTACCTAGTACTTCACTCTATTTCGACCGCTAAGAAACCAGGGAAACGGAGGTAGGGAGAAATCACATCGGAAGGGAAAGGTATACATTGCTATCTCACAACTCTCCCTCTCAACCCTCTTCAATCCTAAATAGTCTAACCCTATAGGAGTTGTCACACCTCCAAAGGATTACCTAGATTGTTCTCAACCCTAGTGTCACGGCTAAGGGAAAACAATAACAAGAAACAATTAAGATTGAAACTCAATTTTATTCATCAATAATGGAAAAGCATAATAACAAAGTCATAGAAACATAATAACCCTAGGGTTTATAAGTCCGAATACCCACAAGGGGTTTAGTTCCTCATGGAGCTATACATGTTCATCAAATTAAGAAAGAAAGAACAAAGTAAAGACATTGATGAAAACCCCCTTGCGTATGGTGTGGCCGTGGTCTTGTGCGGCCGTCGAACGTCGATGACGATGTCGATGACGAGCGCTAAACCTCCACGAAATCCTCTCCGAAACCCTAGCCGCACCCTCCAGAAATTGGGGAGAAAGATAGGTCAAAAGATTTCCAAAAAGTCTCCAAATCGAGCTTTAAATAGGCTGAGTGCGGCTTTAAATTTTAACTTATCGGGGCTTCACACGGCCGTGTGGAATTTCCACATGCCCGTGTGGAGTTTCTGTCTTTCCTGAAAAATTACTTCACACGGCCGTGTGGAATTTCCACACGCCTGTGTGAAGTCTCTGGCTTGCTGGAAAATAATTCACACGGCCGTGTGAATTCTCTGGAAACCCGATCTTCGGCAGAAATGCACAGTAACTTGCTACAGTGAATTACTACAGTAACAAGCTACATTGCTGCTACAGCACTCGCCGAAATGCTTCTGAATACATTGTTCTTCATCGAGGCCATTGAATTGGGCACACAATCAATGGTAGATTGTGCCGATTGCTTCAAGTCTTCTCTTTGGTAGAGTTCTCCTAAGCTACACAAGTCGGACTTGTTGTGAATGTGACTGCCTTTGTGCCCCTTCAAAAGGAGGTTGGCACACACTCACAAGTCTGGGCTTGTGCCTTGTCCTTGTTTGGTCCGAAAACTCCCCAACAACGGCGAACACGATCTAATTTCGTTCCTATTCTCCAAATTAGCTCCATAAACCTACAATGCGCAAAAGTAAACAAATGCACACTATTTAGTGATAAAATCTGATTAAATTAATGCTTATTGCAAGATAATAATGCTTCGCATCACTACAACACGAGCACTCATCAGCAGGATAGAGTAACTTGAGTTGGTACTCAGGTACACGAAGCTTTGCCTTGCTTTTTCCCATTTCATTCTCCTCAATTCGCAAATCAAGAGGTTTATCTACAATTTTTGTCTCTTGATTTACAACGGGTGCTTTTTTAGTGTCTTGAACTGTAGGGGGTGCCAAATCTTTACCACTTCTTAATGTGACAGCCTTGAGGGATTCCCGTAGATTAACCTCTATATTGCTTGGAAGTGATCCTTGCAGACGTTTAGTAAATGTCTTAGCTATTTGTGCCACTTGATGTTCCAAATTTTGTAGGGGCGCTTGTAGGTTCCTTAGCAATTCTTCATGCCACGTAAGACGGACATCATTCGCTTGAATGTACCTTGCTAACAAGGTTTCAAGACACGACCCCTTTCCTTCTTAAAGTAGTTATCAAGAAGGTGAAAGTTGAGGTTGTGACAACCTGAACTATCCTTGTGGTCCTTACCATGGTTGACTCCAAGAGAAATTTGGGTGGTTTCTCCACCCTGGATTTTAGGTACCCTTATAAGGATTGTTTTGAAACCGGTTGTTCTGACGCACATAGTCAACCTGTTCTGTGCTAGCATTACAATTAGATGGAGGATGGCTAGGCCCTTCTTGACTGTTCCAAGATTTACAGCTCACGACTGGGGCTTGAGGTTGAACTTGCTTTGTGTTCAACCAATTTAATATGGCTTCTACTTGTGCTGCCAATGTAGTAAGTGCATCAACTTCATAAATACCAACGGCTTTCACCAGTTTGTTTCTCTAAGAACACCATTGGTAACCATTGGAAGCCATGTCACCAATCAAAGTGTAGACGGCATTCAGCTGTTTGCTGCACAAATAACCCCCTGCTACCGCATCCAACATTTGCTTCATTGCCACATTCAATCCATTATATAAAATTGGATTTGTATCCATTCAACAATTCCATTATGAAGGCATTTCCTTAACAATTCCTTGTACCTTTCCCATGCATCGTACAAGGTCACTGATTCCACCTGTTTAAAAGAAGAGATATCACTCCTCAATTTCGTGATCTTTGGTGTTCAAAAGTAATGAATAAGGAATTTCTCGGCCAACTGTGGCCATGTTGTAATCGACCCTTGTGGCAAGGCACTTAGCCATTGCTTGGCCCTTCCTCCACTAAGAATGGAAAGAGTCGTAGGCAAATTGCATCCTCATATACATTGTTTGCCTTGAAGGTATCACAAATCTCCAAGACACTTGCTAGATGAGCATACGGGTCCTCATCTTGAAGCCCATTGAACTAACACATTTGCTACACCATTTGTATGAAATTAGGCTTCAGTTCAAAGTGGTTTGAAACCACAGGAGGGCTAACAATACTAGGCCCATTATTTCCATGTTCAACCTTGCATATTCTAATATACTGCGAGGATTTTTGGCCATGTCTTCTTCCTGATTAACTTCAATACTTACCTCCACTGACCCTGCATCTCTATGATTCACTTATCTTAATCTTCTATGCAAATTTCTTTCAATGTCAGGATTCAGACTTACAAGTGGAGATGAAGAACTTCCCTTGGTCATACAAGAGTACTTGTAGCGCAAGTCAACAAAAACAAAAATTAAAATCAAAGGAGAAATCAAAGAATGAAATATATACAAAAATAAAGAAAAATGGCTAGATTACTAAAAATGTAAACTTTCTCAAGAGTTGCCAGTCCTCGGCAGCGCCGCCAAAAACTTGATACGCCCTTTGCGTAACCGCAAGTACACAAGTCATATAAGTAATAAAGTGTACCTGAACTGGTCAAATATTCGAATCCATTGACTGGTATAGCTCTAGATACTAGTTCAATCTCTAATATCTAGTCGAATCAAAGGCTTAGAAGAAAAACGGTAGGAAAGACAGTGCCCTGGATTAATCTCCTTGACAAATGTGTAAACTTTCTCAAGAGTTGCCAGTCCTTGGCAGCGCCGCCAAAAACTTGATACGCCCTTTGTGTAACCGCAAGTACACAAGTCATATAAGTAATAAAGTGTACCCGAACTAGTTAAATATTCGAATCCATTGACTGGTATAGCTCTAGATACTAGTTCAATCTCTAATATCTAGTCGAATCAAAGGCTTAGAAGAAAAACGGTAGGAAAGATAGTGCCTTGGATTAATCTCCTTGACAAATGTATTGACTAAGCAATGATTACATGTACATTTCCTTGGACTGTGGTGAACACCTACATAGGGTTGGCTAATGTACAACCTTACTTAAGGTTCGGTGCGGACTCAACCCCATCTTTAATATATGCCCTAGCAAGATGGATTTCTTGATAATCATGTAGACAACAATGTGCAACAATGGCTAGCATTCTTCTTAACTGCAATCATAACTACGAGGAACATGCATGCCAAATCAATACTCATGCAACTAGCTGCAATTCCTACATCGAGTTTTGCAACATACAATATCAAGGCAATTAACACAAAGAGTTGTAAACAAAAATAACAAAAGGGACATCACAAGGAAACTCAATAATCAAGCTAAGTCAATACATCACGAGTCATAGATTATAATCCGGGGCACCGAATGATGGTTAGCCCCTCATGGTTCTACAAAGCATCAAAGGAAAATAATAAGAGAATAAAATGCAATCCATAGAACTCCCTTCTTGCTTTAAACTCCTTTCTTGCTTCACAATCCTCATTAGAGAGCGACCAACGAAGATCTCGCTAGTGTTCCTCCATTTCCTTGACGATCTCTTTGCCTAGATCCAACCCTCAATGATGCCAAGGTCTCCTATAGCCCTTGCCACCAAGAAAGAAGAAGAAGATCCCCCCATTACCTAACTTTGGGGCATGAAAACACTATTCTTGATGCAAGCACAACTGTGCTCTTGGCAGTGCTCTTCACCATGCTTTCCTCGAGGTGAATTGGAATTAGTTCTTAGTACGATTATAGACCAACATGTAAAGTGCAAGGGAGTAAGCACACTCATGCTTGTCGGTAGTGCTTCAAGAGAACGCCAGTGCTAGGAGTAAAGGGGCCATGCTTTTTCCTCTCTGAAAATCCCAGTAAAGTGCACGGGCGTAAGCATGCCCATGCTTGTTGACCATGCTTGCAAAGCACGCTGATGCTAGAGGCAGTGAACCTGTGCTCTTTAATTTACGCAGATTCTAGTAAAGTGCATGGGCGTAAGCACACTCTTACTTCCTGGCCATTCTTCCAAGCACAGATGTGCTTCCTCAGTTGAGCTGAAAATCTCTAAGTCTTGAAAAATGCATAGTTGTAAGCATGGTTGTGCTTTCCGATCGTACTTGTCCTAAAAAGTGAATTCCAACTCCATTTCACTCTAGAATTCATCTCTATTTGTTCCTTTCAATCCAAGACCTGATATCTGCATTATATAACAAATATACCCCAAGTAGCATTGGTTTATAATAAAAGAATGCAAAAAAGACAAATGAATCATGCAATAGGGTATATATATATATATATATAATGCACTCATCAATGGGTTTTTATTAGGAATAAATTTGTGAGTTATATGGTGTTAAATGTGGGATTTTAGGAAAGCTAGGAGTTTTTGTTAAAGAGTATAGAAAAGGCTAACTTGGTTGTATTTTGTAAGATGTGAAGAAGTTACCTAAAAGAGTATTGTAATAATGTTTTCTTCCTCTTCCTAGTATCTTTTGAAGCTCATTGTGCCCACCATAGCTTCCAATAGTTGTATCACTACACTACGAGCGAAACTTCAATCTTAGGAATGAGATTTGTGGCTATGGTACCAATTGTTGGAAACGACAATGCACAATAAATCACCTAAAGGAGATACCAGGAAGAGGGTGAAGCTTTATTCATATAAAAATACTTTTAATCATATTAAAACATAACAACATTAGCCATTTATATAGGCTCTGTGAAACCTTTCAACCACAAAACTTAAAAAACTCCTAAACCCTTCACATTCAATAACCCCAAACTTCATTTTTATAACTCTAAAGCTCTTCATATTTTACAACTAAAGTATTTAAGTTTATTCTCAATATTTCCCCTTTTTTTAGTTTTAAAATGCATTGCATGCTCATATGGGCATTTAGAAATTCTATTTTGAGTAAAATAATGATAAATCCTCACATTCCACGCTCTTATGCCTACTTCAACCCATAAAGTGCTTTCTTTAGCTTGTTAAACTTTTCTTCATGCCCTTTGTTGGCCAAGAGGTTGCTCCATATAAAATTCTTCTTCTAGATAACCATTCAAGAAAGTAGATATGATAACTATTTGAAAAAATTTCCACTTTATAAGGGTGGCAAGAGAAATAAATAGGCATACTATTTCAAGACGAGCAACAGGTGCAAACATTTTATTGTAATTAACTCCATATTGTTCTTTGCATCCTTTCACAAGACTTGCTTTGTGCTTTTCTATCTTCCTTGAGCATTTTTCCTTCATCTTTTTAATCCATTTGACAACAATAACTTTTTGTCTTTTGGGAAGTGATGTAAGCTGCTATGTATCATTCCTTTGAATTGCTTGCATCTCTTCATTCATAGTGTTTCTCCATTTATCCTCTTGATAAGCTTCTTGAAAAGAGATTGGATAGCATCATACAAAGAGACATAAAGGAGCAAAATTTAGCTTCTTCATATAATTGTTGAATGCTCTTCGTCTTGAACATTCTTTTTTGAAGAAGACCACTTAAAGATAAAGATGGAATAGTTGGTGATGAATATTGAGTTCCTCCTTGAGGTGAGGATGGATGAAAAATTCTTAAATGGTCCACCTCAAGCTTTCTTGAACTCCAAGCTTCCTTTGGTGTCATTGTGAGTAGTTTCTTTTATATATATATATATATATATATATATATATATATATATAGGAAACCTGCTCAATAGTATACAACACAAGAAATGACTTCTTCTCAAAACTCTTTTGGGACTTGCCTTTGTTTCAACATATAGCGGACCATATTAGAATTGTTCTATTTTTTTCTTTCATGTACACCATTTTTTCTAGTGAATAGAGCATTGTTAATTGATGAGAAATACTATGGTCTTTGCAAAAAATTACAAATTCATGTGAAGAGTATTTTCTTCCTCTATTTGATCTTATGGCTTTTATTTGAAAACTATATTGTTTTTCAACCATAGTTTTATACTCTTTAAAATTTTAGAAACTTCTCCCTTTTCTTTTAAAAGATATACCCATGTTTTTCCACTAAAACTAGTAAAAGGAAGTTAATACTTGTTTCTACCAGAAGATTTATATTTGATGGGTCCACAAACATATGTATGACCAAGTAAAGGGGTTCGATAGCTTTATGCAATATTCTTCCCTTGAAACTCTTTCTCTGCTACTTTCCAATCATGCAATTTTCACATCTTCCATGAGAACTAAAAATTCTTGGAATTCTCAGAGCAATATTTTTCTCCCACAACAAACATAGACCATGATAATTCAAATGACCAAATTTAAGGTGCCATAAAGAAGAGTTATCTCTACTTGTTGCTTTAAGTTATTTAAATTTCTCAATTTGTAGAAAAATAGGAAACATACAATTTTTTGCCATGTGAACACAAGCAACCAACACATTTTTCTCATCATGAATAAAAAATTCGTAAAAGATGTGCAGATGAAAATTTCCATCCATCCTCACCTCAAGGAAGTAAAAGAGTTAGTTGAACTCGAACATGAAGTCGAAGAACTTAAAGGAGATAATGAAGAATTGTAAAAATGGCTCACTAAAACTAATAAGGAGTTGAATGAGTTGAAGGTGAAGATGAAGGAAAGAAACCTAGATGGAGAATTTGATTCTAGGTCATCTAATGCAATTTGTGATTTTCTAGCTGGTTGTGATTGTTGTCTCATAGTTAATAAAGTATTTTAACGTGGATGTTGGAAATAAACTGAATATTTTAGTTATAAAATATGAAAAAGGTTTTGAGATTAATAAAATGAGAAGTCACATGCTAATACAAGTTAGGAGTTCCATGCTAATAGGAGTTTGATATGTGAAAATTCTAGAGTTATTTTGGAGTTATGGGTTTTTATTAGGAATAAACTTGTGAGTTATATATTGTTAATTCTGTTAGTCTAAAAATGTTAAGAGTTTTTGTAGTATGAGACATTTCCACTTCTTTTCTTGTGTTGTTGTAGGCTTTTTGTACCCTTCATCAACCAACTCCTATATATCCTGAGAGCTCAAAATCACCTTCAGTTGTATGCGCCAATTATCATAATTATCCTTCATCAATTTAGGAACTCGAGGAATGAGATTTGTGGTCGGATGGAGTAGTAAAGATAGCCAATTTATTTCTGTCTCTGATACCAATTGTTAGGAAAAAAAATAAGAAAAGATTATAAAGGAAATATAATGTGGAAGACATCTTGTTTCTTTTATTTTTACTTCAAAAATAGGTAAATGATTAGATCCAAATTTTTTACACTCATATCTTGCTAGTGAAAGGTTTAGCTTCTCTAGTATCTTCTTGAGCATTGCTTTAAATTATACTAGCACAACAATAGGTCTTGAACTCTTCATTTCTCAATTTCTTTTGCTAACTTATGTGCTATCTTAAGGATACTTATCATCTTCTATTTTCATGATGTGTTTCTCACAATTGACATGACTTATACTCCAAACATTAAGCCTCAGTAGTCGTAGGTCCTTGTTTTTTACTAGGCTTTTGCTCCCATTCTAGGCTTGAGTTTCAAAGGTCTTCTATTAGTGATGAAGAATTTTTTATCTTTATCTCTGCTTTCCCAGATTGAGTAAAAACTTTGATACCACTATTGGAAGCTATGATGGGCACAACGAGCTTAGGAAGATACTAGGAAGAGGAAGAAAATAATCTAACAATACTCTTGTTATCTAACTTCTTCACCTCTTATAAAATATAACCAAGATTAAAGTCCTGATTCTAACCCTCAATAATCTGGGCCTTTGAGCTTACTTCAAAGAAATTTTGTCTAAGTAAAGCATTATACTTGTTATAGAGGGCCTAAGACTATTGGAGTTCTCAAAATGCGAATCATCAAGCAAGCTACATGTTCTATAGCTTAGATCTTCATTTCAGTAGTTCTAATATTATTATCAAGGGAATTCATACAAATAGATCTCCAGTTGATAAGGCTAGACTTGTTTTGGGTGATGAGATGGGAAAATGCATAGGAAAAGAATTATGAGTGAAATTCCAAGCTTTCCTAACAATATGGTGGTAATCTATGAAATCAAGCAAGTAGTTCTTAAACCTAAATACTGTACTCTTATAATAGTCTTAATGAATAGCTAGTAGCAGTAAGGCAGAATGATCAGAGAAAATTTTAAGTAAATGGTACAGAATATAATAGTTAAAATTAAAGCTCCAATTGGAATTAACTAGACAATGATCAAACCTAGCCCAATGTCTAGCTAATAATAATTAACCATTGCGCCAAGTAAAATCTGATCCCATATACCAATATCAAATAAAGCATTACAAGTAATGAATTCAATGAATAAGCTAGCTTTACATGAGTAATTAGGGAAGGAGTCTACTCTATGCTAAAAGAAGATGCCACAAAAGTAATTAATAATGAGCTATGAGATGTTTAAATAGGATGTACCCAATAATTCTTACAAGAGATACCTCTAATCTTAACCCATTGGCTATTATAGACAACAAATAGTATTCAAGAATTATGTTAGGAGAAATTACCAAGTAAATTTATTCTAGAGATGGCAATTGGAGTCATAATGCCTAACTTTCTATGCTAGAGGATAATAATACCCACAAAGTATCCATCTACTGCAATAGTCACCCATTCATTGTTAGCTGGGAAATTTGAGTAGAAACAATTGGCCATGCAAGTAGCAGCCCCGGTTTCCATTAGACAGAATAAGTAAGGATTGTGCTTCTTAATAAGCTCAAGGATTTGGTTGGTTGTATCCACATTCGATGCCCCTTACAGTTCTAATAGAGAATATTAGTCATAGACGTAAATATGAACAAAAAAAGATAAAATAGATCAAGATATAATAAAAAAAAAAGGAGAAAACAATGAACAAGGGCAAATCCAAGAGTCCAAAAAAGGAGAAAATACCATCAAAATTTCTTGTACTCTCCATTTCCAATCTTCCCTTTTTTTATGAGAAGTAACTAAAGAATGATGATTTTAGTGAACTAATGCCTCCTTCTTACCACCACTCTAAGATTGATTAAGATTCATTTTGTCCTCGGGTTTTTCCATCTCCATCATACCCCTTTCCTTATCTTTGTTTTTGTTCATATCCGGATCCCCTACTACTGATGCCTACCTCATTGCAGAAAATGCCTCCGACACCAAGTCAATAATCATAGTATAGGGAGAAATATTACATTTTGAAAGTTATGTTTTCTAATATGTAGCATAAGTCAACAGGATGGAAGTAGGAACCTTGTTGTTTAGAGGAATAGATGTTAGGATTATCCCCCTTTGTGTTCCCTACTAAAAGATCTTGGATGTGATACCCGGTTCCCAATCTTGAATTGGTAGGGAATGAGGATTACTAGCTAAGGCTTAAGGTGTGTGAGTGTTCCATAGTGTTATGCATTGTATTCTTTTTCAGTTCTATCCTAAACCTAGCTTATTGGAGTCATGTTGGGATCCGCTCATGAGTAACCCTAGAAGTGTGACCCCTTGTATTTTTCCTAGAGAGTAAATTAGCTTGGAAATACTCCATTTCGCCGAAACACTTCATGGAAGCTTATCTTGAGAATGTGGGGCAAAATGATAATTTTGCCATCCTTAACTTAACAATTAAGTTTCATACTTTGAAATCTTATCTATTCCTCCTCTATGCAAACCCTTAGCCTTTTTCTTTGCTTCATTTTCTTCTTCATTTCCTCCTACAACTTATTCTTCAGATAAGGTTTGATTTCTTCGGCAAACTCCTTTAGGTAAGAAACTTTTTCTTTCTCCTCTACTTTCTTAAATTTCTTTTGCTATACATGAATGATTTTCAATGTTTTGTATTCATGGATGAAACCTATCTCCTAGGGTTTTTATTTGTTGTCTTTAGATGTGGAATTTGGGGTGTTTTACTAATTCAAATAATTTAGAAGTTTATTCTTCTTGTTTTTCATCTAGAAATTTGTAGAGAAATGGATGTATTTACTTGGTAAACCTTGTTGCTATAGGTGTAGTTACTGTAGTACCTAGGAAAGTCATCTATGTTCCTTATTGATTTGAGTGGTCTAGAGTTTCTCATAGTCTCCTTGTTGGTTAAGTTGGGTTAGATGGAGTTTGAGGTTAGCACGCACATCATTTGGATCTTGAATTCATGAGTTGAGTTATGCCATGTTGAAATTTGGTTTTCCTTTCTTCTTTAAATGGTTGTGGTGTAGGTGGCAAAACCTCGACCAAAGGCAAAAGTGTGGCAAAAGACTAGTGAGAACCCAAACCCATCTCTCTTGGTTTTGTTAGTGGGATTTTATATTTATTATGCATATTCTACATGTGGCTTACATATCTTCTATAAACATTTCAATTTTAAAAAGTTATATAGGTTGAGTAGATCATTGGTTGTGTAATGTTATATCACACTAGTTTGGTGTTCTATTCCGCTTATAGCCAATATCTAACTTAATAGCACTACAATTTCAAACGCTGCCCTTTATATTTTATGTATTCAAGATATTTAGTAGGTTTTTGGTATTTCTACCAACTATGTGCCCATACCCATTGCCGACCGCATAGCATGGTTAGTCATGTGCCCGTAGGGCCAATCGCACAGCCTTGGTTGGGACTATGGAGTATTTTGATGTTGACAAAAACTCTAATAACCACCTAGCAGGTTATTAGAAAATGATTTTAAAGTTTTACAATATTAAAGCTGATAGCATCCCTTTTAGTTGTAGAATGTAATGGTTTCTATATTTAGGTTATTATTGATATTACACTTGTATGCTAGGCTATCTTGATCATGGGATTCCTTATGAAAATGTTGTTCTTTGTTTTTAATGGTGACAGTAAGCTATGACCATCTACTATAGTATCAATCTCCACAGTCCGGCCTAATGATAAGTGGTGTGGTTGACCGATTGTATAGAACTTATTCAGAGAATGTGCAAATAACCTAAATGAGAGGTAGTGGGAGGAAACCCCCACCGAATCTGGGATACCAGAATCACCACACCATAATCCCAAATGTTAATGGTTGGTTGAATATTACTTTTGAACCAACTAAAATATCTTCAACGGATTCAAATCTAGTTGTGCCCACAGCTATATTTGGAAGCATTTTGAGGATAGCCCTAGTATACATTGTTTTAAAACCAGGGTTGACCCGGCTGGTTGGAAGCCCGACCAGGTCATCGGGTTGGGTTAATCCATGTTTATAAATAATAAATATTATTTTAATTTTTCTCTATTTTTAAATGTTTGTAACTTACAATATTAAAGGTGATTAGATGTTTTAAAGCAAAGGTGAGGTCTTGGGTTCAAATCTTAAAAAAAGACATGTTTCTTTTTATATATATTTATTTTATAATAAAATTTTGTACTGAATTTTTATATAAATTAATTTTATAATAAACGTTTTTGCTTTCCCATCTTTCAAAAATAAAAATTCATGCTCCTCTTAATTCAATGAACACATGAACATAAACATTCGTATCTATATCACGTGTAGATAAGCTTTGTGGTAGCTCAGGGCTGGGTGTGGTTCACATCAGCTTGCATTATCATTGTGGCTATTACATGCCTAACTGTGAGTCATGGCATGACACTAGATTCTTCTGGAAACACATTTAGTTAACAAGATCGTAATGGTTGCTTAAGATAGGAAACTTACCCTTTACTCAAGATTGTGAGCCGTTAAATGGATCTAGACCTATTCTATTAGAGCTTTGGGAAGGATTAGATATAAGTGGCACAAGATTCTCACCATCAATATCTATAGCATCATTCAAGAAATAAGAGTAACAACTTTGTGTTTATTAGAGATCCCCCTCCTCACCATCAATGCCTATAACATCTTTCAAGAAATAAGAGTAATGCCTTTGCGGTTGATGGAGAACCCCCTTCCCACATCTCCTCACCATACCTCTTCCACATGGTGCATAATTCACCTCACTCGTAGACATATATGTCATTGGATTGGCTTAGGAACCGGACCTATAAACATGGCAAAGGTCACATGTAAAGGTTTTAAAGAAGACCCCTATCCTCCTCCCCCATTGCCTAGGTCCCTAAGTAACCGTGATTGCATCCCGGAGATACTAGCAACTAAGGTGACATTTGGTTGGGAGTAATATCTCAAATTTTGGATCATGTAATAAAAGATTACCTCATTGGGTTTGTTTATGATGTGAATATTACATTCTTAGAATATGATAACTTTGGAAATATTACTGGTAATGTGATTACTAACTTAATAGATGGTAATCTAACATTATGAGGATAATGCGAATTTTTTTCAATTATATCCTCTCATTATTTTGTCTTTTGGACTAAAACAACATCCAAATTCTTTAAAATTTCAAAAATATCTTGTAAAATTTTAAAAATAAGAATTTTCAAGTTTTAACTGCTTATTCAAAACATGATATACCACTATTGTTATATACCAACCTGATACTGCAGTTTCTTCTTCCTCCTTTCTTTTTTGCCCAAGCATCTCTTTAGTTTTAAATTTCCTCTGGCTACTGATTCCAATGAATCAAAGCCCGAAACCTTTTTCTCCCTTACTTGTGAATACTGTAAGAGCTTTGATCCGAGTTTTTATCTCATATTTTGATTGTATTTCTTTGTATTTGATTATTTGTAAACCTAGATCTAACTCTTAGAGTATGCTTGATTTATGGGTGATTATTTGCTTAAAGTGAAGCCATTGATCTTGTGATTCATTGTTGTTGAATATTGTAAAGAAATTTCCATGTTTAATGCTATAAATTTAAGAGGAAATCATTTCTTAGGGTAGGATTTACTGTAGCAATTCTTAGTTATTGTAGCAATACTGATTTTATTATAGCCCTAGTGAACTATATGTTTCTTTGGCTTTTTTGGTTTAGAGTGAAGCTCAAACCTTTAGGAATTCATTGGTAACCTAAAGACCTCGTTTTGAGCCAACCCTAGGATCGATTTAGGGTTGCATGTTTTTTTGACCTAGGGTTTCTTTTGTTTGGTTGCTTTGTTTAATTCTTGTTTGTTGTTTGTGTTTGTGCTTTGGCAAGGAGGCAAGAACTCTACTCCAGGCAAGGAGCCAGTGGAGTATTAGCGTGTGCAAGAATTTAATCGCCTAAGTAGTGAGTGGGCTTTGTGAGCCATAATTCCATTAGAATGTTATATATATATATATATATATATATATATATATTGCTTGAGTTGAAGTTTTCCATGGTTTTAACACTTTGAATCTATTCTTTGATTGGATTAGAAATGAAATTATTTATTATTAAATTATACTTGAAAATATTGATGTTCGAGCAAAGGTATTTTGGAATATATTTGTGTTGTGAATTGTGAGTTGAATTGTTTTATGAAGCTTTTGTTATGCTTATGCTTTTAGCATTTCTATATGTGGAGATGACTTTTATTCTTGCTATCGAATGTTGTCTTGGCTATAGACTTCTTATTGAGATATGCTTGATTGCTTTATTGAGATGGTGGTACCCTAGTGGAGTAGGTGATCTTCGCGGCTAGTCTTTTGAGATGGCGTGGAAGACTGGCTGATCTTATTAATCCAATTCAGGAGGGGTGTAGGACCCTAATTGGATGATCATCAAGGAGCTAGAGTCACCATACAATAAACCGATGGGTCAATGTTAAGGACATGAGAACCTTGACTGCTCTGGACCTAGCCGCGACAACGGCAAAAGTTTAGAGGGATTTCTAGATCAGTACTCATTTGCTTACGATGCAAACTTTGTATTTGACAAAGTTTATGTCTTTGTGCAAAATAACTTTGAGTTTTGATCTCTTGTGAGTCATTTGTAAAGTAAATTAATTTGATGTCAAACAACATGTTTTATGGTTTAAAACTAGTGTATAATATTTCAGTAGTTTGATTGTTGAAGCCCTTATTTGAGAAAAAGGCTTCTTTTATGTTATCTATGATTTTATTACACATGTATATACTGTTATATGTTATTATGTTCAAATCTTTTTGTACATTGGTAAAGGCTTAAATTTATAGTTTTTATTGATTATTTAGATATATTCTTTTAGAATTGTGCTAATCTACTCACTGAGTTACTTAAGTTACTCACCCCCTCCTTCTTCTTCCCCGGCTTTAGCAAACAATAGTGTGGCAGTGAAGCTGTTTGCTGGGCATTCGCTAGTTTTCTCTCTTCATTCTTTTCCTGTTTCATGTATGTCTGTTTTTTAACATAAACATGTTGTATAAAATCACCGATCCACTAGTGTGTTGGAAACTCTGTTGCTTGGTTTGTTTGTTTGTCTAGTTTATTAGAAACTTTATTGTACTTGAGATAAGCATGTTCATTGAACTCTTTCATTAGGTTTTCATGTTGTTGCTTCCCCTGTGCATCTAAGTGTTCTTTATTTTCATTTTGCATGTTTTATTCAGTGTCATTGATTCCAGGTATTTTGTCAGTCTTGAGGCGACTCGAGAGTAGCATGGTGGGTTATCTCTCCTCGGGTTGTCAAGGCGGTTGTCGCATGCTGAACCCGTGGATCGGGGTATGACAGCTATCTTTAACTTTAATTCTAATTAAATTAGTTTTAATAGAGAGGCAACCAACTAAATTATAAGAAACAAATCCTTAAATGCAAGTTACAGATAAATACAATATTGCATGATTAAAAACTTAGATATTTGCGTCACAATGTTATGAACATTGATATATTTGACACCTATTAGATAATGGTATTTTAGTAAAATGGTAATTGGTGATATAAGATTCTCAGGTAACCAAACATGATAATATTACATTCCAACCACAGTACTACTTTGTCAACTAACAAAAATTATACATATTCCCATCATACTTGAGAATTACATTCCCAGTAATTATATTTTCGGCAATAATGTAAGATTTTTTGAACCCAACTACCCCTAAAGTCCAAAGTCATTATCCGATGATTGCTCTATATCAACAAGTAGGGCTGGACAACTAAAAACTGAATTCACGACCAACCTCAACTTAGTTGTTTCTAGGGAGATATGATCATCCATCCTTCTCCAAGCTCCAAAATTAGAATAACCAAATGGAGGAGTTCCTCCTTTGGAGCTCCTTGCCAAGCAGCTACATGAAGCGGTTCAGTGTCCTACTAGCCCATGATTAAAACAAAACATGAGTAATTTCTCATAGAAAACTACCACAAAAATCCTATTCTCATCATCTCCTACCCCAAACCCTTGTTTAGGGGCCGAGATAGGTCTATATCAACATATACCCAAGCAAACTTTGTTCAAAGATGTAATATATTCATCAATTTTTAGAAGCCTAGACATATATCCACATCTTCAACATGTCTTCACCTAATATTTAAGAGGAAGATTGTATTATTGGATCTAAGTCGCTACCAACACCAATTTCACAAAAGCAGATTGAAAGTTCTCATTCCACCGTACAAGCTGTAGCACCAAACCATTCACAGCCCAAGGTCCATTAAACATCAACTTTTGCATCATTTCATGTGATTTACATCTAAGAAGATAATACCCATTTGGGAGATCCGATATGACATCACTCCAATTTTTTTCGTTTGTTTTTTTAGAGTGGCTTTGACATGCTCAAAAGGGGGTGCCTTTCCTAGAAACTAGTCACATATAATACATTCTGGAACCATTCTCTTGTTGTTGGATTGATAAGTGCTTGTGTTATAGTACCGCGAAGTGCTATTATCTTACAATGAGCTTATCTTTTATCATATTTTATCACTAAATTGTGTGCATTTGTGTGCTTTTGTGCATTGTAGGTTTGTGGGGCTATTTTGAAGAATAAGAACGAAGTTAGGTCGTGTTTGCCATTGTTGGGGAGTTTTCGGACCAAGCAAGGAACAAGGAACGAGCCTAGACTTGTGAGTGTGTCCCAACCTCCTTTGGAGGGGCACAAGGGCAGTCACATTCACAATAAGTCTAACTCATGTAGCTTAGGAGAACTTTACCAAGAAGGAGATTTGAAGCAATCGGCATGATCTACCATTGATTGTGTGCCCAATTCAATGGCCTCGATGAAGAACAACGAATTCGGGAGCTTTTCGGGTGAGTACTATAGCATCACTGTAGCAAGTTACTGCAGCAAAACAATGTAACAAGCTAATGTTCACTTTCAGCCGAAATTCAGAAAACCAAAGAGTTCACACGGGCGTGTGGAAATTCCATACGGCCGTGTGAAATCCCGATAAGTCCGATTTTAAAGCCGTGACTCAACGTTATAAAAGCCCGATTTGGAGACTTTTGACATATCTTTTTCCCAATCTTTCTCCCCAACTTCTGGAGAGCGTGGCTAGGGTTTCGGAGAGAACTTTGTGGAGGTTCAGAGCGCGTCATCGGCATCCGGTGGCCGCACAAGACCACAACCACATCATACACAAGGGGGTTTTCATCGATGCTTTCAATTTGTGTTTTCTTTCATATTTTGATGGATTTGTATAGCTCCATGAGGAGCTAAACCCCTTGTGGGTATTCGGACTTGTAAACCCTAGGATTATTATGTTTCTATGACATTGTTATTATGTTTTTCCATTATTGATGAATAAATTCGAGTTTCAATCTTAATTGTTTCTTGTAATTGTTTTTCCTTAGCCGTGACACTAGGCTTGAGAACAATCTAGGTTATCCTTTGGAGGTGTGACAACTCCTATAGGGTTAGACTACTTAAGATTGAAAAGGGTTGAGAGGGTGAGTCGTGAGGTAGCGGAACGTCCCTTTTCCCCTCCGGTGTGATTCTTCCTACCTCCGTGTTCCATGATTTTTTAGCGGTCGAAATAGAGTGAAGTGCTAGGAGAGGAACTCCCCTGGAGCTTAGTTGCGCGAGCAACAGAGTGAAGGGTTGAAGTGAATCCTAGTGCTGGGGCTTAATCTAGACTAGGGTTCTTCCACCTGGACCAAAGGGTTAGAACTATACATAGAAACAGGATTTATCACTAGGAATCCCTAGAACTTAAAGCAATCCCACGTAATGTGAGGCTTAGGAAGACAGACTCCCCTAGGGCTTAGTTGACAGGTCAACAAGAGTCAAGGGTCGTAGTGAAAACCTAATGCCGGGGCATAGTGTTGGGATCAGTCACGGTTGACCTTAGGTTTGGGACCGTGTGTTTAAAGATACCCTCAACTCAATTATCATCAATAGGAAAGTATAATAGCATAGTCTTGCACTAGAAGCATAAGTCCTAGGGGTAACTTGTCCGGGTACCCTATTTTGATGAGCGAGCGCGTGACTAGCTACAGAGCTAACACGCGACTCCCCGGCCGCAAGTGCACGGGTTGTCAAGTAATAACCTCACAAGGAGGGTCGTATTCCCTAGGGCCCGAGATCTACTATTACTTCCTTTTGGGAATCACTTTCTAGTCGATCGAAACAGGGTTGATGCAAATTTTAAATAAAAAGAACGAGTAAAGAAATGCAAATAAAATAGAACTCAATCCGAAATAAAGATAGAGATGAAGAAGCCGATAATTAAGGAAGGCCTCGGGCGAGGATTCCCCCGGGAGGAGACTAAATAAGAATGACCATGATAACTATAAAGAATAAGGTCGGCAAGGTTATGGTCCGCTAGACTCGGATGTCGACTACCCCGGAACCTCCGTAGTATAGTCCTAATCCAATACGGGTTTTTCCTATCCAGAAAATACCCCTACGATGTCAATGAGAACAAGGAGTCTTGATTAGGGTTAATCTAATGCACACTCTCGGCTAAATTAACCCTAAACGCGCGGAAGGCTATTAACACCCGGGACCTCCGGTGTGTTAATACATGTATCCCTCTTTAGCTCATCAACTGACCTAATACATGCTAGCATCCCGCCAAACAGGTATCATTCACAATCAATTCTACGGAATCCATCCGATGCAGAATGAACAGCATGTTGATGAATTAAAACCAAACAATCAAACCAACACATTCATTCAAATCAATACAAGGTCATTCATACAAAGTCTCCTCCCAAGGTTCACTGGGAGCCCGGTGGCCTTGGGAGGTTTAGTTCGACATCACAAAGCTAAGGAGCTCGTCATACAAAGGATTCATCGAATAAAAACAAGAAAAACTCCCTCAAAGATGTCGACTAGGGTTGATGGTGTAGCTCGTCGGATCCGCGCCGGCGAGCCCTATGAAGCTTCTCCGCGTCTTCCCCTTCTTCTCTCCTTCAAATCTGCCCAAGAATTCCTCTAAATACCTCCAAAGATGATGAGAGTGGTGAGTGGTGGAGTGGAGGCCGGATAGAGAACCAGATGCCCGAAAAAACCCTGAAGGAAACCTTATATAGCTCGAAGGTGTGCGGGCACTGCGCGCGGCCGCGCAGTGACCGCACAGCCTTCTGGCTGTGCTGTGCGGCCTGTGTGCGGGGCTGCACACAAGCCGCACAGCCCTCTGGCTGTGCTGTGCGGCCAGTGTGCGGCCCTGCGCACAGGCCGCACAGGCTTCTGTCTGATGTGTGCGGCCACTGCGCGGCCCGCACAGTGGCCGCACATGGCCGAGAAAATCAGCCCGTGTGCGGCGCGTCGGCTTCCGGGGTGCTCCAACTCTTCGTTTCTTCTTCAAACATCCCCGAAATGACACGAATACGGTTTAATCTAGCACACTTGGTCCTCAAAACCCTGAAACGAAATAAAAACATCAAGTGCGCAAAATGTCATCGAAAAAATACATAAAAGTCGCACGAAAGTACAAGAACATCATCGTTAAAACATGATGTATTTAGGCACTTATCATATTTCATCAATTGCTAGTCCTTCTCTATTTACTTATTCTTGCACTCTCTTACCTTCCATCTTTCTATTTTATTTCTTGTCTTTTTTTATATTTGCTTCACACTCACTCATCGATTCTCTTCACACTCACCATACATCGCTTAGCTAAATAGTGAAATCTCGTGTCTTAAATCTCTATTCCCTGTGGATTCGACTTCCCACTCATCAAGGTAAATTTATTATTTCGACAAGCTCGTGCACTTTTTTGGATACACGCAAGGGGTCGTGTCATGGATTCAACATCAACCTAGATGAAGTCAGTAACACAACCTTTTAGCTTCTCCATGGTCTCATCTTAGGTCAGCAAGGATGATTCAGAATGATGATTCAATGCACTAGTAATTTAAGCCTGAAATTGCTTAACCTGGGTAAAATAAGAAAATTCAAGTAGGGGAAAATGGATGTAAAATATATATATAAAAAAAAAAATTCAAGCACTCAAGTGCAAAGTTAGCGTCAACTACTCTCTGTAAGAAGCCACCCTTGTTTATTAACACCAAGATGTACATCTCCAAGACGGTACAAGCTATTCCTAGATTTTCATCCTCAATACTTGCTTCAAAATTAAATTATTATAATTTCAAAAATTCATCCCTAACTAGATTTAACTTGAAATAAAAAATATTTAATTTATTTTTGGGAATTTGAATTTGATTCGATTTAGCTTGAAACTAATACCTTATCTATTGTTTGACTTTTATTATTAACAATAATCAATATTTATTTACAATATTTATAATTATTAATAGATCATGTATTATAAATGTAGAGATATTATAATATAAATGTCATTCGAGGTTTTAGCACTAGGATTAAGAAAAATATCTAATATTATATGAGTATTTGAATGAAAAACCTTTTTATGAAATTTATCACTAATTATTACTCTGCTAATTATCTCTTACATGGTATAAATCTCTTAATTTGAAGAGCATAAAATTTGTTGAGAATTATAAAAGATTTTTTAGTAAAGAAATAGTAGAGTTGGAAATAAAAAAAATTAAAATATAATACACATATATAAGCTGCTTATAGCAATTACCACTGATTATTTAACCAAGCATATAAACCTCTTTCGTAAGCGAAAGTCAACGTAAAGAGAATTATATAAAAATGTCAGTTATTATCATAATTTCTAAAAAATGTTTTTGATGTTTAAAACAAGAGTATTTATACACTTTAAACTATAGAATTGAGTTTAATCGAGTCCAAAGTGACTTAATTTTAATTTTAAAAAATAATAATAATTTTTAGTTCGAACTATATTGGAAAGCTCAAAATTTCACATGTGTTTTTACTTAGCCAAAACGCGAGTTACTAAAAAATAGTTCGATTGATTAATAACCCTTACTAGATTCATATAAGTATGACGAAAAAGTATTTCATATACCTGCTATATGCCAACTAGTTCAAAATAAATCCAACTTTGTAATTATCTTTAGATATATAGGATTTTTTTTTTTCAATTTTCTTAAAAAATGACAGCATGGAAACATGAAATTAAGGTGTGGCATTTGAGTTGAGTTGATGCATGGGCCCCAAAAGAAGGGTGAGCACAGCTGGTGGAGAACTGTGAGTGAGCTGGTGGAGAAAGAAAGCTAGGCCCAAAATTAATGTCCCCACATTAATTATTATTATTATTATTATTATTATTATTATTATTATTATTATCATTTCTTCAATATTCTATAAAATGTTTGTATTAATATTATATTACAAAGTATCCTAACATTGTAATATTTTTTTCTTTGCAAATTCTCTCCATTAATATTTGAAATAGTTGGTCCAAAATTAACATAAATAAATTTTTTTTAACAAAATCGATAAACGATAAAAGCAAATAACAAGCAAATACAGAAATGCACCAATTAAGGTAGTTTGACTGACTTCCTAGGGATAATCCGGCTAGTCATGCAACCCTATTCATTACACAATACCCCTACAAGGGACTCAAAGAAAGTGAATTGTAATCTTAGAAACTCGAACTCGAAACTTAACTCAAATTCGAGGCCTCTTAATCGCAACCATAAGTAGTTACCGTTGGGCTACCCACAGTTCTTATAAATAAATAAATAAATAAAACCACCCACAGTTTTATAATTAAAAAAAATATATTGCTTATAAAATAAAAAAATCTTAAAAATATACATACACTAAAAATGCACAAAAACTATCATGAGAATGACCAATCCCAACCTCTAATGCAATACAAATCCTCATCAACAATAACATGCCCAATTTAGAAACAAACTACGTTAATTAGAAGAAAATTTTAATATGAAAACATTAATAAAAATTAAGTTTAATAAAACTAGTACATAAATTATAAACCCTTTTCAAGAAAAACTGTCCGAGTTTGAATCTCACACAGAGAAAGAAAATTCTTGGGAGTTCGGACTTCTAATAAAAAAATTTATGAGCCCAAAAGGAGGGTGCGTGAGATATTAACTTAGCACGTATTATTTGAGTTGCAACACTTGCCGCTCTTCTCAAAAATATATATAATATAGATGTATATGTATATATAAGCCCCTCTCTCCTTCGTAACCTCAGTATAAACTATAAACAGTAGATAATAATAATAATAATAATAATAATAATAATAATAACAACAACAACAATAAAATTAAACCTTACAAAAAAATCATGATATCACAATAATCATCATCTTCTTCTTCTTCATCACTTGTCATCTGTTATGAAGAGGATCAGGGCAAGTGGGAAAGCTTAACATCTTCGAAAGGCACCGGCCTAGAACCGATAAGCCGGTGATTTTGAAGGTCTTGTAAGATGCCTAAAGGTGGAGGAGTCCTAAGAGAAGCTGCCCTACACTTAGGACACATCCATGGCTGTTGTAATAACAAGAATAAGGTCACAAAGATGAGGATAATGGAGTAGTTGTGGTGGTGGTAGTGCATGAGAGCTCTTCTTTAATTTCTTTGTTGTCTCTAAACATATCACCACTCTCGCCACCTTTTTTTTTTTTCTCAATGATCTTTGATAATAATTTATATATTGCATAGATCAAACTTCAAGTGTACTGTTTCCTTGATTTATTAATAAATGATGGCTGAGGGAGTTTTATGGGTAGTTTAAATGAGGGAGGGGGATGGAGGACACAGGTCATGGACAAGAGATGAATTACAAGGTTGCCATTGTATGGTTATGTGTGTATATGGAATTAATGATTATTGTAAATGTCTAAACAGCTATTATTTTTAATAAAATAAAACATGAAAATAGGAAATAAAATAAAAAAAACTATAATTGCACTATCCTTCTGTTATTAATAAATTACAAACTAATTGAATATCACAAAATTAATATTTTAAAATATTATAAATAAAACTATTAAAACGATTTTTTTTCACAAATTGACGACAAACACCTTTTTATTTTTTTTTGCATTGTACTTGAGAGGTTTCGAACTCGAGACCTCCCAAACACAAACAAGGTAGGAAACATTAGGCTATACTTTGGTTCCTCTATTAAAACGATTTCGTACATTTGTGGTGGAGATATTAATGATGAAATTGTGTAATAGAAGAGGTTTTTATTAAATCATAATAAAAACATAAAACAAAGGCTATATACAAAAAAATATATTGAGAAAAATATTTTGTCCTACAAAAAATAATTAGATCCATTGTTTGTTTTGGTTTTTTTTGGCAAATGAGAATTAACGTAATTAATATGATAAATTTTTTATTCAATATTACAAACATTTAAATGTCAAAAAATACCTTTGTATTTGTCAGCATCGGACTTGTCACAATCTTATTTGATGCTAATACATTCCATACCGTACATAACACAAACTTGTAAATCATTGACAAGCTCACTCCTTTCTCATCTAAGTAGAAACTTGTTAACACAAGTGGATCAACATGACAACAAGAGAATGAGCTTGGTCCCTTGAACCACTCGGGTGCCCCTTGCCCTAAGGGCTCTTGCCTCCCACTTTTACAAGGACCCCATACTGATGAGCAAGTTTAAAACTAATTTAAATTATTTTATTTTAAGATATTTTTTATGAAATAAAAACCAAGGTTTTCAGACCCGGCCCGGGCATCGACCCGGAGAAGGGTAGGGATCAGGGGTCGAGGGGTTCAACCGGGTTGAATCGGGGTCAATAATTTTATTAAAAATAATTTAAATTTTAGTCATATATGATTAAAAAAATCAAATATTGAAGAATAAAAAAATAAAAAAATAAAAATATGACTTTTAAAACTTTAAATAAGTATTCTACATAAATAAATATTGAAATACACCACATTCAAAATGTAAAATACACTAAATAACATAAAAATAAACTAGTACAAAATCAATTGAAAAACATAAAAATATTCAACTAAGAAATAAACAACTAAGAAATCCATAAAAAAAGATGTGTAAAAATATTCAATCTTCAAAAATTCAAATACATCAAATACCATAAACATAAACTTGTTCAAATCTCCATAAATTAAAATATAAACATGAAATAAACAACTAAATAATCCATAATTGAATAGTGAATAAAGTTTATTCCTAAAGTTTACAATTTTACATTTTTAACCCCCCAAAAATTGTATATTATAAAATAGAAAAAAATTAAAAAAATTTATGCAAACCCGGGTTGGTAACCCGGCCGGGTCACCAGTTCACCGGTCCGACCGGCCGGGTCACCGATTCAATCCCGGGTTTATTCAAATCCGGGTTTATGTAATGGACCGGACCGGCTTAATGGCCGGGTCCGGGTCAACCCGGTCCGACCGCCCGGTCCGGTCCGGGTCTGAAAACCATGATAAAAACAGTTGGAGTGGCCTACTGTGACTTAACTCTAAATAGTGCATTTTTGCAAAAACAAAATAAAAAATGAAAGCAAAAATATATTACCTAGTATTAGGAAGATACGGTGATAGAGAACAAAATATTGAAAAAAAAAAATAACAAGAGGTTCTAAAAAACACAAATTTCTCAAAATAAGAAACTTGGCTCAAAATAAATATTTTTTATAAATGATCATAAATTTATTTTTTCCCTCAGAAGTAGGGAAGATAGTGAGACAAAACAAATATCATTTATGTTCTCATTCAAAAGGGACAAGAGAGGAAGTAAAGGTTACTTTTCAATCAATCTTCGATTCCATTTGAAATCTTTCCTTACTAAATGCAATTGATTATTTTTATTATTCATTTATTTATTTTCTTGTACCTTTTGTATGTATACAATTTTTATTTATTGAATTCTTTTTCAAATTTTTTTTTATTTATTGAATTCTGTTTTTTACAAAAAATTTTCGGTCCTTACCAATGTTGATTTGAATCTTACTCCTTGTCCATAACTTTATCATTAGAATCTTATATTAATTAATATCAATGGATACTTTAAATAATAATCTATTTTAAAATTTAAATGAAGTTAAATATTTAATGGAAAGGAAAATATATGGAATAAAGTCCTCAATCTATCATTTTAATGAATAGCTAGCCAATTAATGAAAAAAATAAATAAATTGAAAGTATTGCTATGGTTTTTTCAAACGTATGTAATTCACTTTTACCTTACCATTGTTCTTGTTTAAGTTATTATGATTGGAGATACCTATCTTTGCTTCCACTATTAATTATATGATTAATACGACATGAATATATATCATATACTATGTTAATTTCTAATAGTCTAATCATTTATTAATATACAATGTTTGCTAATACTTATAATATTCATATTATTATTTTTATTTATTAAAAGAATTGGCCTTTTTATGATATTGGCCGAGTTAGTAAAACTCTAAGTCAACTAATTTTGATTAATTTGATCTAAAATAAGGTAACTCTTCTTGACTTCATTATAGGTATATATGGAATGATTTTCTAGAGGATAAAAAACATATTAACTACATGTTTCACCAAAATAAAGCCATCCCATTATTGATATATAATTTTTCAATATGAAAGGTTTTGTACAGTAGTAAAAAATTAAAGAGGGATTCAAGAATGCGATTAACTATAATGACCTGATCCCAAGTATGGCCAGTCAATATAACAAGCTTTTTGTAAGTCTGGATAAAGCTTGCTTGAAGTAATCGTTCGATCTCATCAGTTTTTTTAGATGGATAAATTATAATTTATTAAATAAAAAAACTGGAGCAAATACATGTGAAGACCAAACAAGTTAGAAGGTCATCACCAGAGGTGATGTCCATCTAACAAACAAGACACAAAAAACTAGAGATGCAAACAAAAAAAATAATCTAACTGAAGAGACAAACATCGTCAGAAAGTGACAAAGGTCTTATTTGATTGAGCTTAACTTAAAAACTTAAAGTATATAAATATATTATGTCTTTTATATATTTATAATATTTTATATTTTGATATTAATATTATTTTTATTAACAACATTATATATTTTTATATTATTTATTATTAAAAACACAAATTAAATTATATAAATCAGATGTTAATTTCGACTTAAATTCAGTCAAATTTAAATTTTTATAAATAAATTGCACTTGAGCTTTCAAAATTAAAATCAAACGAAGTTCAATTAAATTTTTTCGATGGAGGCAATTAAGAATCACTTCATACCTCTGTATACATTGTGACTATTACATTCAAATATAAAAAATTCTCAAATTTAATTTAATAAAGGTGAAAATTATGAGGCTACTATGAACCAAGGGACTTTGATGATTCCTAATGTTTTGGCAGGATCGCAAACAATTATTTCCAAAAATTTGATTTAACCATTGAAGAAGAAGAAGATAACAGAGAAAAGGTTAAAAGATAGGACGACATTTTTGTTGTGCGTAAAAAGTAGGTTTTGTCCCACTCTTTTATTTGTAATACTTCAATAAAAATCTTTGTTTTTATTTCTATCTTGGCACCTTCTGTTTGTCTTCTCCATTATTCATCACACTGTTTGAGGGTAGATTTGTCAATTTCTAAATTAAATAAGAATTTACAGTAGCCTTGTATCAGGCATAATTGTTTAAATAAAGGAAAATTAAGTGCATTTGTGAAATTTAATTTGGATCAATAAATTTGGCAACGGGTGTCCAAACAAATACCCAAAAAATTTATTCCACCAAAATTTTTTAATAAGTTTGATTATTTAAATAAATAAATAAATTTATTAATTAATTTATTAAAAAATTAATCTTAATAATATTTTATTATTATTAAAAAAAATAATTTAGAAATATTTAATTTTAATTAATATATTTAGTTAACTCAGATAAATGTTAATCTCTTACTTGCAAACTAATTTTTTTGTCTTTGAATTTCATATAATTTAGTTGGGTTAAAATTACTAATAGAAATTAAAGTAAGGGTTATTGTTCGTTTTGGATGATTAAATAAAATTATCTTTACTTTATCCACTAATTGAATATTTTTTAAATATTATTTTAGCAACTTTAGGTTTTTGTGGCAGACATAATATAACACATTACATATGAAACTATGTTAACTTGAAAGACCAAAATGAATATATTAATCGAAAATTCAGAACAATGTCTTTATTAAAGAAATTAATCAAAATATCACTAGGTGGTGTTGTATTAAATTTATAAAATTTTTTTTTTGAAGGTTTGATTTTGTTTAGTTGGGGACGGCTTAAAAACAAGCCAAGCCAAATAATCTCAAAAGATAAAATAATTCTAAATATTTAAAAAATAAAATAATTTGTAGGCTTATGACAACCTGCCTATGCCATTTTAAAAGAGAAAATAACATTAAACACCTTTAATAAAATCAGGTGACTATTTTTTTTTTATATACAAATATTACCATGAATTCCTCAATGAAATTTAGCAAAGGCACAAAAACATCTCTTTCATTTTCTTTTCTTTTATTTTTTTTTTAATTTTATAAACAATGAAACTCTCAAATACTATTGCTTATAATTTGATTTAATCTAAGGGCTAGTTTAATTCGCAAATGAGTACTATAGAAGCAGTACAATATAGTATAAGTGGTTGAAGTACAACATACTTGCTGGTACTGTTTTATATTTGATGTTCGCACATAATTTTTTTGATGTTTTTCATTTAATTTGCACATGACAAAATCACTACAATACCCATTATATTTGTCAATGTTTATTTTGCAATTAAAAAAATTTCAAAGACTATATTTTAAGATTTTTTCTTGCATTTTCTATATTCACTACTATTTTTTTTATGATTGATAAAATTATTACTTCATAATTGTATTTTTTAAATGGTAAAAAATATATTAATTATGAAAAAAATATTTAAATAAGACATTTAGATTTTTCATAAAAAATTCACCAAATTTAATTATTCATTTACGATATAGGCATTGTTGTAATTTTTATTTTATCTTGGGGAAATTATTTTTTTGGTTATGTTATACCTTAATAAGTGTTTTGTACAGTATTTTTCAAGGGTTCAAAATTTTCATCAAGTTGTGTTGTACTAAGACACCATTTTGTGTTGTACTCCCACCTTATTTGCAAATCAATCAAGAGAACAAAAAAAAAAAAAGTTGTGCTATATTAATCTCAAAATTTTTCATATTAAACACAACCTAATAAGTTTTCACTGATAGCTGTTGTTAGTTCCGCCAGTGTGGTTTATGGGTTTTGTGAACACTCAAACACTCATAGAAATCTTGCACAAACCAAATCAAAAGGAGATATACGAAATTGGTAACCCAGTTCGGTGTCAACTCGCTTACTTCTGGGGGTCAAGCTAAGAGATAAACAATCCACTAAAAGAGGTGAAAATACATGAGTGCAAACACTTTGTCACTCACACTTACAAATAAAGATCACTATCCTCTCTAGATTGTCTAGTGCCCGAACTATCTCAAGCTCTCATCAACCCCACAATCTCAGAGCAAGGTAGCTTATATAGACGCCTTAACGTCATAAATATAGCCCATATCTCTTTTAGAATCTCCGTGACTATTAACATTAAAACCTTCTAAAATTAGCTGTTACAACTCATGTTGTAATAAAACTTGCAACATGGCCCTAACCGCTGACTTCACTGAGTTCTGGTTCAGTTACGAAGCAACCTCAAAACCTATCAACCTCCTGGTCATGCTTAATTCAAGTCGATGCAGTCAGATTTCCCGATCTCGACTACCGGCAACTAGTCTACCTCTTCAATTCCTAACCACGCACTCCCCTCGCAAGGGGTGTACGACTTTGTGCCTTTTAATGAAACTATGCAAACTTGATCTTCAATTCACCTAAGTTTGGCCTTCAAATCTTCCCAAGAAATATCTTCAAAAAATCATGCCATTCATACTAACAATAAGTATCTCTTCAATTTGGCATGTCTTCAATCATACCTCTAATAGTCTTCAATTAGCTCCATCTATATTTAGTCTAAAATCAAATCTCCTAAATATGTTATTAATAAGATCCTTCCTTTAAGTTGTAACACATACCAAAAATAGCTCCATCAAGATTGTCATGCCCCGACCCACGGGTCCAAGAGACACGACAATCGCATGGCAACCCAAGGAGGGATATCCTACCACTCAACACTTGAGTCACCGCAAGGCTGACCAAGAAACCTGAAATCAACAACCTCAAATAACAAATACAAAAATAAGAAAATTTAAAGGTACGCAAGAGAAGCATCAACAACATGACCTGATAGCAGGGTTGAAGAATTGTACTGATTACAAGTACAACGAAGTTTCCATGAAATTAGACAAGCATACATACCATGCAACAGGGTTATCTAAATACTAGTGGATCCAAGACTTAATAACATGTGCATGACCAAAATAAACATACATGAACTGAGAGGACAAAAATACAGAAGATAGGACAGTAGCAAATGCCAAGCATGCTGCCACACAGCCACCTACTACCTGGAACAGGCTAGGAGGAAGAAAGAGGGGTGAGCAACTAAAGTTACTCAGTGAGAGAAGGTTAGCACAACCCTACCAGAAATATACCAAAATACAATAAACATAAATCTTCAAAATTATATTTTACTACTACGATAACTAGCTTTGAGCATTAAGTAATCATATTACTCGTGCCAAATCGAATTTATGGGAGACTACTCTCCTAAGAGTGACAGTTGGGCTTCACCCCCTCACCACAAAATTCAAGATGAAAAACAAAGAAAAATACAATAAGATAATAAAAAAATACCATGTTTATATAAATATTCCCCTTGCACTAATTTTAGAATTTTCTCCTTAATCCTTTTAATTTGATCATCTGGTGTACCAATTGCTTCTAGTGTCCTAGTATGTTTAACTCTATTAAATAAATTAAACCTTCTAATATTATCCACTGATCTTACAATTTTTAAAGGCATTTTTATTCATAAAAAGTCCTAATTTCTTCCAATTCTTTTAGATATTTTTCTTTAGTTTCAAACCCATAATTATGCATTATTTTTCCTAATAATTTAATATGATAATATTTTATTTGTTGTTTAACACTGTAATCCTTAAAATCTAATCTTATTAATGTATTTTGTAAAATTTGGTCAGAGGCTTCTTCAAAGGTCTTAGAATAGATAACTCTTTAAATTAAGTCTTCCGTTTTTAATTTTTAATTTCTATATCGTGTTATATCTGAAAATCCTACTTTCATTCCTGGGTTCTTTTTTAATTCTTCTTCTAACCATGTTACAAAAGGAGATCTACTTTTCTTAGTTGCCCTTAGATTTGTAAAATTTCTTGTGATTTCATCTATATCATGATTATTTCTTGTTTTTTCAGATACATATTTTAATAATATAATTGTTTCAACTAGCATCATTATAATAACATTATTTTGTCTAATAATTATTTTTTTCACCAATTGCTTGTGTGTTCATTATATGAATTATTTCTTTTATTTAATATTGCTATAGATTTTTCTAGAAATATTTCAGTTTGTCCAAGAAATTATTCTACTGTATCCATTATTGGAAGTTAACTACTGTAAATGAATATGTAGTTCATTATTTTTTCTCATTCTTTCTATTGCTCTTAAATATTCTAATTTGTAATTTAATTTATTAATATATTTTACTAATTCTTTTAATATTGGATCATTTCTCATCAATTTTTGTATATGTAATTTATCAAAATGATCATTCAATGCTGTATTTAGGCTATTTTCTATATATTCTATTTCTGCTTTTAAAGTATATCCTGGCATATTAAGTTCATGAAGCGTCATATGCCATTATCTCATATGGTTCTATATTGTTTATATAATTATTATACTCAATTTCATTTTTCATTTCTTGTAATTTTTCCAAGTGTTTTCTAAGTTTATGTGCTAAACCTCTTAATCTTCTTACTTCCATAGATTTCCTAGGCATATTTTGTAAATATATTTTTTTCCAAATGCTCATTTTCTACTTTAATAAGTTGTATATTTAACATTTCTATTTCTTTTTCTAAAGTTACACAACTCCCACAACACACATGTAATGGTCTAAAAACCTCTCCAAACCTTCGCCGTGGCTGTGGCTAGGTTCAGAGCCATCAAGATACTTATGTTCTTAACGTTGATCCATCGGTTCACCGTTTGGTGCCTCCGGCTCCCCGATGACATCCACCTGAACTAGACCAATGAAAGATCAGCCGTTCTACTATGCCATCTCTATAAGAATGGCAGTAGAGACCGCTTACTGCAGTAGGATACCACCATACAAACTAAATAATACAAGTATACTCCACACGGAGTCTATTACCCAACACAAAACTTAATAATCATGAATCACTACCATTTCCACAAGGAAATAATGAACATACAAGCATGTCCAAAGTTTTTAACAAAAAATCAATTCACAATTTCTAAATCAAGCATCAATCCAGAAATCCTTTCCTTTGAACAATATTACTTTACAAACATGAAGCATCAATAAATAATCCCACTCACAACTTTGATGATTTAACCTCCCCGAATGCTAATCCCCTGCTAGCTCCTTGCCTCGAGCCAAAGCTTCACCTCCTTGGCAAAGCACAACAAAACACCGACAAGATTTCGCTAAAATAAATCAAACAATGAAACCCTAAGTCTCTATAACAAACAACCTTAAATCGATCTTAGGGTTGGCTCAAAGCTAGGTCTAAAGGTTACCAATGAATTCCTAAGAGTTTGAGCTTCACTCTAATCCAAGAAAATCAAAGAAATAACTAAAGCTGATCTATGCCATAGTAAACTCATGATTGCTACAGTAAAACCGCCCTTACACAAAGATTTTCTCCCGATTTACAACACCTAACAAAGAAATTTCTTTACAAGCATTCACACAAATGAATAACAATGACATTGGCTTCGATTTGAGCGTACAAACAACCCAATCCATGGTGTATTTCTAGATTTTCAAATATTTCCAAAAACAAGGAAATACTAGAGAAATATGAAAGAAAAACCTTGAATCAAAGCCTTACCGAATTCACAAGTAAAAGAGGAAGAGAATAGTTGCTTGGTTTGCCTGAAAAAATTTTCTAGCGTTTAGGTGCTCTGCCAAAGGAAACAAAGCAAGACGAAGAAGGAAAGAAAAAGGAATTAATGAAGAATTCTTGCTGCTACAGTAATCAGCTGCTACAGTGTTGGGCTGGAAAACCTATAGTGCTGGGCTGCCTATATCTACAGTAAAAAACTGGTTATAACAAAGATCTCCCAAGATATTTGCTGCAATCCAAGACTCCTTGCCACGTCACCATGCTTCCCATGCCATCATCTATGCCATGTCACAATGGTTACCACATTACCTTGACTTGGTGTCAAATCATACCAATTAATGTGATTTTGCACTAACAATCTCCCCATTTGGCATAATTTGACACAACCGCTTCTACTACTAGACCGACACCTGTTACACCTAGGGCTGGCAAACAATCAAACTCGAGTTCGGTTTGATATTGGTTCAAGTTTGATTCAATCATTTTAATAACAAATTGAACTTGAACTCAAATTTGAGCTCGAACAATAAACGAGTTGAACTCAAGATAGAGTCAGCTCGATTGAGTTCGGTTTGAAGTTCGAATATATAATAATAATAATAATAATAATAATAATAATAATAATAATAATAATAATAATAATAATAATAATAATAATAGTTGGTTGTGTTTTTTAATTTATTTATAATTTTAAAAATTAAAATAGAAATTAATTTAAATTACAACAGTTTTTTAAATTATTATTTTTTAACCATTGGATTATTTGATCAAATGGTTGAAATTTGTTAGGTATCCTCACCCTCACCCGGGCCAAAAAGAGGAGAAAATCCTCACAACTCACAGTTTGATTGTTTGCCATCCCTACTTGTGGCGGCTTGCCCTAAATCCACTTCCCACTCCCTAGTCTCCCCACAGACCACACCCTTGTCGCCAAGATCTTAAAACCCTAAAGAGAGATCCCGTGAAAACCATTGCGAGTTGCGCCAAGCACCATCTTCATCTTAGAGGTTTGTGAATCTCTTTTCCCCCGACATCTAATTAATCCCTCAATCTCTTGTGGAAAATCTCTTCTTTTTACCTGACTTTGTTAAAGGGATCTGCTTGGCTTTTCTTCTTTGGCTAAGCTCTTGTTAGTTGTTACCTGACTCTGAGGAACTTTATGGGTTTGACTGTTTGGGTGGAAAGGAAGTCAAAGGGAAGGCAGGAGGAGGCCATCAGGATTCATGTTTGGCTTTTGTGGATCAAATATGAAAATAGCAGTTAATTTGAGGAATGAGAAATTTGGTGGAGATGTTTTGTTTTGGTATGATTTCTCTTTCTTTTGTGGAAAATCTTTTGTGTATATTGTGTTTTTGGACCTATTTATTTATTTATTTTCTGATTTCATTTTAAAGTTTGAGTTTTTGAGTAGGTGGTTAGTTTGTTGGTTGGATTTTGGATTTTTAATGGTGGAAGTTCAATCTTTTTTGTTTATTTACTTCTCTACTTATTTTATCTATTTTTTTTCCTTTGAATTTAATTCTAAATCATGGGATTGAGTTTCTTGATTATGATTATATCACGGGGGTTTTATGTTGGTGTTGTAAATGAGGAAATAAAATGGTTTTCTAGAGATGATTTGGATTCAAATGATGAATTACTTGCCCTTGGATTTTGTATTGGATTTTACTTTGGTTTTAAGCTCCAAGTTTGATTTTTTTTTTTCAATTATTTTGTTGCAATGTAAATCTCTATTTATAGTTACTTCATTGTTTTTATATCTGGAAATGTTTGAGCCTGACACACAACAATCAATGGCCAATAGTGACCTAAATCCTATACAAATTGGTACTCATAGTGAAGAAATAGAGACAATTCCATGTGACATAGAAGATAATGAAATTAAAAGAGTCCCGAAAAAGGTTTCCAAAGTTTGGACAGAATTTCAAATTATAATTATTCAGGACAGAAATGAAGTACTTAAAAAATATGAATGCCGTCATTGTAAGAAGAAATATACAGTTTCCAAGTCAGGAACAACCATTCATCTTAAGAGAAATTAAATGATTGTTTGTACTACAGAAAACAACACAAGAATAAAAAAATTATCAGTTTATTACCTTTGAACAGCGGGGATGGTGAACTAGTTTTATCTTTCTCCTCACAATCTTTTGACATGAGCAAAATTAGAGAAGTTATGGCCAAAATGATTACAGTGCATGAGTACCCATTTAGTATGGTAAAGCATTTTTAGTTTAATGTGTTAATGAAGTCCATGAACTCTCAATATGAAAGAATTTTAAGAAATATAGCAAAATTAGATTGCTTGAGATTGCATGAAATTGAAAAAAGTAAAATTGTAAAAAACTCTGAAAAATGTTGAAATAGTTTGCCTTACCTCCGATACTTGGACTTCAAATCAAACAATTGTCTATATGTGCTTGACTTTACATTTTATTGATTTAGATTGGAAACTACAAAAATGTATCATTAGTTTTTATGAGCTTGAACCACCTCACACGGATATTGTCATCTCCGATGCTATTTCAGAATGTCTTTTAGAATGGGGGATCCAAGATAAAGTTTCAACAATCACATTAGACAATGCAACAACTAATAATGTAGTTGCAAGGAGTCTAAAGTCTAATTTTGAATCAAGAGCCAAGTTGCATTACAAAGGTTATATTTTTCTTATCCGTTGTTGTGCACACATTTTAAATTTGATGGTCCAAGATGGTCTCAAGGAAATAGATAGTATAATTCACAATATAAGAGAAACTGTCAAGTACTTAAAACAATCACAATCCATATTATTTAAATTTGGTGAAGTTGCAAGGCAGCTGAATATTTGTACAAAAAGAGGATTCCTACACATTGGAATTCAACTTATGAAATGTTGGACTGCCCTTTTAATTTCAGAACTATTTTTTATCAGTATGTTATTAGAGATGCAAATTATAAATGGTTGCCTACTTCTGAAGACTGGGAAAATGCCAAAAAGGTTGCTGAATTTATGAAATTTTTTTTTGATGTTACACATCTTTTTCCTGGTTGCGTGTATCCTACTGCAAATAGATTTCTTCCGAAGGCTTGGAAAGTTAAAGAAGTTCTAAATATTCATTCAAAATCTTCAGATCTTTTTTTGAGAAATGTAGCAATAGTAATGGGTGAGAAGTTTGACAAATATTGGAAAGATTACAGCATGCTTATGGCAATTGCTGTTGTTTTAGATCCAAGATATAAAATGGTGCTGATAAATTTCTATTTTCCTCTTATTTATCCTAATTTTGAACATATTGAAAAAATAGTTCGGCTAAAACAAGTTATGGTGGATGTATTTGAATCGTCCATTAATGTTGCAACATCATCGAGAAAATCAAAAAGTAGAGGTAGATCTGAAATTGTTGAATTTAAATGAAAAGATGATCTAACACAACCTATGAAATCTGATTTGGAGATTTACTTGGAGGAAGGGATAGTGGAGTGGGAGCAAGAGGATGCTACTTTTGATATTTTTGTCTGGTGGCAGTTGAATTCTCTTAAATTTCAAACTTTGTCCAGAATGACTCGTGATTTGCTCACAACTCCAATGACTACAGTTGCTTCAAAATTAGCCTTTAGTGCTGGTGGTAGGGCACTAGATAAGTTTCGCAGCTCTTTTGCTCCAAAAACTGTTGAAGCTTTAGTATGTACTACAGATTGGCTTAAAGCCACTCAAAAGAACACAAAAACCAAAACAGTGATTGTATTTATTTAGAAGAATTTACAGTTTAATATTAATTTAAGGTCTTTCTTTACCTTAATCTAATTGTTTTTTATATTGTATAGATTTAAGAAGATGAAGAAAAACTAAAGTTGGATATTCTCGACTGCTTTGCCTCTCTTTAAGCATCTTTCATGGTCTGTTTCTGTCATTCTAATGGGTAAAGTAGTGCTCCACTTCGAAAATATTGCATTTGTTTTGTGAAAGAACACTAAATTCTTAGATCCATTACCCTAATAAATTATCTCTTATGACTGTCGGTAGTTTTTTTTTTTCTTATTGTCTATTCAAGTTATAACTGAGTTGCTATTAATATCAATCAAGTTGCCATGCACAAAAGCGAGCATATTCAGTAGTTTTTGATTATTTTTAGAAATTAATTGGTATTCATTTTGATGGTCAGAAATAATGTCCTACACTATGAAGATTTCTAGTTGTTTTATATTTATTACCAGGATATCATACCACAGATTCATAAGCATGCCTTATTTTTCTTTTGTTTTTTTAATATAGTTTTTGAAATTCCTGATGATTTGGTTTTGCAGCTGTGATACATCCATTTGTAGAACATATAGTGTACTACTTATTGTTTGCTATTCCAATGTATGCATCCATCTGATTCTACACCAGAACAAGCTCAATTCTTGGACTTTTTTTTTTTTTTTTTCTATGTGGTGTATCTTGACTTCATAAACAACATAGGACATTGTAACTTTGAGTTTGCCCCTCACTGGCTCTTCACTGTCTTCCCTCCTCTCAAATATCCCATGTACGCTCCCCTTGTAAGTATTATCATTAATTAATTAATTAATTAGTTGTTTTTCTTTTGAATCCTTAATATTTAAATTAGAATGTGAAAGTTTTTGTTGCTAATGATTTCTAACTTTTGATCAGGTATCATTCACTTCATCACACTTAGTTCAAAACAAATTACTCTTTGTTCATGCCTTTCTATGACTACATTTACAACACAGTGAACAAGTCTAGTGATTGTTTGTATGAGAAGTCACTCAAAGGAAAAGAAGAGAAATGTGTTGTTGAATGAACTCTCTAAAAGTACTTATTTTTTTCAATTATGTAATTTGTTACAAATTTATGAATTTAGCATATTTACAGTTTTTGGAATCAAACTCGAACTGAACTCAAGCTGAAGATTAAAATTTCAAACTCAAACCGAATTTCGAACCTGAACCGAACTCGAGGTAAAAATTATAATTTTGAACCGAAGTCAAGTAGGGCTCAACTCGTTCAGGTTCGGTTTGTTGGCAGGCCTAGTTACAATCTCCAGGTACAACACTACCTGGAACATGACTGTTATAGACTGATATATTAGCAAGTTGCTTACAAAACACATGATTACACTCCAACTAGTGATTTACAAATTAAGCATAAATGTTGTAAAAAAAAAATAGACAATGTAGAGCAGTCGGTTTGGAGCTCTTCAATTCTTCAACTTTCTCCCACTTTGTGTTTGAATGATGCCAAAGCCTTTACCTGTTGCACATTAGGTTGCAACTGCTTTTGCAATTTCCCTTGTCTTTATGACTGTTGGTCACCAACTCCCTCTGTCTTTGGTAACCCTTCTCAAGTAGAAATTTTGTGAGCCTTTCATACCAAACTCTAGGAGCTTGTTTCAAGCCATGGAGAGCCTTTTTCAATTTGAACACATGATCTGAATGTTGAGGATCTTCAAATCCTTCTGGTTGCTTCACGAATACTTCTTTAGTTAGAACTCCATTAAGAAAAGCACTCTTGACATCCATTTGATGTAGCATGAACCCCATGCAACATGCTACTGCTAACAATAATCTAATGGATTCTAGGCGTGCAACTGGTGCAAATGTTTCATCAAAGTCAACTCCTTCAACTTGAGTATATCCTTGAGCCACTAGTCTTGCTTTATTTCTGGTGATGTTGCCTTTGTCATTTATCTTGTTCTTGAAATTCCATTTGGTTCCAATAATATTCACATCCTTTGGCCTTGGGACCAATTTCCACACATCATTTTAAACAAACTGATTCAATTCTTCTTGCATTGCATTCATCCAGTATTCATCAACTAAGGCTTCTTTGACATTCTTTGGTTCAATAAGAGAGATATAACACGTGTATCCACCCAATTCTCGATAATCAATTCTTTGAGTGCTTCTGGTTCTCCTTCCTTTAGTCACATTACTAATCACATTTTGTATAGGATGATTTTTCTTTATTCTTGAGGATGGTTCAAGACTGTTGCCTTTATTGTCTTCTCCATCATCATTTTCTTCTTTATCTGATCCTAAGATGATTTCACCTGTTGTAATTTCAGTTGCAACATCAGTTATAACCTGCTGTCTATTTGAATCCTGACTAATTTCTGCTGTTGGAGTTGGTGTTCTAACCTGTGTTGTAACCTATTGTTCTGCTTGTAACTCTTCATCGGCCGATTCACAATTCTGTGTGATAAGTTTGTTTGGCTCACTTGATGAACCTTGAGTCTCCCTATCAGAGAAATCATCAACAACAATATTAATAAACTCCATCATCTTCTTGGTTCTTGATTAAGCACCTGATAGGCTCTACTAGTAGTAGAATATCCCATGAATACTCTTTCATCACTTTTCTTGTCAAACTTTCCCAGCTGATCTCTATCATTCAAAATGTAGCATTTGCTTCCAATGATATGAAAGTATTTAAGGTTTGGCCTTTTACCTTTCCAAATTTCATATGGTGTCATATTGGTTGAGGGACGAATGTACACTCTATTGATGATGTAGCATGTTGTATTGATTGCTTCCGCCCAAAACCTTGTAGAGAGTTTCTTTGAATTCAACATAACTCAGGCTATCTCTTGAAGAGTGCGATTCTTACGTTCAATTACTCCGTTTTGATGAGGAGTCTTTGGAGATGAAAATTCATGATGAATCCCATGTTCTCTAGTAAATTCTACAAACTGAGCATTTTTAAATTCTCTTCCATGATCACTTCTGATTCTGACATTTTCCCAATTTGACACTCTTTCTTCTTTTGAGGTTGCATGCATAACTTTTTGAAAGCTTCAAAAGGTATCTGATTTTTCCTTGAAGAAGTCCACCCAAGTATACCTGGAATAATCATCAACACACACAATACATATCTTTTACCTGATAAGCTCTCTGTCTATGTGGGTCCAATAAGATTCATATGTAACAGCTCTAGCACTCTTTTGTAATAATCTGCTGCAACACTTTATGAGTAGCACAACTTTGCTTTCCCAGTTAACAAGGTCTGTATACACCATCTTCCTTTTTTGTAAGTTTAGGTACTCCCTTAACAGCTCCCATTTTTGTAATCTTCATTAGGTTTTTGAAGTTCAGGTGCCCAAGCTTATGATGCCATATTTTGGTGATGCAAGATGCGTTGTAATAGACTTCCAATTTCTCTAGCAAATAGTAATTGTCTGAAGATCTTGAACCAATTAAAACACATTGACCAGTTTCATCATAGACCACACATCTGTCCTGAGTGAATTTGACCACCAGATTTCTATCACACAATTAACTTACATTCAAAAGATTTGCCTTGAGTCCCTCAACATGCAGAATATTTTTCAATCTTCGAGACCCAAGAACCATTAATGTTCTTCTTCCAACTACTTGACCTTTCTGACCATCACCAAAAGTCACATACCTAACTGGATATTCTTTGTAATTCATCAGAAAAACTTTGTCTTCTGTCATGTGTCTTGAACAACCACTGTCAAAATACCAATTTTCTTGCGAGGATTTTTTCATCGAAGAGTATCCCACTAAGTCTTCTTTTTTGACCCATATCTTCTTTGTTTCTTTTATCTCTTCTTTGACATATTGTGTCTGCCTCACATATTTACCTTCATTCAAGTCTCTCTGTATCTCCCAACATCTTGAACGAATGTGCCCTTTGACCCGCCAATAATAACATGTTGGAATCCACTTCTTTGTTTTTCCAAATACTCTCCCATTCTTCATGTGTTCCTTCAGTTAATAGCACTCAGGTCTTATATGGTCTTTTCTTCAACAATGAAAACATGTTGGGACTTGTCTTCTATGTATTCTCATCACTTTCTTATTCTTCACTTCTTTGTATTGTTGAGCATTTGATATTATTATTATTATTATTATTATTATTTACACAACCTTAAGAATCTTAACTATTTTATTAAAATATATAACTTATATTATTTGATAGATTTATATAATGTAAAATCAAGTTAATGGGTCACATGATTTCTTGAGGATCCCACAATTCAATATTTTTCTAAAAAAATTATATTAAAAATTTCTATTTATTATTATTAGTAGTATTATTTTATCAGAATAATCATATTGGTAAGAATTTTAATTTTTTTAAAAAACTTCAATTTATCTTATATTCAATATTTTCCTATTTTTATTATATAATTTTTTACTAATAAAAATTATTAATTTTTTTTATATATAACTTTGCTTAGGTCGCCATTTGCACTAAAATATGCACTGTACACAATGAATAGATGAGATGTGAGCATTATAAATTTAATTGGTTTATAAAGGATAAAGTAAAGCTATTTTTCTTTACTTTTCAAACAGTATAGGGTCGATTAATCATTTAATCAACGACATAACTAATAAAAGCTTTTTTAGTGATTGTGAAATTTGTTAGGATGATAAGCCGCAGAGAACCAATTTGAGAGATGTCATGCTGACATTCATAAAACTAGGGTGTGAGTAGTTGAGTTTAATCAAGTCTCATACCTAAGCTTTTAACAACATTGGCCCCCAAAGGACAGCAGTGTAAAATAGATAAGCCAACACATAATGGCATGTTGATGTATTATATTAATTGTTTCAAACATTTCTATAATACTTTATGCACCCTCTATGTCATTTATGTTTTATGTAACAACTACCGTTTAACACAGTGTTGTATTGTTAAGTGGTGCATACACAAGGTACAGGATCAAAAATTTTCATTGAGGTAGTGAAGCAACAATATCGCCATACTTTAGCATTACTATTTATGCACCGCTCTGGACCCGAATACATATGGTGTATCTTTTTTTTACAAGGATGTATAGCAAGGTGGTTTTCAAGTCACACATAGGCAGAAGGAGACGGGGCAAGGGTGTGCTTGAGCATCCTCTCTCTCTCTCTCTCTATATATATATATATTAACCATTATAATTCATAGTTCTCTTTATTTATTTAATAAATAAATTTCACCATGCTATTTAAAATAAATTAAATGAAAATAATAAAATTATTATGTTAGATAACATCAATGTTTAGTGATAATAATAAATAATAATATATTATGGGTAGTGAAACCTGTATCAATTTTAAATTTAAAATATTAAATATTTTTATTAAATTTATCAACTTATAATTATCAATTTTTTTAAGCATATTAATTTTTTTATACTATATATATAGATTTGTAAAATATCAAAATAATAAATTTTTGTTTTGGTTCCAAATATTATTTTTTTAAAACTATTGGTATTAATTTGTTAAAAAAATGTTATATATATATATATTTAAAAGCACATATATTTCAAGATCTATATTTTTGACTGTGTTTTTTTTTATAATAATTTTAGAAAATATAAAAAAACCCCTTTTTATCCTATTCATTTTCAATATTTTTAGCTATATCTTAATATTTTGCTTAATTTGACGAAGTCACAGTGAGAATCTTAGGTTTTTTATAATTAAAAAAAAATAAACTCTTAAAAAAGCAATTTTTTCCTATTCAACTTTCGAGCTACATTAATGAATCTGATTAAACATTAAAGATCAATTTCAATTTTTTAACTATTTGAGATAATTTTTTAATGAAATTAGTTATATTTTATTTTTTTATTTGTATTTTTTTTATTTTTTTAACTATATATATATGATTTTTTCTACATTATATGATTTTTCTACATTATACGTAGTAATGCTATATTTATACATTGACCCCACTTAATAACTTGTTGGGCTCCACAACTGTACAGCTCAGGAGCACATTTGCGAAAATGCTCATGTTTGCCATCCTCATCCATTGATGTCAAATGTATTTTTTTGATATTTTATTAAAATATTAAACTGTCAAACGTATTTTTAGATATTTAATTAAAATATTAAGCTATAGAACTTTATGGAAAAAATTCAAAAATAAAAAGTGAAGATTAAAATATAAATAAATAAAATCTGTTATTGGTAAAAAAAAAAAATTTGATTTCCATCCATTAAAAATTTAAAAGTGATTTTTCTGTGATTTTTCTGTAATAATTAATGATGGAAGCAAGAAATTAAAGCAACGTGACAATGAGGTAACGTGCAAAGCAAAGGGGGGCCAAGAATTAATGTGCACGTTCACATGAAAAGTCCATATATGAGTGTGATTGAATGGAGAAGACTAAAATAGGACCCACGTAGAACTGCACGCATGGTCATAGTACTTGCTCATGCATGCTACGTCCATTTAGGGCATTAAGTCATTTTGTCCTTTCAAGATAGAAAAATAATTTAATATATATCTTTATTTTCATCCTGATTTTTTTAAATAATTACTGATACACCAACCTAAAAATTATATTTGTTTATATAAATATAAAAACATATTTAGTTGAATATATATTTTTAATGGATGGGAATCAATTTTTTTTTTCCTTCCTATTTTTTTTTTCTCAAAATGAATGAAGAGCAAAAAAAAGTAAAGACTAGTTTATTTTCAATAAAATGTTTGGTTAGCTTTTGGTCCTAAAGGTGTATAAAAAAATATTATTTTTACAAGAAAAAATAAATAATATTGCATTTCTACTTCGGTTTGCAAGTGCAAAAAAAAAAAAAAAAAAAAAAAAAAAAAACCCTAAATTTTATATTTATGATTTTTTTACTCATTTCTCATAACATCAAGTTTCATTTTGGCATTTGAAACCACATATGCTATTGTCAAAATAATTTTGGTAAACTTGTTAATTATCTATCTAACAACTGACATGTATAAAAAAATAAATAAATCTGTACCATAATTATTCTCACTAACCATCATGAATAAAAAGAAATGAAATATATAAATTATATTATATTCTACAAGCATGAATGTCCAACCAACCAAACAAACAAATTTGCCACCCTAATAAAAATCCAGCATGAGTTATTAATGTGACAAAGAGAGAGGATTGATTTTGATTACATATATTCATGGCAAATCATCACAAAGTAGATGAAGAAGAACCTGTATGACCATAGAACCAACTTGGGTGCTCACTATTTATTGTGTTGTTATGGACCTTCATTATCTCTTAATTTTATCAAGACAGGTATGTCCCCACAAAAATGGCACACTATTTGATTTAAAAATTTAGAAGAATTAATAACTCCATTGATGTTTTCAACTTCCATTGATAAAGATCTTTCGTTTAAACTTATTTTCATATATAGTTTTCAATTCGAATTATTTGGGATGGGTTCAAGATAAAAATATGAAAGTAATTGTGGAATTTCATGAAAAAACCTAGGCGATTGACATGGATTATAAAGTAGATCGTCCAAAAATTCAAAGATTAATAAGTCATTTAATCTAAAATTCACTGGCTTGATTTAGTTTGAAACTTTAATTTAAAATTGACTGAATTTTGACTACAATTAATGTAGATAAATATTTTAATGTTGATTTTTATAATAGTTTTTTTTTTTGGGCAAAAATAAGGGCTCAACACATAAAATACATATTAAGCACTACTGCTACCTGAAATATTAATTAATTACAATGATTGTCAAATAAAATGGACAAACTAGATGGAGTGTGTTGCAGAATTTGAATGCGATAATTTGCTCCTTAACAAACGTGGGCTAAGTAATATGCACAAGTCTTAATAATGTGAGGAACACAGGAAAATTCTATCTTCCATTATCTTTTAAACATGGATGCCAATTGTTGTAAGATTCTACTGATTTTGTGATCTGTTATGTGATATACAACTTATAACTTTGACAAGGTCCATTTCTTTAATCACTCTTTGATAACTCAGATCCTAGACTAAATTTCAGATATAGCTCCCAAAATTTCAACATCCAAAGAAAAGCACATGCCCAGGTTGCAAAGGAAAGCAAAACTCCAATTTCCTTGGCTACTTGAATTAAACCACCAATTATAGTTTGAAAATTTTGATAACACATTGAACCATTTGTATTAACCTTGACAAACCCAACCGGAGGAACCTACCAAGTCAAAGGTGTAGTTGTAATTGTTCCACTGCAAAAGAGATAATCTAAAAGCTTATTGTGTTGCTGAAATTCCTCTGCGCGCTGAAGAATGGGGTGCCATGATCTACACCATTGTGACACATGTTCTCAATCACAAACGGATTTCTGTTGTGTCAGATCATCCATATAGCCAAACCAAATATAGTACTCTACATAAGATGCTCATGACAACCATGTTTAGATAAACTTAAATTTCTCAAAACATAATCCTTAAAACTACTAGTGAAGAAGCTAGGATCTTCGCCAATTGGTAACTATTGAATCCAAATCTGTTTAGTGAAACAATAGCCCCTAAGAGCATGACTCGTAGATTCCTCTGCTTGATCACAGCTACACATAAATGAATGCAAACGTTGAGGGCCTTTTTAGGTCCGTATACTGTGTCAAATATAATTTTCCTCATTTTCATTGTTATTTATAAGCCAGCCAAACATAATCTTGATTGAAAAATTTACTCGAATTGTTATGCATCATAAGGGAATATCTAGTCCTCCTTGTGAAAGGAGGAAACATTGCAATTATAGAGCAGACTTCACAAGAGAGGAAATTACAAACTAAATTCTAGCCCCATTCACCGTTAGATCCAACATAATCTTTTATTTTCTTTAGTTTATCTATGACACTCAAATCCACAATAGCAAACAAAATAAAAGGATTAAAGCCATACTCTAATTTTCATACCAAAATCTTGTTGGTAAATGGACAGAATGATCGGATCACACCCACAAAACAAGCAAACAAACAAGAAGACAGCACGCACTCAATTTTACGTGGAAAACCCTACAAAACGAGGGAAAAACCACGGGGCACAGGCAAGCAAAATTCCCCTAGAACCAAAGAGAACAATTACACAATCAATCTCAAGTTGATGCCCTAACTTGAGATCACAACTACAAGAAGATTAAATAAACAAACTGAACATACAAGCTTAGTGAACACTCTTACAATTGAAGAGCTTACCCAAGTCTTCATGAAGATGAGATCAATGAATCATGATTGCAGAGAGACCATCTTCATCTTCTTATTCTTGTTTTTGTTCTCCCTTTTTCAGCTCACTATGCCTCTCTGATTTTCCTCATTGAAGAGAAAAAAAATGAAAGTGAGTGTTAAAGAGCCCACTAATGAAAACCAAAAAATGCCTTTTCACTAACTTGGACATGTCAACAGATGCTTCTGACCATGGGTTGGACCCAATAACATACTTGCTACATAATAATCTCCACCTCCAACCTAAGAGAAGAAGATCTACCACACAACCTGCTCACAGGTTGCATACCATTTGTCACCTCCTGGCTTACCACTTCTCCAACTCGGCCGACACTCACAATGAGCTTGAACATTGTCTTGAACTTTCATTTTCTTAACAATAATCTCTCCCTCTAAGACAAATGGGAGAGATCTACCAACATGACTCCTTACTTGAGCACATCTTCAACTTTTCTTTAGGGATCCCTTTGGTCAACATATCTGAAGGATTATCTTTAGTATGGATCTTCTCAATTTTGAACATATGCTCTTCAAGTGCATCTCGGATCCAATGGTAACGAACATCAATGTGCTTGGTTCTGGAGTGATATGTAGCATTTTTACTCAGATCAATTGCACTCTATCTATCACCGAATACTACATACTCCTCTTGCATTATTCCCAATTCTTGGAGAAAGCTCTTCATCCATATCATCTCTTTTCCTTCCTCTCTTACAGCAATATATTCGGCTTATGTTGTGGATAAAGCTACACATTTCTATAGCTTTGATTGCCATGACACAGCTCTTCCTGCGACAGTGAAAACATAACCTGATAGGGATCTTCTGCCATCAGCATCACCAGACATGTCAGCATCAGTAAAACCCTCCAAAATTGGTCTTGAGCTTCCAAAGCTCAAACACATCTTTGATGTCCCTCTTAGATACCTCAGTATCCATTTAATAGCTTCCCAATGTTCTTTTCTTGGATTTGAGAGAAACCTGCTCACAACACCAACTGCATGAGCAATATTGGATCTTGTGCATACCATTAGATGCATCAAACTGCCTACTTCTAAAGAATAAGGAATGAAACTCATCTTCTCTTTATCATCTTCTGTGGTTGGGCACATGCATTTACTCAACTTGAAGTGAGAAGCAAAAAGAGAACTTATAGCCTTGCAATTCTTCATGTTGAACCTTTCAAGCACTCATTCAACATATTTCTCCTGTGACAACCATATCTTAGCCTTCTTGTCACGCAGAATTCTCATTCCAAGAATTTGGTTTGCTTCACCAAGATCCTTCATGTCAAAGGATTTAGATAAGTCTACCTTTAGCTTACATATCAATGCATTGTCCTTCCCAACTATAAGCATATCATCAACATAAAGTAGTAGGATGATGAAGTTGTTTTCGCCAAACTTCTTCAAATATACACAATGATCTGCTGTTGTTCTTGTGTACTCCTGACTCTTCATAAACGAGTCAAACTTCAAATACCATTGCCGAGCTTTGTACTTAACTTGATTTTGGTTGTCATTCTTCAACTTGAACACCCACTTGTTTCTTAAAGCTTTTTTTTCCTTCTGGGAGCTCTATAAGCTCTTAAGTGTCATTCTTCTGTAGGAAAACCATCTCCTCTTGCATAGCTTCCATCCACTTACCATTATATTCAAGATTACTCAGCTCTTTAGGCTCCCCCATATATGTAAGAAGGATATAATCTGAGGATGGATATTTTTGAGATGGTTTGTGTTCTCTAGCTGACCTTCTGACTTGTATGTTTGAGCTCTCATCTTGCTCAAAGTTTCTTCCTAAAGGTGCTTCTTGTATTCCTCTAACATTTTCAAGTCTAAAAGTTTGAGGTTGGCTTGAAACATCTTGAATCTTCACGATTGGCTCTACATGCATATCGGAGTCAAACTGTACATTCTGCTCAATTTGGATGGTTTGTTCTAATTGCCCAGTCTATTCGACCTAAATGGTCTGCTTTACCTGAACAAATGGTTTTGCTTGAGTGATTAGCTTGACCTACACATTACTTAATCCATTTTGTTCTTTATAAAAGACAACATCTCTACTTCTCACAATTGTCTTTTTTACAGGATTCCACAACCTGTATCCCAGCTCGTCATCTCCATAGCCTAGAAACACAAATGGAATTGCTTTGTCATCTAACTTGGACCTTTGCTCTTTGGGAACATGGACAAATGCTCTACACCCAAAGACCTTCGAGTGTGCATAGTAGGGATTTCTCCTTGTCCACACCCTTTCTGGAATGTCACTTTCCAAAGGGATTGATGGTGATCTATTGATCAAGTAAGCAGCTGTCAACACAGCTTCTCCCCAGAAAAACTTCGGCTGTCCAGCCATCTTCAATAAACTCCTCACTTTCTCTATAATGGTACGATTCATTCTCTTAGATACTCCATTGTGTTGAGGTGTTCCCGGTATTGTCTTGACATGATGAATTCCATGAGCTCTACAATATCCTTCAAAATTCTTAGAAACATATTCACCACCATTATTGGTGTGAACACACTTCAACAGCTTGCCTGTCTATCTTTTGACTTTAGCATGAAACTCTTGGAACACTTGAAATACTTGAGCCTTGGATTTCTGCAAATATACACAAAGCTTCCTTGATGCATTGTCAATGAAGGTAACAAAATACATGTTACCACCCAAAGTCTTCACTTCAAATGGGCCACACACATCAGAATAGACAACTGAGAGCACCTTAGTTTTCTTATTGAAAGAAATTTGAAAAGATACTTTGTGATGTTTAGCAATTACACAAAATCACATGAGTCTAAAGACATATCACTGTTGCAGGGGATTAGCTCCTTCTTGGTGAGAACTTGGAGACCTCTTTCACTCATGTGAGCCAACCTCTTATGCCATAGGTTTGGAGAAGATTCATTCTCCATTGCAAACAAGCCACCTTTGTTCATTTTTAGCTGAGTTTTGTACAATATGCAACAAACTTCTCCTCTTGCAACAACCAGTGAACCCTTGGAGAGCTTCCAAAACTTTCATAACTTTGTTTGTCCAATGACAAAGTAGACATCAAATTTAACCTGAGATCCGGGATGTGCCTCACATCCTTCAAGGTAATGGACCAACCCATATCAGTGACAAGACATATGTCACCACTTCCTACAATTTTTGAGTTGCTGGTGTTGCCCATCTTGACTGTGCCAAAGTTACCTTTCTTGTAGGATGAGAAATATTCTTTCCTTGGAGTAGCGTGGTATGAAGCACCGCTATCTACCACCCACTCAATGCTTGAGGAGGATACATGAAGGCATTCTTCTACAGATAAGATAACCACATCACTCGAGATAATAGCTGTGGTATTCTCATCATCCTTACACTGAGTCTTGTCTTTCTCCATCTTCTTGAGCTTTGGGCATTTATACTTCATGTGCCCAAACTGATGACAATAGTAGCATTCAATTTTCTTCTTCCCTCTTGACTTGGATCTCCTCTTTGAGTTCCCACGGGCTTGAGGTCCATGACTCTCGCGCCTTTCCCTTTGTTCAATGACAAAAGCGGCCGATCTCTCTGAACCAGTTAATTGTCTCCTGGTTTCTTCATTTAGGAGGCTTGTTGTCACAAGAGTCATGGTGAGCACCCCATTAGGTGTAGAATTATTGAGGGAGACCACCAATGTCTCCCAACTATCCGGTAATGAACTCCAGAGCAACAGATCTTGAAGCTCATCATCCAAAGTCATCTTCATAAAGGCCAATTGATTCACAATACTTTGAACCTCATTCAAATGCTCTGCAATAGAACCTCCTTCTTGATATTTCAAATTCACCAATTTCCTAATCAAGAGGGCTTTGTTACCTGCTGTCTTTCTTTCATACAAAGATTCCAACTTAGTCCACAAAGCATGGGCACAAGTTTCACTAGAAACATGATGGAATACTAAATCATCCAACCATTGTCTAATAGTGCCGATAGCAACTCGGTTCATCTTCTTCCATGCCTTTTCTTTTACTCCCTTGTACTCAATTGGGTCAAAGATCTCCTTGCAATACAAGATGTCTTCCATGTTGGGCTTCCACAACATCCAATTGGAGTTGTTGAGCTTCACCATGGTGCTTGAACTTCCTTCCATTTTCTCTAATCAAACCTAGCTCTGATACCACAATTGGTAAATGGATAGAATGATCAGATCACACTCACAAAACAAGCAAAGAAACAAGAAGATAGCACACACTCAATTTTATGGGGCAAACTCTACAAAATGAGGGAAAAACCACGGGGCACAGGCAAGCAAAATTCCACTAGAACCAAAGAGAACAATTACACAATCAATCTCAAGTTGATGCCCTAACTTGTGATCATAATTACAAGAAAATTAAACAAACAAACTAAACATACAAGCTCAATGAACACTCTTACAATTGAAGAGCTTACCCAAGTCTTCATGAAGATGAGATCAATGAACCATTATTGTAGAAAGACCATCTTCATCTTCTTCTTCTTGTTTTTGCTCTCCCTTTTTTAGCTCACTATACCTCTCTGATTTTCCTCATTGTCGAGAAAAAAAAAGGAAAGTGAGTGTTAAAGAGCCCACTAATGAAAACCCAAAAATGCCTTTTCACTAACTTGGACATGTCAACAGATGTTTCTAACCATGGGTTGGACCCAATATTATACTTGGTACATAACAAATCTCACATGATTTCCACATCCAATAGACCACTAAATACATTTAATTCACCTTGTCCCAAACTACTTTGATGCCATGCTATATGAAGGAATAGTTCTCTTTTCCAGCCTTGTTTTAAGATTACATATCATTCTTACAGTATTTACCTCTCATCACCTAGATCCATATTGATAAGTGCTCGTGTTATAGTACCGCGAAGCATTATTATCTTATATTGAGTATATCTTTTATCAGTTTTTATCACTAAATGGTGTGCAATTGTGTGTTCTTATGCATTGTAGGGTTGTGGAGCTAATTTGGAGAAAAAGAACGAAGTTGGATCATGTTCGCCGTTGTTGGGAAGTTTTTGGACCAAGAAAGGAATAAGGCACGAGCCTGGACTTGTGAGTGTGTGCCAACCTCCTTTTGGAGGGGCACAAAGGCAGTCACATTCACAACAAGTCTAACTCGTGTAGCTTAGGAGAACTTCACCAAGAAGGAGACTTGAAGCAATCGGTACGATCTACCATTGATTGTGTGCCCAAATCAATGGCTTCGATGAAGAACAACGGATTCGGGAGCCTTTCGGCGAGTACTGTAGCTTGTTACTACAGCTAAAACACTGTAGCAAGCTACTGTTCACTTTTTGCCAAAAATTAGGGTTTCGGAGAGTTCACACGGGCGTGTGGAAATTCCACACGGCCGTGTGAAGTCCCGATAAGTCCGATTTTATAGTCGCACTCAACATTATAAAAAGCCAAATTGGAGACTTTCAAGACATCTTTTGACCTATCTTTCTCCCCAACTTCTGGAGAGGGCAGCTAGGGTTTCGGAGAGGACTTCGTGGAGGTTTAGAGCGCGTCATCGGCATCGTCATCAACGTTCGACGGCCGCACAGGACCACGGCCACACCATACGCAAGGGAGTTTTCATCGATGCTTTTAATTTGTATTTTTTTTCATATTTTGATGAACATGTATAGCTCCATGAGGAGCTAAACCCCTTGTGGGTATTCGGACTTGTAAACCCTAGGACTATTATGTCTCTTTGACATTGTTATTATGCTTTTCCATTATTGATGAATAAAATTGAGTTTCAATCTTGATTAATTTTGTCATTATTTTCCCTTAGCCGTGACACTAGGGTTGAGAACAATTTAGGTAATCCTTTAGAGGTGTGACAACTCCTATAGGGTTAGACTACTTAGAATTGAAGAGGGTCGAGAGGGTGAGTCGTGAGGTAGCGGAACGTCCCCTTTCCCCTCCGATGTGATTTTCCCTACCTTCATGTTCCATGATTCATTAGCGGTCGAAATAGAGTGAAGTACTAGGAGATAAACTCCCCTGGGGCTTAGTTGCGCGAGCAACAGAGTGAACGGTTGTAGTGAATCTTAGTATTGGGGCTTAATCTAGACTAGGGTTCTCTCACCTGGACCAAAGGGTTTGAACTACATATAGGAACCGGGTTTATCACTAGGAATCCCTAGAACCTAAAGCGATTCCACATAGTCTGAGATTTAGGAAGACGAACTCCCCTAGGGCTTAGTTGACAGGTCAACGAGAGTCAAGGGTCGTAGTGAAACCTAATGCAGGGGCATAGTGTTGGGATTAGTCACGGTTGACCTTAGATTTGGGATCGTGTGCTTAAGGATATCCTCGACTCAATAATCATCAGTAGGAGAGTTTAATAGCATTGTCTTGCACTTGAAGCACAAGTCCTAGGGGTAGCTTGTCCGGGTACCCATCGTTATTCACTGATTATCTTCCTCTTATTACCTTTGTTTGCATTCTTCCATCTTCCATATTTCTTTTACTTACTTCTTATTTTCAATTACTCTTGCATACACACACACTGAACCAATTTTTCACTCTCGCACATCACTTAGTTAAATAGCGAAAACTTGTGTCTAAACCTATTTCCTGTGGATTCGACTACCCCTCACCAGGGTATTTATTACTTCGACAACCCGTGCACTTTCAGGTTCCTATCACATATATAGATTTTGAGGTTAAGTCATAACCTCCCAAGCTAGCTTCACAAAAAATATTGTATTATTAGTCTCCACCTTTCTTAAGCCCAGCTATCCTATAGATTTTCTTTTACAAGCTTGATCCAAGTTAACCATGTGCATCATTCATTTTCCTATTGAGGATCCCAAAATAAAACCACTAATTGACTTATTTATTTTATCACAGATATGGATAGGGAGTTAAGTTGATTGTCTTTGAAAAACTCTATAATTAGCTTCCTATCCTAATAACTTAGTGCGAATGCCATCAATAATCCTTGATAAGTGATTTTCATGGCCCTACCATGAATATGAGATCCCAAATATTCCCCTAAATCAGTAGTGGTATTAAACCCCAAAAGCATTCTTTATGGAATTCTTAAGGTCTAGAGAAACATTTTTTGAGAAAAAAATTTTAGTGCTCTGCTCATTTATTTTTTTGACAAGAGCTCTTTCCAAAGGAATTTAAATTTTTTAGAATACACTGAACTTGGTATATAGAAGTTTTACAAATAATAATAGATTGGTGGTAAAAATGAAAGAGATTAGAAAGAATAGGACTGTTCCTACCTAGACTAGTCTTTTTATATAGAGCAAAAAATATAACAAGAAAGGGCATCTCCCTATCCCACTCCCTTAGAACAAGAGTATGCATTATAACCTCATCATTCCACTGAACCTTCATACTCTCATACAAACACATTCCATGAGCCATTTAATCATAAGGGCGGGGAAATTGGCAATAAAAAAAAGTGTTATGTATAAAAGTCCAACTTAATCTATCATAGGCTTTATTTAAATCTACTTTAATAGACATCCAACCCTTATTCCCTTTCTTTAGTTTCATAGAATGTGCAACTTCCTGAGCAATTATTATGTTATCAAGAATTTTGTGACCCAAAATAAAACTAGTTTGAGTAGGACTAACAAGTCAGCTCATAATTGGTTTCAATCTGTGAGTCATTAGCTTAGTAATTACTTAATAGGCAACATTATATAGGATAATATGTAGAAACTCTCACGACTAGTGATTTTAGGAATTAACACTAGGAGAGTTTCATTAAGCTCAAGAGATAACTGACATGCTAATTGGAAACTACTCACTATAGTAATAACAAATTGATCGACAGTACTCTACTATGATTGGTAAAAAATAGGACTACAACCATCTTGGCCTTGTGCTTCATAAGCTTCCATATAAAACATTGATATCTTAATTTTCAAATCCTTTACATCTTTTACTAAGCAAGCTAATCTGAGCTATTCAAGAAAAGAAATTGGTGATGCAAAGGTAAAGATTCACAGTGAGCAGATTCCTCCACTACTGCATAACTGCACTTATGCAGTTGTTATAAACCGTTGCATAAGATTTATTGCAGCGGTTTGGCAACCGCTACATCTGCTTCCGCTGCAATAGGTTATTGCAACGGTTCTATACATTTTATTGCAACGGTTTTACACTGTTGTGTAAACAGTTCTAATTGGCACTAGCCTTTGCAGCGGTTTGTTTTGCAATGGTTATTTTATATAGTGCAGCGATTTCACAATACCTACTGCAACGGTTTGTTAATATATATTGCAGCAGTTTGAGAATAGCTATAGCAGCGGTTTGTTAATATATATATATTGTAGCAATTTTGAAATATATACTACAGCGGTTTTGGAATGTATATTGTAGCGGTTTGAGAATAGCTATAGCAGCAGTTATGTACAAATTATTGTAATGGTTTCATCTAATCTATTGCAGTGGTTTACAATATCTCCTGCAACAGTTGATAAAATCTATTGTAGTGGTTTGTAATCTTGTACCATTTTACAAATAATAATTTTAATAATTCAATTCAATTAAATAATAACATTATCAAACATCATCCAAAAATGCAATAAACACTTAGATCCAATAACATCACATTAAAATTGACAAAAATATTCAATAACATAAGAATTTAAGGAGAAAACTAATTAATACAAAACAAATTTGAAGTTAATATAAAACAAGTCATCTTCAATGTTTTGGAATGAAACCAAAAGTAACTTGGCTGATGTTCATTCCTGGAACCAAGCCTTGGAGTTGTGACATCATAGAAAGGAATTGTTGCTGCACAGATGATTGCAAAGATGATTTATAAGCTTCCATTTGTTCTTCCATTTCTTTTCTCAGTTCTTCTCTCATCTGTTCCTTCATGCCTTCAATAAAATTTTGAGAAACTTTTACAGAAGATCCATCACTAACTCCTTTTCCTTTCAAATATGTTGGTGTAACACTCCTCCCATACAACATAGCACGACCCGGTCGTGTCCCTCCCATCACCATAGAAAATGCATCAACAGATTGGTTCTCACTACTTTGTTGTGATTGGACAACTTACATTTGAGACTATAATAGAAAAAAAAAGGTTTAGTAAAAATTTATTTTTTATGCTATATTGACCATGTGTAAGACAAAATATCACATTCCAAATCATATTATAAAAGCATATAAATAAAAGGAAATCCTTACAATCTTCTCGCTAGTATCATCAAAAGACTCCTTGTAGGTCTTGTTCGGTTGTCTGTTTCGAGTTTCAATAAAAAGAGCAGTATTAGTTGGTACCTCATTATTTTCATTTGCATCTTGCTATTTTAATTCCACAAAAAAAGAAAAAAACAAAAACATAACTTTCATTAGTAAGGACTTGTATATGATCCAAAAAGAATTAAATGTAGCACCACACATAGCAATTATCATACGAAAAAAAAGACAATACAAATAGAATTAATTTCAAGATAATACAAAATTAAATTCATACTAATCATAATAGGTATAGTGAAGGTAACCAAAACAATATTAATCATAATAAGTGTAGTCAAGCTAATGAAAACATTCCTAGAATATCAATTTAAACTAAAAACATAATTTTCATTAGCAAGGACTTGTATATGTTAGTAAAAAAATCAATTGTAGCACCACACATTACAATTATCATACCAAAGACAATACAATAACAAATATTGTTTTATTCTATTATAGTCAAGGTAAATTCATTGATGATGATAATCATAATATGTATAGTCTAGGTACCCAAAACAATACTAATCATAATAAGAACATGTATATGATCCAAAATAAATGTAGCTCCACACATAACAATTATCATACCAACAAAAAAGACAATACAATTATAAATATTTTCACAAGACCACAAAGTTGAATTCATTAATGATATTAAACATAATAGGTATGGTCAAGGTAACTAAAAAAATATTAATCATAGTAAGTGTACTCAAGCTAATCAAAGCATTCATAGAATATCAAATTTAAAATACATAAAAAAACATACATACACTTACCATTTGTTTTCTTATCCTAGCAAAACTCTTTTTGCCCGCCGTGTGTATATTAATTTGTATCTTTTGATTATTTACATTTACTTCGGTGACTCTCTACATAAAGATTTCCATTACTATTAGCATAGCTTGGATAAAGTAATTTTGACATTATAAAACAATTAAAAACTAAACATTGTTATACCTTTGTATTTGTTGAATTCCAATAGTTCAAAAGTTCTTTGAATTTATCTTCTCCAATATGTTGTGGGCAATTCAATATTCTAAGCTTATCAGTATTGTACTTATAGTAATATTCTTTTTTCACTCTACACTTATATACTCTCCAATTATCTCCAATAGTAGCTAAACCCCACTTTTTACCTTCTTGAGGTACTATGTATTTTTTCTGCACAAACAATTACATTTAATCAAATTATAAAACATGGCAAATGTTTAACAAGAAAAGAAATAATTAGATAACAAACAAGTAAAATTTTTATAAACCTGAACATATTCCCATAATGACTCTTTTGTAGGCATTTTGCACCAATTAGTGACTGTAATGGGTGCAAGTGTTGAATTTCGAGCCAATGTTCCTAAGAAACTGCTGAACTCACTCAAAGTCTTATCATCTGGTCCTATTGGCTGATTTAATTCATTCAAAACAATTGTCTTTCGATTTTCCTCAGGCCGTGCATGAACTGCTTTCATTGCTGTTTAACCTCTCCTTTTCAGTGTAGAAGGACCTATATTATATGTAAAAGCATTATAATTGCATTATATATTCATAAACATGATTATATATTGAATTTAGTAATTGAACTTACTGAGGTTGTAATTGTATCCTCAGTTGCCACTGTTGCAATTGTTGGTGGAGGTACCCCAATTTGCATGGTTGAATTTTGATTTATTTCTTGTTGATTTTCAGAAACTATATGATCTAGACCTTGTTGCTCAAGCCCAATACTCATTTCTTGATCCATTTGTACTTCATGTTCTTGATCATGATTTGTTTGTGTAGCTTCCTCTAACGCATGATCTATTGTGTGTACTACATTTCCATGAGCTTGACTTCTACAGAGTTTATGTTGTGCTAGCAAATATGAAGCAATAGTCCCTGGTTTCACAAACTTCTTTATCTTCTTCATTGGCAATATTCAGAAATTTTTTACTCACGAGTTTTTTCTGCACTGCCAAACATACCAAAATCAAGTCAATCATGAAAATATATATACTATAGCAAGTAATGTGTGAAATAGTACTTAAAAAAATTTTCTGCACTTTTAAACATACGAAACCTAGATATATGACATATAATGTTGGTTGCATGCAAGACATTAGCTCTTAAAATAACAAGCTTTAGCATATTGAATTTTGTTGCATCCATTTTTTTCGAGAACAAAATCATACCTGATAGAATTATCGTGAATAACACTTGAAATAGCTAGCTTCAAGGAACTTTATGTGAGCTTCGTGAAACTCATCCCTACAATAAAAGAAAGAAATATTTTCATATATGTGAAATTATCAACTCATCCCTAGTCACATAAAATTATTTTGAAAAAAAAAACACAAATATTATTAGCTTGAATAGAACACAATAAACTAAATATGCATTAGAATAAAAATGGAGACATGGAAGATAATAAAACCAAAATTTCCAACATCATTTAATATCAACCATCACATTTACAAAAAGTAGATATATGATAGAAATGAAAAAGCATTTCTACTCATTAATATCCATCCAATCCCAATCAGTATCATCAATGTCTGAATCTTCTTCTATCTCTTCATTTTCTTGAACTTGTAACAAATGTGAAGGTATATCCATAGTTTCAACAGCTTGATCATCTCTTGCACAATTTATAAATTCTTCATTATCATGTGATTCACCAATATCATTTGAATAGTCATCAATCCCACTCCAAAAAACTTGCTCAATATTTGGACAATTTTCCTTTTCAAGGCCATATAAATCTCTTGGAACTTTGTTCATAACATAATGTAGCCCAACTTCAATAGGATCTTCAATATAGAACACTTGTTGCACTTGTGAAGCAATGACAAAAGGAACATCCAAGTAGCATAACTTGTTAAAATCTACGCAAGTGAGCCCACAATCATCTTTCATAACCTGAAACCAAGCACACCTAAATAGCACAACATTGAACTTGCCCCAATAGTCAATTGCAATTATTTCGTCTATTGCTCCATAGTAAGTAGCATCTCCAACAATTGGATTTTGATCCCTAGCACTTGAAAAACTTGGAGTTAAAGCTTGCAAAGTGACTCCACTATTTTGAGTTTTGCATCTTGCATCACGTTTTCTAGTGTGAAAACAAAAACCATTGATGTAATACCCTTTATATTTGATAGCAACTGGATTTGGGCTTTTAGAGAACCATATAATATAGTCAGGTACACGTTCATTCTTCATCCTTTCTTCAAACCAAAATCTAAGATCTTGACTGTGAGTTTGTGGTCTTTACCATCTACTTGATTTACTTCTTGAGTTTATCATATTTTCATGTTCTCTGCATTCATCAAATACAAACATATTTAAACAATTACAACTCATTCTACTTAAAAAAAAAAAGGGAGAGAGAGAAAAAGCACACACAAAATCTTTTAAGAGACATGATTACTTCTTACTTGATGTATTTCTCCACTTGTTTGTCTCCACAATTGAACAAAGCATAACGATGAGCTTATGCTAAGGCCTCTTGGTCCAAAGTGAAAGTCTTTCCAATATTTCTCTTGTTCCCCGTTATTGGATGGCCAAGCTTAGGGGAAATAGGAAATGCTTCATCATCAATTGTAACCATATTAGTATTCTTCCCATATCTATTGAATCTTGTCTTCACACCATCATGCATATATCTCGAGAAAAATACCAAGCATTCCTCGGCTAGATACCCCTCCGGACGGCTTCTATTACGAACAAAAGACTTCAACTTGCATATGTTTTGCTCAATTGGAAACATCCAACAACAATGAACCGAGCCACCAAGTTTGATTTCATTTACCAAATGAATAGTCAAACGCACCATTATATCAAAAAAATTTGGGATGAAAGTCATTTCTAGATGACAAAGAATTTCAATAATTTCCTTCTACAGCCTTTGAAGATCCTGCATCTTCACAACTTTACTGCATATACCCCAGAAAAATCACCCAACTTGATTAAGATAATGGCAACATTTTTAGGCAATGTCTTCCTTACAGCAACTCCAAGTAAATATTGCATCATAACATGAGCATCATGGCTTTTATAGCCTAGAATCTTCTTATCATCCAATTGCACACATCGAGAAATATTTGATGCAAACCCTTGTGGTAATTTTGCATTCTTGAAGACTTTACAAAAAGAGAGTTTTCTCATGTGGGCCCATAGAATAACAAGCTTTAGCATATTGAATCTTGTTGCATCCATCTAATCGACTAGGTTGAAGCTCTTTCCTTATACCCATTTCTTCAAGGTCAAGGTGTGCTTTCAGATGATCTTTTGTTTTCCCAACCAAATTTAATAATGTCCCCAACAAATTTTTCCAAACATTTTTTTGAATGTGCATGACATCCAAATTATGGCGCAAAGTATTTTTCTCCCAATATGGCAACAAAAAAAAAAAAGACTTTTTCCTCCATGGATCATTCTTATCATGTGCCTTCTTTTTTTGTGTTTTGCCAAAAAACATTCACATGATTTGATAACTTTTGTGCAACATCCAAACTTGACAAATGGATCGGGGTATCTCTCAACTCCACAGTACCATCAAACAATGTCTTGTTATGACGCCAAGGATGATTTTTAGCTAAAAATCTCCGATGAACCATATAACATATTTTTCTACTATGCCTCAAATATTTGGAACATGTCTCAAAATTACAACAAAAACATGCTAACATTCCTTTAGTGCTCCATCCTGATAACATAGCATAAGCTGGGAAGTCGCTAATTGTCCATAATAATGCCACCCGCATGAGAAATGTTTGTTTGCTTGTGACATCATATGTTTCAACAGAAATTTCCCATAAGTGCTTCAACTCTTTAATTAAGGGCTGTAAGTAGATGTCAATGTCTTTACCAGGTGATCTAGGACCTGGAATAATCATAGACAAAAAAAAATATATTCAGACTTCATAAAAACCAATGGTGATAAATTGTAATTGATTAACACAATGGGCCATGTGCTATGTGAAATGCTCATCGTTCGAAATGGATTGAACCCATCACTTGTAAGCCCCAACCGCACATTGCGAGGGTCTTGAGCAAACTCAGGATGCAAATCATCAAAATCTTTCCAAGCTTTGGCATCAGCCGGATGCCTCAAATTTCCATCATTCGGACGATCTGTTGCATGCCATCTCATTGCAGTAGCTGTCTCTTCACACATGAACAACCTCTGTAGCCTAGGAGTAAGAGGAAAGTATTGTAAAACCTTAGCAGGTATAGTGGAGGCTTTAGCATTATCATCTGCAAATTTGTCCTCCAATTTCCACCTAGAAGCACCACATACAGACAATTATTTGCTTCTTGATGCTTATCCCAAAACAACATACAATCATTTAGGCAGGCATGTATTTTTTTGTAATCAAGACCCAAATCTCTCACTATCTTCTTAGCTTCATTAAAAGAATTTGGAATTGTAGCATCAGGAAAGGCTTCTTTTAATAAATCTAGAAGGTCACCAAATGCCACATTACTTAGCCCATGAAGACACTTGAAAAGATATAATTGAACGATGAAAGATAGCCTTGAGAAACTCTTACACCCTGGATAAAGCTCCTGTCGGCCTTCTTCCATTAACTTATAAAATTTCTTTGCCTTCGTATTTGGACCTTCACAAATCCGTGGGAGGTTTTGCTCTCCAATTGCTACATCTCTATACATATCTTGCAACATGCCATCCATGTCATCAAGAGGATCAAGTCCTTCATGACTATCTGATGGCAATCCTTCAAAATACATTGACAATCCTTCTCCATGGAATACCCACTCAGTATAGCCTTCTACGAAACCATAGACTATCAAGTGTTCTCTGACTGTTGCTCTATAATACCAATAACGGTTCAAACACTTTTTGCAAGGGCAAAGTATTTCTTGTCCTTGCACTGTCCTTTGAAATGCCATATCTAGAAAACCATCAACTCCGCTAATATATGCCCCACTAGCTATTGGGAGAGCCATCCATTCTCTATTTCTATTACTCATCACTTTCAACTGTTTACAAAAGAAAAGAATTTCATGGGCATTACATATATTTATGTGTTATAGTAATTAGCAAATCATAATTCATAAGAAATTCCAAATAAATCACAATTGCATGCTTGCCTTTAATAACAAAATAACAAAATATTAGATAAGTTATTGCATTAAACTAGAAAGTGATATTGCATTAAACAAGGAATGCAAAAAAATAAAAATAAAAATAATAAAATAATAAGCAATAAATAAAAAATAATAATATGTATTAAATAAAATATAATATATAATAAAAAAATGCTTTATTATGAATATGTCTGCATCTAGGAAGGTTGCATAAATCTAAGAGAGAAGCTATACTTGTTATTTAAATTGGCATACTGCTTTATTTGCTATTAGAGGCAATTAAGCTCCATTAAAGAACATATGACAAGAATCTAAATCTATTGTGAGTTGATGGATATATATATATATATATTAAGAGAGAAGCATAATGTTGATTAAATATACAATAAAATGATTTCTATTTTAGTACTGGTTGTTGCTGCCAAAAGGAGCCAGCAATGTTGGATCTGAGATCGGCCCTAGGGTTCAAACCAAAACCCTTTCAAGAAGCTGCCTTGTGTTTTGAACTAGCTAGTGATTACAGGGAAACCCCACACGACACAGTACAATAACACATCTTTCTTGTGTTCTTAAAGGATTGATTATTTCTCAATTCCCTCTCTGGTCGCATCTCTCTCTTTTAATTAATAAGTACTTTCAATGTACATGGAAGGCAGTGCCTCCATCACAACCAAGAAAAGGTTTTGTAGAAATAGAAAAGAAGAGGCCGCATGCATATAATATAAGATAGCATACAGATAGAGGGGGAGCTTGTGCTCATTATCCCATCCATCACATTAGTAAAGGGACCACTATTACTGACACTATATCTTTGATTGTAAGCTTCTAAGATCAGACACATCCCAGAATGCAGGCAAAGTTCATATCATGAAAAGAGAACAACAAAGATAGATTGATCATAATAAACAACTAACTCAGATTAATAGATTACTCAAAAGTCAGGTTAGATAGAGAAGAATCAAAATTGATGGGTACTTAGGTTGCAAGTAAATTTTCACAAAAGAAGGACTTGATCATTCCCATGTACAAGAAAACTCTCAGAACTTGTCTTTGGTGTACAAGTAACTACTTATAAATTATAATTAATTCTGTATCCAAAGGTAACCCCTGGTGCCCATCCTCTATAGGTATAATAAAACTACTTATAAACAATAATAATAATAATAAAACTTCCATGACCCTCATAAAGTTAGCAGGACAGATCTCCCCCTTGGGCACAATCATTATACCTCTACAACTAGTACTAATAAAACTACATCTCAAACTTAATCTTCTCACAAACTAATAGTCTAACAACAAGTGCTCCTCATAAAAGCAAAAGAAAAGAGTACATAAAATTAATTAAAAGAAACATCCTAAGATGCATCATCCAGAAACAACATTCATTAATCAACTCCAATTTGGATTTGATGTAATCTCTAGACTCTAAAAAGTGAAGCATGGTTAAGGATAAACAAGACATAAACATTGAATTGTTACACTACTTTACAGCCAGAAGTACAATTAAATGCCACAAACAACATAGTTATCTATATATGCACCATCATGCATGTGAAGCTGAGAGCTAAAAGGAATCAAGAGTTTCTTTTACTACCACTGCACTAAACACTCAATATCAAATTGTAGATAAAAAGGAGTACATGTGCATGGGAACAAGATGAAAAATTTAAGGTAAATGGGACAAGGCTTATATGATTATATCACAGGAAACAAAACCAAACTGAAGTTGAAGAAGATCTATGGAGAAAGAGAGAAGAATTGGCCAGCTTTGAGATTATGAGAACTTAATTTTACCTGAGAATAACTTATGATTAGCTCTATTGTGTATCTTTCTGGATTCTTTTCTTCTGATGTTTTATTGTCATGCAAGCTTGATTAAATTAAGTTGTTCATAACAGTCATGTTTCTTCATATATGGTTACACAGCAGGTAGTAACTTGAGTATATAATTTTAGATCAGATCAGAAGAAATAAACTGCATTAATTAGTACTAATTGTAGTTTGGTTTATTATGTTACACACAAGGTATTAACTTGAGAATATAATTTTCCTTAAGGTTGATGTCTTCCATTATATAAACTAATTAAGCTTGGTAACTAATGAACAAGTTTCAGAAAAATTAGCTCAAAGTCTACTTTAATAAAGATATCAAAGACAAAAATGGCAGTAGCTTATGAAAACATAAGAATTGTCACAGATATAAATCTTAAAGCTCACTTTACACTATGGTGAACTATATAAAACTAAATTTATACATTCAAGACACTGGTTATCAATTACTTCAATTAATGTTCAATCTTAAAGAAAATTAATGTTAAATTAATCAATCAAAAGATAGTGAAGTTAATGGCATGCTCAATCAGAAAACATCTCCCTCTTTAAACAACTCCTTAATTAGGAACTACAAGGAAACAGACCAGCAGTTAATACAGTTGGCACACAAGATATTACATTAATTCTAAGTTGTAAACCACCTACATCATGGAAAATCCATTGTTCCGGATGTTATACCTTGTACTAAATACAAGATGAGTAAATAACTGATCATCTAAAAAATAGGGCCCCAGGAATGTGAGCAGCTTGAAATGAAAAACAAAAATAAGATAACTCCACTGACCAAGAGCTTCAAAGTGGTCAATTTTAACATAGGACATAACGAATGATGACTATCTCACCAAAGAACGCATACTTGATTAATTATCATAGATAATGGAATAAGAATGCAACTGCAAAAAGAATTGAAAACAATGAGGCCTTTCTCACCTAGTACTCTTGAAATGGCTTCTGTTGTTCACCAGGCATGTACCAGGAAGCATCCAATACCTACAAAAGGCATATTAAAAAAGGATAATAAAAATTAAAGACCTCCTCTAACCAAGTACCAGGCCTCATTCTTCATCAGGCATCTATTAATGTATCAGGAAGCATTCGATTGCAATTTTAATTAGTAGACTAGAACCTCCTTTAACCCTAATATATCCGTTTGTGAATCCGAAACCTCAACAATTTTTTTTTTAAAATTGATATACACAAATAGCAAATTTTTTTTTGCAATTAGGAACACCAAATTAAGTTTGGATAATCTTAATTGTGATGATTTCATTTTTCCATGTGTTAATTGCAATGCCATCAATATCTCAATTTACTAATATATACTTACTAATACTCATTTTAGTTCTTCAGTATTCTTCCATGATAAATAGAAAGAAAGCAAAACAGCGAAAGTTTTTTATTGTAACCATTTTTTTTACAATTTATCACATACTTGTTCTTGTGCAATTTGTCGAATTGAAGAACACTTTAATAAATCCAAATAAAAAAAGAGAACTTAGATTTTCAAATGATATGGTCAAATAGAATCTGTTGAACTTCAAACATGTTGAGTCTTGGAGGCGATATCGCAAGGCAAGCAAAAACTAGATGACACGTGTTGACAGCTAAGAAAAAGAGAACATGGAGATCAATTGCTTGTTCTTTAGACACAGAATCAAATACCCAGTTAGTGCTAGAGATGCCCTGATCTATGGAGAACTAGATGACAAGCAAACTAGAAAAAGACTTTAGGTTATACCTAGGGTTGTCAATGACCTGGGCTCAGCTCGAGCTCAAGCTCGACCAAAGGAGGGCAGAGCAGTGGAGGATGATCCAGGCGACGGAGGGCGGCCAGCAACTGGAGATAGTGATGGATAGCGGCGCGAGAAGTGGGCCAAATAGGGCACTCTCTCAATCAAAGACGAAAAGAGGAAGCTTGGTCCTTTCTAATGAAATATTTAAAACTAAAAAAAATTATAAACCCTATTGTTATATATATATAACATATCTTATAAAATTTTTATTGGTTATCCGTAACAAGTTTCTTTAAAATTTTTTAAGAATTTTAGTTATATTATGAGAAAAATAAAAATATAATTTTATCTTTAGAAATATTTTACTGGCTCACATACGTTTGATTTTTTTCAATTATATTTGGAATTTTTGCTAACATTGAATTGTTGGACACTTACAACAATCAACAATTCATTGGTTTTAGTGAAAAGTCGAGACATCTTCCAAGTTTTTTTTATTAATAAAGTCTTTTAAGTTATCATTTTAGTTTTTAATAGATTATTATTTTTTTTGACAAAAATAAATTTTATTATTATTATTATTATTTTAAAAAATAAACCATGAATGAATATATATATTAACAAAAAAAAATAGTAATAAAATATTGAATTTAATGAATGCATGCGGAGATGTAAAAATACTTTTGTAAATTATTTATTCATATAATTTGTATTAAACAAATTATATTTTTTTCTTATTTATTAGATTTGTTGATTTTGTTATCCGTAAGTATAAATTTTATGAAACTTCAGCATTTTTGTCATATATGTAGTAGTTTTAAAAAACTGCTGCATATCATCACATATACACAACGGTTCTAAAAAACCAGTGCCTATCATAACCCATACACAGCAGTTATTACGAACACATGCAATAAAATGCATATGCAGCGGTTTTGAACCATTGCTTTTGTTAACATTTGCAGCGGCTGTATAACAGCTGCATATCTATCCTAATATGCAACGGTTTTTGCAATGATTTGAGTCAAATGTAACACTTACTTGGAAAATTGCCTGTAACGATATAAAATCGTTACAAAACTGCTGCAATAGATAGCATATTGCAGCAGTTTTATAATCGATGCAAGGTAGCCGCTGCATAAGTGCAGTTATGTAGTAGTGCTCTCTATATAAATTTTGGTAGAAATCTTCCTTCTCTTGGCAAAAATATTCTACAAAACCTCTTTGTTCTAACCTTTCAACTTATTTTAAAAAATAGCTAGCTACTATACTATAAGCTATTTAAGAATTCAGTTAGAATTGATATTATCATGAAACCTAGGATGAACTAACCAGTAAGCCAGAGCATGATAAAACAAGATAAAACCACTACGAATATAAAAATTGTAGGCAAAGCCCATAATTCTCTACGAAAATTAACGTTGATAAAACATAATGGAGCAAGACAAATCCACAATTCTCAATGAAATTTTTCGTAACTAAATTTCGTAGAGAATTAAAGAAACCATTGCCTACAATTTTATTCGTAGCCAATAATCTTTTCCCTCCACGATTTTTTAATTTAAGCTACAAATTTTGTTTACATTTCTCTATGAAAATAACGTAGAGAAAGGTTCCAAGGTTTATCTACGAAAATAGGAAATCATAGCCAAATACTATTACCTACGGGGCGTTCTCTACGTTTGGTTCTACGATTTGTTTTCGTAGATAATACTATTTACCTACGGTTCTGATATTTTTCCCTACGAATGTTTGTCGTAGAAATTAGTCAGATTTCTTGTAGTGAAGTAAGCTTGGAACTGAAAAGGCTTCAATTGAGTTTCAAACTAATGGGGTGATGATTTGATTTTAACTTTTGGGAAGTGCCATAATTGAGTTTCAAGAATCGACAATCTCTACAAATTATTGCCAATAGCTCTATCCAACAATTCATGAAAAAGCCCCTGAGACCATGTAAACATAGGACTAACAAACCCAAGATCATGGAAGCCACATTTATTCAAGAAATCATTGAATTCAACACACTTTGAGAAATTAGCCTTAGCACCAGTCTTACTATTCTATAGACATTAAATTCACCCATGATTACCTATGGGTTGTTCACATGCCTACTAACTATAATCAAGTCTTTTAAAGATTCCTGCACATCATGGGATTTGGGTGACCATAAAAAATAGTAAGAATATTGACTTTAATGTGATAATTTGAACAAAGAGACCATAGTAGCTGGAATATTCATGAGAATATTCTTTATAGAAATCTGAAAACCTAGCTTTGTAATGACTTCATTTGCCTTGGAGCTACTAATTCTCAACTTAACAATAGAAACTATATTAGATTTTTGTCTAAAAAAATAAAACCCTAGCAACCCTTTTGAATATGTTGTTACTATCTCCTTGGTAGTTCCAAAATATAAAATTCATAGATAAAATAATCAAGAAAAAGATTTCTTGTTGCGTTCGATTACTCATTCACACACACACATTGATTCTTGCTCTCACTTTCCGTACTTCACACTAGCTATATAACAATTTCTTGTGTCTACGATCCCTACTCCCTGTTAGTAAAAATCAGGGGAAAGAACCTATGCAAGAACAGTCCAATCAAGCTGAAATAGAAACAGAAGGGTCGGAAACAATGGTAGAACAGCATGAACAGCAGAGGACGTTGTCTGATTTTGCTAGACCCGTAGTGTTGGGGACACAATCAAGCATTGTGAGGCCCCCTATTACAGCTAAGAATTTCGAGCTTAAACCAGGCTTCATCCAGATGTTATAGTAGTCCGCATCATTCAATGGTTTGGCTGACGAGGATCCAAACAACCATATTGAGAACTTCCTTGAAGTATGTGACATGCTCAAGATTATTGGAGTGACGGATGATGCCATTAGATTGAGAGCCTTCCCATTTTCCTTGAAGGGGAAAACAAAGCAATGGTTGCACTCATTACCTAGGGCATCTATTACTACATGGGAGGAGATGGTTGAAGCGTTCTTGGCCCGATATTTCCCTCCCAAAAAATCAGCAAAGCTTAGGAATGAGATCTCTTCCTTCATGCAAACGGAATTGGAGTCTCTATGTGAGACATGGGATAGGTTCAAGGATCTCCTGCGGAAGTGCCCACAACATGAATTCCCCGAGTGGATGATCATGCATACTTTTTATAATGGGTTGAATCCAAGTACCAAACAATTGTTAGATGCGGCGGCAGGAGGTACCTTAGGAAGCAAGACTCCCGGTGAAGCCCGATAACTTATAGAAGAGATGGCTTTGAGTAGCTATCAATGGAATTCAAGGGATAGAAAGAAGGTTTCCGGACTTCATGAGATACATGCAGTTACATCATTGGCAGCCCAAGTGGAATCATTGAGTAAGAAGTTAGACACTCTAACTTCACCAAGAGTGGCGGCCATCACGAATTGTAATGGATGTGGGGGATGACATGCTTCAAGTGATTGCCCAATAGCCATTGGTGGTACTACCTCTTCTTCGATTGAATAAGCAGATTTTGTAGGCAATAATTTTAGAGGTCAAGGGAATCCCTATAGTGGTACCTACAATCCGGGGTGAAGGAATCACCATAACTTGTCATGGAGCAACCAAGGGCAACAAAAGAGTAACGCACCACCTGGCTTTCAACAACAACAAGCACCTAATTTGAAAAACCGGGTGTCGGGGTTAGAAAACAAGATGAACAACCTAGAGAAGTCCCTCATAAGGTTTCTCCAATCTTCATATGCGAGATTTCAGTCGGTAGAGTCTACACTTCGCAACCACACCACATCATTGCACAACTTGGAGAACCAAGTTGGCCAAATTGCGAAGTCTCTATCCGAGAGGCCTCAAGGGAGTTTTCCAAGTAATACAGAGACAAATCCAAGGGAACAATTGAAGGCAATCTCCTTGAGAAGTGGCCGAGAGGTTGAGTGTAGCCTCCCTCTTGAGAAAAACAATGATGAAGCACCTAAAGTAGTGGAGGTAAAGGATGATCAACAAGACGAGCAATACAAGAAATTTTTGGGGTTGTTTAAGCAGTTGTACATCAGTATTCCTTTCATGGAGGCGTTGTCATAAATGCCTAAGTACGCGAAGTTCTTGAAGGACCTCTTGACCAACAAGAGGAAATTGGAGGAGAGTGCATCTGTGATCTTAGATGCCACTTGCTCGGCGGTGTTGCAAAAGAAAATTCCAAGCAAGAGAAAGGACCCCGGAGCTTCATCATTCCGTGCAACATTGGTGATTTGGGTGAGGAGATGGCACTTGCGGATTCAGGAGCGAGTATCAATGTCATGCCCTACACCTTCTTTCAAAAGCTAGGCTTGGGAGAGTCTAGGCCCACTCCGATGACACTTCAACTAGCAGACCGATCAGTTAGACATCCGAGGGGCATTATTGAAGACGTGCTCGTCAAAATGAACAAATACATCTTTCCTGTAGACTTTGTAGTGTTTGATATGGATGAGGATGTCGATGTACCACTGATTCTTGGAAGGACGTTCTTGCGTACTTCCAAGGTATTGATAGACATGGACGGTGGAGAGCTCACTTTGAGGGTGGGAGACGACAAGCTCACCTATCGCCTCGCCGAAGCCATGAGACATTCTCTAGACTTTGATGATACACTTTATTATCTTGATGCTACTGATAAACTAATAGATGAATATGTGCAGGAAATGATGAATTTGGACCCGTATGAATGGTGGCCAGACCAAGACGCGGAGATTGAAGACGTACTAGCACTTGGTCTTGTGGAGGAAGTGAAGCCAGCCTAGGGAATCATGAAAAGGGTGATCTGAAAGATGAGGAGGTCGAGGAGATGCCACAAGAAGAGCCCCAACACAAATGGGGATGAGCATTCAAGGAGTAAGGGTGTTTCGCTCTTGTGTGGTAACAAACTCGACAACTTCCTCTCTACTCTACAAAGATTATGTTCTGCATGCTTTAAGGTTGTAGGGAAGAGGTCTACTTTTATCCATGAACCCCCGTGACGTAAGGCCAGGTACATCAAGCTAAGTGATGTTAAACAAGCGCTTCTTGGGAGGCAACCCAAGCTTTTACTATTTTTCTAGATTTTGGTTTAGTACTAGCATGAATAAAAGTTTTAGTGTTGGTGTCCTGATTTTTACATACATGTGCTATGATTTTCTTGTGGATCGTTGATGTTTTCGTGTGCCTAAATGTTGATTGACGAAGTTTTGGGTCGTTTGAGTATGTTTTCATGGATCTCTGGTCGTGTTTTTATCGTATATACAGGCTTTAAGTATTATGAATGTGTTTCTGAAATTTTCTACAGAGCCTGTGATTTTTCTAAGTCATCCGGAGGAAACACACGGCCTTGTGGGATTTCCACACGGCTGTGTGAACCATCTCAGAGCTCATCCCGAGCATCACAGGGGTCGTATAGCTGCCCCTATGAGCGACCCTATGAAGGGCACACGGCCGTGTGAATTCCTACAGAGCTTAAACTTTCATTCCCGAGCGTAACAAGGGCCGTGTGGGTACCCCTGTGAGTACCCATGTGTTCATGCATACGGCCGTGTGAAATTTCCACAAGGCCGTGTGAAACTCTGCAGAGACTTTCCTTCCATCATGAGAAAACACAGGGGTGTGTGGCTGCCCCTGTGAGAGAGCTTGTGAAAGGCACACGACCGTGTGGAACACTTAGAGTTTTCTCGGGTTGATCCAGAGAGGCCACAAGGGCATGTGGGTGCCCCTGTGGCCTGCCTTGTGTTCTTGGCCAGGTAACATGACCTCTTGCGTGTATCCCGCAAGTGCCCGGGCTTGTCGAAGTAATAAATTTTACCCTAGTGAGTGGGTAGTCGTATCCATAGGGAATAAGGATTTAAGACACAAGATATCACTATTTAGCTAAGCGGTGTACGGTGAGTGTGAAGAGAATCAATGTGTGAGTGTGAAAGCAAATATAATGAGACAAGAACTAAAATAGAAAGATGGAAGGTAAGAGAGTGCAAGTAGGAGTAAATAGAGAAGGACAAGCAATGAGTAAAGTTGGGTACCCGGACAAGCTACCCTTAGGGCTTATGCTTCTAGTGCAAGATAATGCTATTATACTTTTCTATTGATGTTAATTGAGCCGAGGATATCCTTAAACACACGGTCCCAAACCTAAGGTCAACCGTGACTAACCCCAACACTATGCCCCGGCATTAGGTTTTCACTACGACTCTTGACTCTCGTTGACCTGTCAACTAAGCCCTAGGGGAGTCCATCTTCCTAAGCCTCACACTACGTGGGATTGCTTTAAGTTTTAGGGATTCCTAGTGATAAACCCTGTTCCTATGTATAGTTCCAACCCTTTGGTCAAAGTGAATGAACCCTAGTCTAAATTAAGCCCTAGCACTAGGATTCACTTCAACCCTTCACTCTGTTGCTCGCGCAACTAAGCCCCAGGGGAGTTCCTCTCCTAGTACTTTACTCTATCTTGACCGCTAAGAAATCATGGAACACAGAGGTAAGGAGAATCACACCGGAGGGGAAAGGGGACGTTTCGCTACCTCACGACTCACCCTCTCAAACCTCTTCAATTTTAAATAGTCTAACCCTATAGGAGTTGTCACACCTCCAAAGGATAACCTAGATTGTTCATAACCCTAGTGTCACGACTAAGGGAAAACAATTACAATAAGCAATTAAGATTGAAACTCGAATTTATTCATCAATAATGGAAAAGCATAATAACAATGTCAAAGAAACATAACAATCCTAGGGTTTACAAGTCCGAATACCCACAAGGGGTTTAGCTCCTCATGGAGCTATACAAATCCATCAAAATATAAAGATGAAAACAAATTGAAAGCATAGATGAAAACCCCCTTGAGTATGATGTGGCCGTGGTCTTGTGTGGCCGCCGGACGTCGATGACGATGCCGATGACGTGCTTCGATCCTCCACAAAAGTCCTCTCCAAACCCTAGCCGCAACCCTCCAGAAGTTGGGAGAAAAGATTGGTAAAAAGATGTGTAAAAAGTCTCCAAAACGGGCTTTTATAACGTTGAGTCACGGCATTAAATCGGTTGAAATCGGGATTTCACACAGCTGTGTGGAATTTCCACACGTCCTTGTGAAGTTGCTGGAATGCTGATTTTCGACAAACAGTGAACAGTACCTTGCTACAGTATTTTTGCTACATTAACTTGCTGCATTGCTGCTACAGTTACCTTGCCGAAACGCTCCCGAATTCACCGTTCTTCATCGAGGCCATTGAATTGGGCACACAATCAATGGTGGATCATGCCGATTGCTTCAAATCTCATTATTGGTGAAGTTCTCCTAAGCTACACGAGTTAGAGTTATTGTGAATGCGATTGCCCTTGTGCTCCTCCAAAGGAGGTTGGCACACACTCACAAGTCTAGGCTCGTGCCTTGTTCCTTGCTTGGTCTGAAAACTCCCCAACAGTGGCAAACACAATCTAACTTTGTTCTTCTTCTTCAAATTAGCTCCACAAACCTACAATGCACAAAAGCACATAAATCCACACAATTTAGTGATAAAATCTAATAAAAAAGATGCTCATTGTAAGATAATAACGCTTCGCATTACTATAACACAAGCACTTATCACCAGGTTGGGCACACGGCCGTGTGGTTGTGGGTAGAAGCCTTAAGTATTTTCCCGAGAGCACACAGGGGCGTGAGACTGCCCCTATGAGGCTCCCTTGCCGTGTGGGGGTGTTCAGAGAGTAACCAGAGAGGACACAGGGAAGTGTGTCTGCCCCTGTGAACCCTCACAGTAGAGGCATACGGCCGTGTGGAATTTCCACACGGCCATGTGGATGCACAGAATTCCAAAAGCTGTAGCTTTCTTTTTAGTTTCATTCATGCCTCTCATTCATTTAACTCTCAAACGCTTTCTGAACGCTCTCCTACGCACCCACGATTTTCTCTTGTTCGATTATTGAGGTTTTGTTGAGTTTTCCCGAGCGATTTCAAGGTTTACGGTTCACACCGTCGGTGAGCTCTTCATTCCTCTTTCCCTTTGTCAATCTCGATTTAATTAGTTCATTGTGGTTAATCTCGCAATCTTTTATTTGATTTGCATATGTATTGACTTTGTGAATGATTGTGGGACGTTTTCAAGTGTGTAAAAGAGTTTTTGTACGAATTTTCAAGTCCCACGGCCGTGCTGTTGTCGCGGCCCAATGATTCACACGAGCGTGTGGAATTTCCACATGGCCATGTGGATTTCTGCAGATTGAGTTTTAAAACAGATTTGATCATTTTCTTTTCAATCTTATAGGTATGTTTGCCAGATCAAAGAAAACGGCTGATAAACGACCTCGTGAGCAGTCCCCCCCAGTAGAACAGGTTGATTTTGCCTTACCCGAGCATCAGACTCGATTCGACTTATTGTCGAGGCTACGCTTTGGATAATCTGGTTTCTCGGATGTTAGTGCACTCAGAGGGATACAGTTAGGGAACGAGCTTGCCGACGAGGTCGACGAGCTATTGGCTGTAGGAGGTTGGGGCCTCTTACTTTCGATCAAAGAGCCAGCCATCCGCAGCCTTACACTTGAGGTACTCGCCTCATTTAAGTTTGATAGGGGCTACAGTAGCTTTGGGGATGTGGATACTATTTAGTTTTGAGCATCTGACCAGAGTCACAGTATGAGTGTGAGCCATTTTTTGATCAGATTGAGGCTATATGAGAGCACCTATACCAAGTCAGAGGAGTATGAGCAGCTTCCCACTGACTACCCCGGGATATTGACACCTCAGAGAGCCTACAAGGCATTATGCGGAGATGGACAGTACGAGCCGGGCATCTTGAAGGCGACATGCCTCTTCCGGCCAGCATACCGATATATTTATGCTATACTGAGCAGGTCAGTGAGTGGCCGAGGAGATAGCACCTGGGTATTGAGCTGTCAAGAGCTACTCTATCTATACTCTATGGTGCAGGATGTTCCACTCCACCTAAGGCACATCTTAGCAGAGTATTTGCGCCACCAGGGCCAGTATCCTATGATTGGAGTGATCTTTGCAGGTCGTACATTACGAGACTCCTCATCGGGATGGATCTCCTAGACGGTGTTCGAGGGGCCAAGAAGACAGTGATACCGACTCCTCTTGGCTTGGAGACGATGAGGCTCATGGGGATGATCCGCAGATGGTGACCGGGAGTCTATTCCATGATCATACCCCATCCCGACCAGGCCGAGGCAGGGGGTTCACAGCCGACTTTAGAGCCATCTCCCGAGTAGGCCGAGGCACAGGTACCACCCACAGCACCGGAGCCACCTTCAGTGCGCATCTTTTCGCATTCTCGACGCTAGGACAGACTTGAGCACCTCGAGAGTGTTGTGGGGGTGTTATAGAGCGAGGTAGCCGAGGTCAGGGCCACCAAAGCAGCACAGCACACAGAGGTCATGGCTCAATTAGACCGGGTCCAGCAGTTCCCTGCGTCGTCTTCAGCAGCATTACCATCGGCCGATCCACCAGCACCTGCTAAGCCCACCACAGCACCTGAGGCTACCATTCAAGACACCGGCGCTGAGGCTTCTTAGTTTCTTTTATCTCTCTTTCATTTTGTATTTTTATTTCTTATTTTGGACTTGTAGTACTCAGAAAGGATTCTCCTTCTAAGTTTATTTTCTATTGCTTTTATTTTTCTTGAGTTGTATTTCATTGCTTTATCTTTATATACTCGAGTTTTATTTTGATTTTTCTTGAGCTACACTGAACCCCTTGTGTATGTGTGCAGATGGTCGTGGATGTTTGGAATTTGAGGGATAGTAATAGGCACGGTCATGGGACCGTGTGTGCTCCACAACCCATTGAGACTCAACTCTCAATGAACATAGCTCCATCAAATACAACACTTGGAGTTCAGGAAAGTATTGTTTCAATTGCCCACTCCCACATTGATTTATTTTTATTGTTATACTTGTTAGTGTGCTTGCATGCGTACATTGGGGACAATGTACATCTTAAGTATGGGGGGAGTTCACATTGCACACACCTTTACTTGTGCGTTCAATTGCCTATGCTCATGTAGCCCGTAGTGGTTCACCTTAGTTGCAACGGTTGTATTCTTAGAGTTTAGGAGAATTTTTAACATTGTATCTCATCATGCTCTAGTTTTTACTTGAATTTTGGGGGAAATTTTGCTCGATTGTCTCATATTGCACTACTCACTCTTGAAACCTTTTGGAAACTCAAGCTTGATGTTTTTAAGGACTAGTTTATCATCGTTTTAGTAATTTCTTAGTTTTTTTTTGAGAAATACATAAAAAAAAATGTGTGAGTTTGTGAATATTTGTTAGTTTTATTTGTGCATTTGGGGTGGAAAGAGCTATCTCCTATGAAGTATGTAGCTACTCTCATAAGTCGGATACAAGTTATGCCCTAATGAGAGAAAGAGATATCTCATGCGACGCGTGAAAGCTACTACCCCTGTAGAAAGAGCTACTTCCTCAAAAGTGTGAAAGCCACCTTTGGCGGCCGCCTAGGAAAAGGCTACGGTTATGTGAAGCTACTATCTCCCTTCTTTTTGTATATAAATAAGTCCTTTTAACAAGAGTTTGAGGAGTACTTTTAGGGTTATCTTGAGTGAGTTCACACACACTTACACATTTTTTGAGTTGTTGTCCTTTTTTATTCAAGTTTTTAGCTAGAGCAACGATATCTTTATGTAATGTTTTGATTTCCCCTTACTTGTAGAATGCTTCCTTTGCATACTTTTGGTGAACCTAAGGCCAAGCACTTTCAATTGTTCTTTCCAAGTACTTTCATGTTTTATTTTTGCTTGAGGACAAGCAAAAGCTTAAGTGTGGGGGAGTTTAATAAGTGCTCGTGTTATAGTAGCGTGAAGTGTTATTATCTTACATTGAGCATTACTTTTATCAGATTTTATCATTAATCAGTGTGTATTTGTGTGCTTTTGTGCATTGTAGGGTTATGAAGCCAATTTGGAGAAGAAATAGCAAAGTTAGGTCGTGTTCGCCGTTGTTGGGAAGTTCTCGGACCAAGAATGATCAAGGCACGAGTCTGAACTTGTGGGTGTGTGCCAACCTCCTTTGGAGGGGCACAAAGGCAGTCACATTCACAATAAGTCTAACTCGTGTAGCATAAGAGAACTTCACCAAGGAGGAGAATTAAAGTAATCAACATGATCTACCGTTGATTGTGTGCCCAATTCAACGGCCATGATCAAGAGCGATGAATTCAGGAGCATTTCGGCGAGAGCATTGTAGCAAATTATTGTAGCAAAATAATGTAGCAAGTTACTGTTTACTTTTTACCAAAAATCAGCAAAACAGAAAATTCACACGGGCGTGTGGAAATTCCACACGGCCGTATGAAATCCCGATTTTTGCCGATTTGAAGCCGCGACTCAACACTATTTAAAAGACCTTTTGGGACTTTTTCTGGGAATCTTTTCGCCTACTTTCTGGAGGGTTGCAGCTAGGGTTTGGAGAAGACTTTATGGAGGATTGGAGCACGCCACTGGCATCGATATCGAAGCCTGTCGGCCGCACAAGACCACGCCCACGCTACACAAGGGGGTTTTCATCTATGTTTTCGATTTGTGTTTATTCATATACATTGATGGATTTGTATAGCTCCATAAGGAGCTAAACCCTTTGAGGGTATTCAGACTTGTAAACCCTAGGATGATTTTGTTTCTATGACATGTTATTATGCATTCTTAATTGATAAATTTAATTGAGTTCCAATCTTGATTGATTCTTGCATTGATTTTCCCTTAGATGTGACACTAGGGTTGAGAGTCATCTAGGTTATCCTTTGGAGGTGTGACAACTCCTATAGGATTAGACTACTCGAGATTGGAGAGGATCAAAAGGGTGAGTCGTGAGGTAGCCAAACGTCCCCTTTCCCCTCCGGTGTGATTTTCCCTACCTCCACGTTATAAGAGTTCTTAGTGGTTGAAATAGAGTGAAGTGCTAGGAGATGAATTCCCACGGGGCTTAGTTGCGCAAGCGACAGAGTGAAGGGTTGTAGTGAATCCTAGTACTGGGGCTTAATTTAAACTAGGGTTCTTTCACCTGGACCAAAGGGCTAGAACTACACTTACGAACAGGGCTAATCACTTGGAATCCCTAGAACGTAAAGCAATCCCACGTAGTGTGAGGCTTAGGAAGATGGACTCCACTGGGACTTAGTTGGCAGGTCAACGAGAGTTAAGGGTCGTAGTGAAACCTAATGCCAGGACATAATGTTGGGGTTAGTCACGGTTGACCTTAAGTTTGGGACCATGTGCTATTGGATGTCCACGACTCATTAAGCATCAATAGGAGAGTATAATACATTGTCTTGCACTAGAATATTAATCCTAGGGGTAGCTTCTCCAGGTACCCTATTTTACTCTTGATTGTTTCTCTCTTTTACTTCTAGCCTGCACTCTCTTATCTTCCATAATTCTCTTTATTTTCTTGTTGCTTTCGATCACATTGATTCTTGCTCTCACTTTCCGTACTTCACACTAGCTACATAACAATTTCTTGTGTCTACAATCCCTACTCCCTGTGGATTATACTACCCTCTCACTGGGGTACTATTATTACTTCGACAACCCGTGCACTTGCGATACACACGCAAGGGGTGTGTCACTTAGGTTAAAAATAAATAAATAACATAAAGAGAATAAACTATTAAAAAGATAGAAGGATAAGGTATAATAAATGGATCCCTGATTTTTTTAATTAGATTTTATTATTTATTTATTAATATTTATTATTATTTAATTTAATTTTTTAAATGTTTTAATTTTTCTTATTTTTTTATATTTGTATATTTTTTTTTTAATTTTTGAGGAATTGCTCAAAAGGTCCAAACAACTTTACGATTGGGACAAAAAAAACCTTTGATTTTTCCAAATCACTTGGAAGTCCCTCCTTTTACTTCAGATTTACAATTCTTACATCACCTTTAGTTTTTAGTTTTGCTCTTTGGTTTTTGGTGTATCAATTTACTATTTGATGAATCTATTCAAATTTGTGTGTTATTGAACAAAATTCAAACTTCCAAAGATGATAGGAGGGATGAAATGGAACAAATTGTAAAAAGTAGGGACTGTAGAGGATAATTTTTTGGTAGAAAGACTTAGTGGAATAAACAAAATATTCTAAGGACTAATAAGTAATTTTCCCTAAATTTTTTTTATTATGGAACACAGGGTGTGTTCAGGAAGCATGGTTAGGATGTGTTACTGTTTGAATGTAGTCTTTTGTTCAACGAAAGGACAAGGGCTATGTTGGTTGACACGGGCACCCAATGTTTCTTTCTATCTTGGGGTTGTGGTTTTCAGAGAAGCAACACAGCTAGTGTCATCTAACACGGGTCACCTATGTTCCTTTCTATTTACCTTATTTGGGTGTGTTGTCTTTCTTAATGTCACCAACCCTCAATACAACTGTTTTCATTTCAAATTCCAACCAAGACCTATAAAAGCAAGCACAAAATTACAAATATATCAAGGTGATATCAATACAAACATAAAATATAATAAAATTAAGAAAAATCAAAAATTGAAAATCAAGAGAGAGATATCTTGGGTTGCCTCTCAAGAAGGGCTTATTTTATGTTGTAATCATGAATGATGCCAGATGTCATGCAGTGAATATAGGTGGGTTGGAAGACCGATTGCCATCCCTTTCTCAATTAATTCGTCAACATAGTAGTGGTTTAACCCCTGCTCATTCACTTTAAAGGTACCGGTAGGCTCACTCCAAACTTCTATTGCTCTATTGGAATATACTTTCCTCGAAAGAACTTTACATAGTACATAGCTACCAAGATTTACTTGTTTCTACATGAAGATGGGAACGGTCCCATATAGCCAACTCCCCATACATAAAAAATTACTACCTTTGTGATATTATTTAAGGGCATTTCATATCTCCAATATATGTTACCAATTCTTTGATGATAATTTCATGCCAACATGTATATTCTTGTATCCCTGAAAATGTATGGCCAATAAAAGCCAACTTGGAGGATCTTAGTTGTTTGTTTTAAAGTACTACAATGTTCACCAGAAAAGGAGGAGTGGTAGTTCAATAAGATTTCATCAACTTTATCCTCTGGGATACATCTCCTGTATATGTCATTAATACAATGTTGATAAAGAAGTGGTTCATCCTAAACAAAATGTTTCACTTAAGCAAGTAACTTTTCCCATGGTGAAAGTTACAATTTGGTGACAATATCCCATATGGGAGACTATTCACAAAGTTGGTGTACCATGGAGCTTTCATCGAGGAAACAACCATTAGGTGTTCACCCAGGAAGGAGTTGTCAATAGGAATGTCATCAACTTCTTTGTGATATTTATGTCAGTGTAATCATGAGAGATGATCTGCCATTTAATTTTATGTACTTTTCTTAACCCTTATCTCGAGATCAAACTCTTGAAGTAGGAGTATTCATCTAATCAGCTTTAGCTTTGCATCTTCTTATTGACCAAATATTTGATGGTTGCGTGGTTTGAATACACAATAGCCTTGGATTCCACAAGATAGGACCTAAACTTATTGAAGAAAACAATGACTGCTAGTAACTCCTTTTCAGTTGTGGCATAATTGATTTAGGATTCATCTTACGTTTGTCCCAAACTACCCCAATTAAGTAATCGTTGGCATCACACATGACTTCTAAAGGTAAATTCCAATCTAGTGTTTAGATAATTACAGTTGAGACCAATGCCTCCTTCAACCTGGAAAAAGCATCCAAACAGTCTTGATTAAACTTAAATGGAACATCCTTAATCAACATGTTGGTCAAGGTTTTAGTAATTTGTGAGAAGTCTTTTATAAAATGTTGATAGACGCCAACATGGCCTAAGAAACTGCGCACAACCTTGATTGATGAGGGTGGAGGTAATTTCTCAATGACTTCAATTTTGGCTTTATCAACCTTGATCCCATGCTCAAAGACTAGGTGCACCAACACTATGCCTTTAAGCACCATAAAGTGGCACTTTCCCAATTTAGCACAAGATTCACCTCTTCACATCTCTGTAGCACATGAGACAAATTTACCAAACAATTATCGAAATTTTTGTCATAAACATAAAAATCATCCATGAAAACTTCCATAATGTTCCCAATAGAATCAAAAAATATCTATTGCGTGCAACACAGAAATATTGCAAGAGCGTTATAAAGACCAAAAGGCATATACACTACAAGAAACCTATTAATTACCAATAAAACTTACCCAGGATAAATTTTCCTTGGTAATTCACTAGGGACTAGAAAGGGAATAACAAGGAATGAGTAGATAAAAAGGTTATAAAATTTACTTAGGGATTACATAGGGAAATATCCAGGGACTTACCCACGGAAAACCTTTCCCAAGATAATCCATTAGTAAATCATGCAGAAACTATGAACCTAATATTTAGCAATGGATTAGTATAAAAAAATATCCATTGGTATTTATTCCTTAGCTAATCCCTTGGTAAAATTAAGCATCTTTAAAATGACCCAGGGATTAGCTAGGTGATTGTAAGTTCTTAGGATTTTTAGTTACCAACAGATTAGTTTTCGTAGGTAAAATTGTTGATCTTAAACATTACATAAGGAGTAGCTAGAGACGATAGCCATCCTGTTTAGTCCATAGCTAATCCCTAGGTGAATGTAAATTAACTAGATTTTTTTTAGAAGAGGATAAAACATGGCAATTTTAATTATTATGCAAGAGGTTATGGGACTCTTGAGGAACTTTTTGAAGTAATTACCTGGGCAAAATTAGGCATACATGACAATCCAGTAATTTGATTCCAATTATACACTTACACAATGAAAAATATAAAAAAAAGGACTAAATTATTCTTTGTTTCAGATCGGATTGTTGCACATTGATGGCTACTACAACTCATTGCTTTCCTTCATTGAGCAAGCTGTAGAGGAAGGTTTCATAAAACAAAGTGCACATAATATCATTGTCTCTACTTCAAATGCAAAAGACCTAATTGAGAAACTCAAAGTAATGTTTACAAATTTTTTGGAAAAATTTTACTAAATATTAGTTTCTTAATAATTATTGCTAATGTGTTAAAAATTCTAATGAAATGATAGGACTATTACCCAGATCATGAAGAAGTGTCACCAAAACTAAATTTGAACTATGAGTAGCTCGAACTCTCCTAAAGAAGTGTAATTTCTACTTAAATATAAAGACATAATGAAGAACAACATTATAGAAAAATATGACCAATTGTAGACTTCAACCTATATGTGAAAATATCAAGTTAACTACAAATGCATCTTGGGCTAGGCATGATTTATGGAAAAAAAAATAACTTCACATAACTATAATACTTGTATATCGATTAATAAATACAAAACAAAATGCATAACTAATTGTTTTAGTGTGATTATCATTTAGAACCCATTCTTTTGAATCTCTCTAGCTAGATTATGTCAATATTTGTCTAGGCTTTCGTGGGGCACATTGGCCTGCAACTCTAGTTTAGTGCACAACAATGCAGTCGATGCCCATTTGCTGCGTCCTACATGTGAATTATAAAGCATCATTCCTCTTCAAATGCTTGAACTTGTTTAATGCTTATATAGCAAGATAACCATGGAGAATATAAGCATATGATATTGAGCCTGCATGCTAATATGTCTTTGTGAGGCACTGTATTACTGCTTTGCCTTTGATAAACTTTTGTAACTTAATTGGTAAAAAATAAATTCTATTTAATAATGACTATTGTTTCTCTTATCCATAGTTGTCAAATGCAATGAATTATTTGATTTCAACCCTTTTGAGTTTTCTTTGTAGATTATTCTAAGCAAGGGTTTAGTTGTCGGGACCAAAACCAAAACATACATTGGAGAGCCATTGGTCACAAATGCCATCTTCCATGTTGTAGTTGAGGAATAAGGTAACCCTCTATGAACAGTGTAAGTGTCTTATGTACTGTTTTATTTAGTAATTTACATTTTATTATCACTTCATTGCAAGGCTTGGACTGTAAAGTTATTGTATTCAAGCATAAAAAGAAAAAGAATAATCAAAGAAATATCGGTCACTGATAAGTAATAAATTATAGTATATTTTTATTAGATTTAGGTTTCATTTCTTAGTTGATCATGCATCTTTCCCCATGTTTCTAGTTTTAATTTTATTTTTTTAGTTCAAGTTACTGCTCTTCATCAGTTTACATGCAAATAAGTGGAGTTTGGCCTTTATTTGAAATGCCGGTGACCTGTGGTAGCTACCACACCCATGGATCATGATGCAAAAATCTAAAAGACTAAAACCCTACAAGAAGCGCAAACCGCCTGTGCTAGCAAACGTAGCTGTGGATCTTTGCTGCCATCGCAACCCTAATTTAACCCTCATCTATATACAGCCAAGAAAAAGAATTTTAAAGCATCTTTGGCTACGAGAACTAGGTGATGATTTCTCTAACGGTTGGAGATAATCTAAAGCTATCAAAGAGGAGAAAGTAAATGAAGATCAAGGGAGAGATTCATCAATCTACAATAATATCACGAGTAAAGGATCAAGAGTTTCTTCTTTCTTGATCTTTGATTTATTCCATGTTTAGATCTATGATTGATATGAACTTTTTAGCTTATAAATCGAACATGAGTGAGTAGATCTTTTGTTCTAGGATTGATATTAGCCCAATGTTTAGATATTTGATGATGTATTGAGTTTTATTTTCTTATTAATGTTTATTTGCTTTTGATTCAATTTTATGGTACTTAATGCTTGTGAATGAGTTGGGCTCCTCATATTTGCATGATTTTAGATACCAAAGGAAGGACCGAAAGGTAAACTAAGGTGTTGGAAACCCTAGAATTCAACACGAAATCCTAGATTATGATTTCTGGAGGATAACTAGATGTCATAGAACTTAAAGGATCTAATTAGATTCAATTATCATGAAAGTAGAAGTTGTTCTAAGTTAGATACCTTGTTATATTCTAAAAGAAAATATTGAGTATCCTAGGATATTCCACCTTCAAAACAATTAAACTAAATTGATAAAAAGTCAAAATGAAGTCTTTTATCTATCATTGTGGTCAACCTTAATCCTAGAAGCCCTTGAAATCTAAATTGATCATCTAAGCCATTGATAGCCTTAATTTTGATAATTTTAGATTTCATTAGTTATTATTTCCACAATTCACATACCTAATGATTCATCTAAACAACCCAATTACGAGAAATTGGTAGTTCGCAACAAAGTTCTCGTGGGAACGATATTTAATTTACTACTTGAAAGATCCGTGCGCTTACGGTATGCATTAGTCACCTCCAGGTAATTTACGAATACATATTGGACGCATTCTATGTTGATTGTTTTAATGCTCTACTTTTAATGCTCTGATTGTTTTAATTCTTTCAAATCTTGGGACCAATTAAGTGTGTTGCTTGTTTTAATGCTTTGTTTTTTTATAAAGAGATATTTATTTTAGTCTATACATACAACAAATTAATCAGCTTGAATGCTAATACAACACATGAGAACAATAAACAAACCACACAAGACCAACCATTCTTAACCCATCTCTCTACAGTTTCTAATTACCCGCTTGTTCTCTATAATGCATTGAAACTTATGAATCAAATGGAGAGGGTCGTTTATGTCAGCTACTACTTCACACACACACACACACACACACACACACATATACATATAAATTGTTTTTTCATATCAACCATCAAAAAAGACATTCTTGTCTCTATACATTTCATTCTAATTTAGCTTAGATGTTTACCTTTGATATAAATGTAATTTTCTTTTTATACAGTTTATAGAGCCAATTCCTTGATCGGTAATTGCTCTTCTTTGACAACTTTGTAAGTTCTTGTATTACTAGCTACTTTGAAATATTTTAATTTAGTTGTATGAAAATATTGTCGTTGATCCTTGCACTTCCTTCTTATATCAAAAATGGAAACAGCTGGAGCCTTGAAATGAGGAGGATGCTACAATTATATCTATATCAAGATCATGAACCTTCTCAAGGAAACCATAGGCCTCATGATGCATCTAGTTAGACAGTTGTTACTCTTATGTGGTGACATATTTGTCACATTTGTTGCTTTCTTGTGATACTTATTTTTTACTACTACTACTTGGCATTTTTATTACCTACGTGCATTTGCACTTATCTGTGATATGAATTGTGATACTTGTTTAATGCCTTCGGCAAGGTTTTATATAATCTTTGGTACTTGATTATGATACATTATAATTATTATTTTCAGCAAATTATATTGAGAAATATTGATTGTTCTAAATGGATTATTTAATATAGGTTTTTATATTATAATTTGTAATATAAATTTAAAATAAATAATTAAAATTTTATTTTATATTAGCAAGAGATTACGTAGGGAATAATCCTAGTTTTAAATTTTATTACCAAAGGATCATCAGGGAAATATTCGCTAGTATATTTAGCAAGGGATTACCTAGGGACTAATCCCATTTTCAAATTTTATGACCCAAGGATCACCAAGGAAACAATCCCAAAATATATTTAGGAAGAGATTACCTAGGTAATTATTCATTGTTGTTGTGTTCAAATACTAATGAATTACTCAAAGAATAATCCCTAGGAAATATTACATAGAGATAACCCAAGAAACATTTCATAGTAAACTCCTCGTCTATTAAGATCTAGTTAATATAAATTACCCAGGAAATTTATTATTTATCGAGGGAATAATTCCTCATTATTAAATGAGGGATTAAAAAAATCCTTAGAGAAATTATTACCCACGAGGCTTTTACCCATGGATGTTAATCCGTGGTAAATCCCTCGCTAAATAGTATTACCTAGGAATTTTAACATTTTAGCTAGGGAAATTCCCTAGCTAATCATTGTTTTTTCTTGGTCAAAGGTGCCATAAGGACATGTAAACATCATCTTCCTTGGTCATGGGGATGAATTGAAATTTGGAAAAAACTGAATAACAATCCAAATAGCAAAAATAGGAGCCTAGCTAGTCTTTCAAGCATTTGATTTACGAAAGAAAGTGAAAAGTGATCTTTTTGGTGACCTTGTTTTATTTTTTGTAATCAATGCACATTCTCAACCCCGTTACTGTTCTAGTAGTGATTAATTCATTGTTCTGATTTTTTGTTACAGTTATACCCCTTTCATGGGGACTACCTATACTAGACTAACCCACTCACTATCTGAAATAGGGTAGATCACCCAACATTTAGTAACTTAAGTATTTTTTTTCACTACCTCTTTTATATTGGGATTTAATCATCTTTGAGGTTCTATAGATAGTGTTTATTGTCCTTTTCCTAAAGAATTCTGTGCATGCAAATCGATGGATTAATGCATTTAATGTCATCTATGGGGTAACCTATAGACTTCTGATATAATCTAAGTTCTTGAAGTAACTTTTTAATTTCAATCTTACTAAGGTTTGCATTGATGATCACAAGATAAGTAGAGTTAGGTCCAAGAAATTCATACCTGAGGAGAGGAGGGAGTGGTTTAAGTTCTACCTAAGGTTATTTTTTCTCCATAGTACTACATAGGTTTTCTGGCCTTAACTCTTCAATCTTAGCCTTATGGGGTTGAATGCAAGGTTGTGCTTCCAAGAAACATGTATAGTCTTCTGACTCATTATCTTCAATGTCAACTGACTAATCATGAACCAAATAACATTCAAGTGGATCCCTAATAACTTGTTAAAGCATATCAATCTTGCAACAAGAGCCTTCAACAAAAGATTTCTCAATAGTGTTGGATATATCAAATTCAACTTTTTCATCCCCAATAGTAAAGAAAGTTTACCATTTTTTATATCAATAATAGAACCTACAGTAGCTAAAAATGGTCAACCTAGAATAATGGGGACCTAGGAATCTTCCTCCAACTCTAACACAACAAAATTTGCTAGAATAAAAGGCCCACTGACCTTGATAGGCACATCCTCGAGGATACCTATGGGATATTTGACTGATTGATCTGCAAGTTGCAAAGAGATTGTTGTCGGCTTCAATTTATCCATCTCCAGTGTTCTGGACATGGATAGTGGCATCAAGCTAACGCTATCACCAAAACCACATAAAGCCCAGTGGAAGCTCACGGTGCCAATTACACAAGGGATGGAAAAACTGCCATGGTCCTTGAGTTTTGAAGGTAACTTATTCTGAATTAGAGCACCACACTCTTTAATAAGTGCCACAGTTTCATATTCTTCTAGTTTACTCTTGTTGGAAAAGATGTCCTTAAAAAATTTGACATAAGAGGCCATCCATTACAACACATATATAAAAGGAATGTTAATGTACAGTTTTTTTTCAGAACGTCTAAGAACCTCCCAAACTGCTTATCAAGCTTGTCTTTAGCTAATCTCCAAGGAAAGGAATTGGAGGCTTGTATGGCTTTGGTGAGATGTACTTGAGTTCCTCCTCCTCTTTCTCTTTAACTTCATCTTTGTCCTCAATTTCAACATATGGGAGTTAGTGTTCACAACCTCTTTAGTTCTTTCATCGTAAGAAATATATTTTTTAACTTTAAAATCCTCTAATTGTTTACCACTACTCAAGGTCAGGCTTACATTTCTCATGTAGATTAATTTCATGTTTCCCTGAAAACATCTCCTGAGGTTTTGATGAGGTATTTTCTTGCTAGATAATTTGAGTCTCTAGCATTTTGTGTTGCAGGTGGTCAATGAATCAACCTTAGATGTCAAATACTTGAGTGCATCACTCATAATCTGATTATGTTTGGTTTAAGTCACAACAAAACTATCAAGTAAGGATTCTAAGTTTGATTTTAAGCTTATGGAGGATTGCAAGTTCTTGGCTGAAATCCAAGGGGGTGTTGAAGAAGGGATCGCTCTGTACCTTTTGGTTGAAGTTATTGATGAAGTTAAACTACTACATTATTGGATCTTAAGGAGTGAATTTTCCCAAATGACATTTTGTAGCTATATGGCCCACACATCCATAGATCTCACATGAAACATCAGGGACCCCCACCATATTCATATTCATCCTGTCAAATTTCTAAGATAAAGCATCCACTTTAACTGTTATGATGTCTAAATTGTCCACATCATACTTTCCTAGGATCTTCTAAATGCCTCCTCTTTCATTAGACTATTCATAGTTATTAAGTACCATGTTTTCCAATACATCATAGGCTTCATCTATCCTCTTGTTTACTAAAGCTCCTCATGTTGTAGCATCCATTGAAATTCTTATGTTGTAAGTCAGACCATTGTAAAAACTTTGCACTAGCAACCACTTCGTAAGTCCATTGTGGGGACATAGCCTCTATAACTCCTTGAATTGGTCCTAGGCATCATATAAGGATTGTCCTTCTCTTTGAGCAAAGCTTGTAATTTGGTTTCTGAGTTGAGCAATCTTGCTTGATAGTAAGTACCTATCAAGAAAAGCTTAAGAATGTTGGCCCTAAGTTGTAATTGAATCTATTGGAAGGGAGTGCAACCATGTGATGCCTTTGTCCTTGAGAGAGGAAAGGAACAACCTTAACTTGATAGCATCTGGAGAGACCCCGTTGAGTTTCAAGGTGTCAAAATATTCCAAAATATGAAAAGATGGAGAGTTAGGTCTTCTGTTGGTGATCCCAAATTGATTTTATTGAACCATAGACAGCAGAGTTGGATTAACTCAAAGTTATTCACCTTCACGATGGGTCTTGCAATACTTGAATGTAACTCTTGTGCATTTGGTGTGGTGAAGTCCTTTAATGTTCTATTATTACTATCCATTATTGAGGGTTGTGATTCTTGAGCCTTCTTCCTTCTTTGATATTGGCTTCTAATTCAATAGGCCCACCCAACTTTAGCATCTTGTTCCACAAGGTTATCAGGACTTCTTTATCTTTGCCAAAGACTTTGCTTACTAATATAATAAATAAATATTAGTAAGCAAAGTCTCTGGCAACTGTGACAAAAACTTGATGTCTGTCGCAAATCCACAGGTTGTTCAAGTAGTAATTAAATATCATTCCCACCAGGACTTTATTGTTGACTACCAATTTCTTGCAATGAAAAGTTATCTAGACTAATTGATACATATGTATGGAAAAATTAAAGAAAACAAAATGCTATTTAAAACTTGGTTCAATAAGAACTAAACAATGTATGTCACAAGGTTAATTCAAATTCTATAACACCTTAGTTCACTTTCTAGTCCTTTTTTTAGTGTCTAAATTTATGCAAATGACGGATCCAAGGTAATTACAAGCATTAGGTGCCATGCGATTAAATCAAAAGCAATTAAACCTTGAAAGAGAAATAGTGCCAATACAAAATTATCCACTGCATCAAAAGTCTACTCCCATTCCTAGAATAAAAGTGTTTACTCACATATAGCTGATATGCACACCAAAAGATTCAATTTGATCATAAGCAAACAAGGTTTAAAGAAAGAAAAAGGGAGAAAAATCTTTATCCCTAATCCAAATTGTAATCCTTTTGCTTGTCGGTTGATGAATTAAGCTTAATCTTCGAACTTCCATTCTTTTTGATGATTTCTTAATAGTTCAAGTTGAGGTGAGATCTCCTTTAGCTGCTTGCCGAATTCCCCCCTTTTAGATTCCTCCTCATTACCTTATATATAGAGAGGGACAAGCTAGGGTTTCTTTTTCTAGCCACAAAACACGGCTGGTGTCAAGTAACAGGGGCTGCCTATGTTTCTTTCTAAATTTCTGCACTAACACTGAACACACCCGTGTTAACCAACACAAGCCAGTTGTGTTTATTTCTGGATCTCTACTTTACATTCCCCTTCTTACTACATGATACTCCATAACTTTCTTGTTCTCTTTGTTATACCTTCTAGAACGCATTGAACAAATGTAGATTTGGGGTCAAATTTGACTTATCTGCAAGAAAACAATAAAAAGAAGTACTTCAAACAAAGAGACAGTATTCCATACTGAAACCATGTAAAATTGTATGATTGAACAACAAATAAAACCAAATCCATATTATAAATTCATATAATTTCTACACTCATCAATTAACCGAGAAACAATGCCACAATTTACCGTTACATGAGTTTGACAATCACTATATTCATCTATAGCTTCTCAATTAATGCATGAATTTTTTTCAAAAGTCAAACTTTTGGGACCATATTCATCATTTGATAAAGTAATATCATCATTTTCAATAGAAATTCATCCTTTAATATCTTATCTATAATTCCTAACAAAAGGTCTCTATAGGAAGTAAAGGTAGTAACTTCTCCAACGTCCTTCGCTACTTCCATAGATTTGTTCTCTTGAATGATATTAGATGAATCATTATCTTTATTTTGAAATTTTATTTTTTGAGTGGTATCATCTCCATTAGGATGTTGTTCTTGAGTTTTCTCTTCAGAGCTTTGTTTGTGAATTACAACTCGTGGCAATGCTAGCAACAATGATGGTGATCTCATTTTTGTTATAATTCATGACAATTATTTTTTAATATCAATTATTTCAAAATTTAAGGAATAAATAATTTGTGTCATTAATTTAATATTGCAAATTTTATTTATGAGTGAAGGCATTTGTACTTTTGGCAAGAGTCACAACAACTAGTATCAAGAGAGTTTTATTTGAAAAATTTTCCAAAGGAAAATAGAGGAAAAAAATAATGAAGAAATTCTTGAAAATAAGATTCATAAATTGTTATATATAAATTAAGTATTTTTTTAACCAAGATATTCTTTTACCAAGTGAGAGGTTGAGGGTCAACTTCTTCCCACTATATTAGTTAAGGTGACCTTATTAAAAAAATGAATAAATTATTTTCAAGGGAAGAAAGTTTGCTCCTTAACCTAAAAAGGTTGAAATACTGACTTCGATTGTGGAGACAACCAAATAGGGCTGCCATTAGGGACGAAACCAAGGAGGGGCTAGCAGGGCTTCAGCATCCCTCGACTCCGGTGATCTTTTTAACTAGCTGGCGGAACCAGCCTCTTCTTAATAGAAGGCCACAGCCCTTAACTGGCAGTCCTCCAATCCCCAAGTAGGTAGCGATGGCATAGAACCAGCCCCTCCTTTGGTGTCGCCATTGATGACAAGGTCGAGGTCAGAGTCAGACCATGAAGAGAGGATGAAGAAAAAGATGGACAGTAATACTTAAGTTTTACTCTCTGAATCAAATCAATGCTCAAAACATTTAAAATGGCTACATATATATATTCATACAAAAGGCTTCTAGAGTCATCCAAGGACTCAAACTCATTTTAATACATATTGACTCAACCCAACCATCTTACACTGCATTGAACTTAAGCACAAATTGAGATGATAAAATCTCATCCATCCATCTCAAACCTCACACTCATTTTAACACATATTGACTCAACCCAACCATCTTACAATGCCTTAAACTTAAACAAAAATTGAGATGATGAAATCTCATCCATCCATCTCAAACCTCAGACTCATTTTAATACAACCCTAACTCCAGGGTTAGCATTCCCAACTTTGGGGTTAGCAACCCTAGCTCCGGGGTTAGCATTCCATATAGATTTTGTGAAATCTGTTCGTGATGCATAGCATTACTCTATTAACTCAACCTACCATCTTACACTACCTTGAACTTAAACACAAATTGAGATGATGAAATCTCATCTATCCATCTTAAACCTCAGACTCATTTTAATACATATTGACTCAACCCAACCATCTTACACTGCCTTGAACTTAAACACAAATTGAGATGATGAAACCTCATCCATCCATCTCAAACCTTAGACTCATTTTAAAACAACTCAAGCTTAAGAGTTAGCATTCCCAACTCTGGGGTTAGCATTCGGCACAGATTTCATGAAATCTATTTGTGATATATAGCATTACTCTATTGACTGAACCAACCATCTTACACTGCCTTGAACTTAAACAAAAATTGAGATGATGAAATCTCATCCATCTATCTCAAACTTTAAACTTTCCTCCAATCTTGAACTACATTAACTAACTGGACATAACTTTGGATACTTGAGCTTTAACAAAACTTCAGCAACATCAGCTTCAGATTTCATATATTGGTTGGAGATAGAGCTGTCAAAACGGGCCTAACCCGTCGGGCCGGGCCGGCCCACTCCGCCAACAAAAATTGGCGAGTTGGGCTGGCTTTTTTATAGGCCCGTTTGGAAATGGGCCTAAATGGGTCAACCCGTTTGGGTTATGGTTCTTGGCTGGGCGGGGCGGGCTTTGGCTGGCTGGCTCGCCCCTTTAATTAATAAAAAAAAAAAATTTAAAATCTTTCTCAGATTGAATCAATCTAGATTCTCTGAATCATCTCATGATTCTCACTCTCAATACTCAAGAATACAAGAACCCTAACGCCGCCGACGTCCAAACGCTTCAAAGTTCCGACGCCATCTACGACGCCGACTCCGACTGCGACATTAACTCCAACTCCGAGTCTCCAACCCCTTCATTCCTTTGACTCCAACAAGGTTAGTAATTTTGACAGATCTTGCGAGTGAAACCTCAGCTCATGATCATTAATCTTGTGTAATATGAGATGTTGCCTGCTTTTTTTTATCTTAGAAGGCATCTTTACATGGACCTCTTTTCTTGATGCATTACATGCAATCTTTAGATTTATCCTTTGTTTGGTGTTGTTGGGGTTGCTATTGGGATCTGTGGCTACCAGCTCTTCTGTAACCTTCGCATCAATCCTGAAGTGAGGTGAGTCTTCGGCCAAGTTCATGCCCTTTTAAAAAAAAATTGAGAAAGAATCGGTGGTGTTTGTTTGAGATTCATGAGGAGATGAGATCTATGGTTGATTATATTATGCTTGATGAATGAGTTTGTGTTTCTTAAAAAAAAATCTTTTTTTTTTAATTTTAATATTTATGTGTTGCTTTGATGCTTGCAATGGAGATTTATGTGGTGGTGGATCTAGGATTGTAGTGCCTTTTTCAATGGCGTTAGGTTTGTTTGGATTGAGGACAGGAATTAGAAGAAATTAAGGGGGAAATTTTTAGAAAATGATGGGGAAGAGGAAAAGAATTTATTTTTATTTTTAGTTTTAGTTTTTATTTTTTGAAAAGTGGAAAACTACAGATTTTAACAGTATTGCTGTATTGGTAACAATTTAGTTTATTTCATGATCTCACCAAAGGAATCAAGAAAATAATGGCTCAAAATTATCAAATGTTTTTGAATTTTGAAATTAAGCTTTAGCATAATAACTAGTGCAGGTATTTTTCAAGTGGGCATAGGCACAGTAATTTTGTTGTTGTGCGTCTGGCATACCTTTCACAATTGTATGCTATTCAAGCTTTTACAAAATAATTTCATAAAACAAGCATCAAATACGGATAAATAAAGTTTTCATTCAATTAAGAAGATATGCTCATTAGTAGTGTAGCTTTGGTACTTACATTCCTTGTGCTTGAGCTTTTGAATTTCTATAAGATGTCACTAGATTATTTTTATTTATTTATTTGATTTTTTGTCAACATGGAGAATAAATTCCTGGATTGGGGCATCATAAGGTTCTGCAAAAACAAAAAATTGCCTTGAATGCCTCATGCATTGGTGCTAGAACCTTATCTCAATTCATGTCTCCTTTGTTTCTTTTCTATGGCTACTTATGTAAAGGACATACATGAATATTAAGTGCTTCCTGTCTAACACTTGTGTGACATCACATTCATGATTAGAAAGCTTAAGTATGTTTTATTCATGAATATTAAGTGCTTCTTGTCTAACACTTGTCTATCCTTTTATGTCTTTTCTTGAATTTATTTGGTATTATCAACTGATTAATTTGGTGTTAAAATGCTTGATTGCTTAATGAAAAGAAGCTATTGTTTTTATTTTATTTATTTATTTATTTTTTGTTAGAGTTTCTTATAACTAAAGCATTGCATTAATTTAATTTTCTTTTGGTTCATTTTATTTTACAGTTGCTCTTATACTTTATGTTGTTCTTTTATGAATTATTGCTTGTTTACAGGGATTAGATTGACTTCCTTGAGTATATATATATATATATATATATATATATATATATATATATATATATATATATATATATATATATATTAACTATTAGCATAATCTAATCATTTTTTTAGAATTAATTATATCTTTTCATGTATGATATTTCTTATATTTTTCGTACACATTTGCAGAATAAATAAAAATTATGGAATCCGCATCTTTGAATCAAAGTGTGAACCTAGATGAAGAACATTTGGAAAGCACTAAATCTACTAAGGATACAACTAAAAAGGCGAAAGAATTTTCTGATGTTTGGAATTTTTTTATAAAGAAGGGGATGGATCAAGATGGCATACAAATAGCATAATGCAAGGGATGTAAGAAAGAATATAAATGTGGTGGTAAAAAATATGGGACTTCTTCATTGAGGTGTCACTAGGATAACTTCAAAATGATTAAATTCAATGATGTGGGACAAATGTTTTTTTATCATGAAGGGAAGATAAGGTCTAAGAAAGTAGATCAAAAAATTGCACGTGACTTATTAGCTGCTACAGTAATAAAACATGATTTGTCATTTTCATTTGTTGAATATGATGGCAATAAAGCTTGGATAAAATATATAAATCCCGATGGTGCTTGTATTTCTAGAAATACTCTTGTTTCTGATGTTACAAGAATATATATGAGAGAGAAAGGGAAACTTAAGCATGTTTTGGGTAATATTCAGAATAGAATTTGCTTAACTTTAGATGTGTGGACTGCATGCACTAGCGAGAGCTACATTTGCTTGACGGAACATTTTGTTGATGAAAATTGGAAATTGAACAGTAAAATTCTTAACTTTGCTAAATTGTCTCCTCCACACTCAGGAGTTGAATTGGCTGCAAAGATATTTACATTTTTGAAAGAATGGGCAATTGAGAAAAAAGTGTTTTCTTTGACATTTGATAATACCTCTAGCAATGACAATATGCAAGATATTTTGAAAGGGCAGCTGTCTTTGCATGATAGTTTGTTATGTGGTGGAGAATTTTTTCATATTCGTTGTTTTGCTCACATTTTGAATCTCATTGTGCAAGAAAGTTTGAAAGTAGCTCATGATACTTTGCATAAAATCAAAGAATCTGTCAAATATGTTAAGGGTTTAGAAAGTAGAATGAAAAAATTTGAAGAATGTGTGGGCGCAGTTGGCAACATCGACACCAGTATTGGCTTGAGATTAGATGTATCCACTCGTTGGAATTCGACATATTTGATGTTGGATAGTGTTATTAAATATAAAAGGGCGTTCGTTTCTCTTCAATTGAATGATAGAAATTATAAGTATTGTTCTTCAAATGAAAAACGGAAAAGATGGGAGAAAATATATGAGTTCTTGGAGCCATTTTATGACACTACTAAATTGATCTTAGGATCTTCTTATCCTACGGCAAACTTGTATTTTATGCAAGTTTGGAAGATTGAAGTTTTATTAAAAAAAAACTTGTCAACTGAAGATGTGGTGATTAGTGACATGTGTAGAAGGATGAAAGAAAAGTTTGATAAATATTGGGGACATTATAGCATGGTGCTTGCATTTGGGGCTATTCTTAATCCAAGAATTAAATTGTCAATGTTGGAGTATTTTTATGGGAAGGTTGAGAGTGATTCTACTATATGCCAAGAGAAGGTGTCACTTGTGAGAACAAAGCTATGCATACTTTTTCAGCATTATTCAAATGCTAATAAGTCAAGTTCTTCACAACCATAATTTTCTTCTATCATTACACCTACATCTACACAAGGTGGTAAAGGAATTAAAAGTAAGGGCAAAAGAATCTTTGATGTAAGTGTTATAACACTTTCTTTCTTTCATTTTCTATTTCTCTAATTTGTTTATATTTTTTTATGATAACATATGCTAATTATTAATTATAGGAAATTAAAGCATGTGAGAGTCAATCAATTACAAGTGCGGGGAAATCTCAGTTGGATCTTTATTTGGAGGAGCCAAAGCTTGAGTTTGCTTATTATGAAGATTTGGATGTGTTGGAGTATTGGAAGAATCATTAGCATAGGTTCCCAATTCTTGCATTAATGACAAGTGACGTCTTGACTATCCCAATAACAACTGTTGCATCTGAATCGGCTTTTTCTATTGGTGCTCGTGTGCTCAACAAATATAGAAGTTGTACCCTTCCCGAAAAAGTACAAGCTCTCATTTGCACCCGTAATTGGTTGCATGGTTATAACATTGGTAATTTACAAGTTATTAATTTAAATTGTTTATTTAGTTGAAATCTTGAAATATTTGTTTATTTTAAATTTAATTTTTAATTAATTTTTATATTTGGGTTTTTTATGTAGATAATGAAGATGAAGCAAGTACTAAACCAACTACATCCGATGAGGGTTCAAACATTTTTGAAGTTATTGATGAAGATAGAATGGAAGGAGGAGATGGAGAAGATGAAAATTTGATGATTTAATTTAATAATTGATGAATTTTAAATTTGTAATGAACTCTATTATTGTATGTCTTAAGACTTAAGAGGGAGAGAGACATGAAGACTTAAGTTGGCATGTGGATGGAATTGTTGTTGCTTTTAAGTTTTTAATGGATGACAATGATGATAAATGCATGATATTGATACTTCTCTTATATATGGTTGGTACTTGGTGTTAATGTAAGAATTTTTGAATGTTGGGTTAATCGGTTAATTTGGTTGGATATGTTGTTATTTACTTATTTTATTATTTTAGGTATATGATTTATTATAATCTCTTTTGGTTTGGTTTGTTAATATATATATATATATATATATATATATATATATATATATATATATATATATATATATCTAAAATTTCTAATTATTTTATATTTTTAGCGGGCCGGCCAGCTCAACCCGCCAACCCAAGGTGGGTTGGGTCAGTTTGGCATTTTGCCAACCCACCAAATGGCGGGCGGGCCGGCCCCGCCCCGCCAAATGGCTGGTTTTGGTGGCCAGTTTCGACAGTACTAGTTGGAGTCTTAGTGATAATAGTGAGTATTTTGATATTTTTTTTCCTTTTATCATGTATTGCCTTTTAATTCAAATGAGAATGAATGTTTAAATTTTTATTGGTGAAAAAACACAACATGAATGGTAAATTTCATTTTTGTGATATGCCTACCATGTGTTTGATTAAATTTCTCAATGAATTGAAATGATGTTAGCACGAATAGTATGCATTGCATAGATGGCAATTCTAGTTCGAGTATGCACAAATAAAAGTTTATGTTTTTTGATATTGTTTTAATCAAAGGTTCCATTATAGCACTATTTTTTTATTGAAAACAATTGTTATGTTTAATGAATTTTTTTTTTTTTTTTGCCCCCCCCCCCCCCCCCCCCCCCCCCCCCCCCCCCCAAATAAATCTTGGTTTCATCCCTGGCAACCATAGGCCACTAAGGCATGTTCCTAAGGCCATTGATTTTTGGGTGCACAATTCATTTTTTTTTTTTTTTTAAAAGATTATATTTAAGATTTTATCATCCTAGCCACATAATCATATCTTTACCTTTAACTTGTCTTTCTTCTAAAATATAAAATTTATCTTGTTTAATTAATATATGAAAACATTAAATGACACAAAATTTATCTAATCCCATTTATGATGACATTAAATGGCATTGGAAAGACTATTGTAACGCTATAATCCTAACATCACAATCCTAAAAATCAGAGGAAAAAAAAGCACCTTTATTTTATCTAAAGATTGAATTAAACATGGCATTTCATTTTCTTAAAAAAAATTATCTCTTTTCTTTTTTACAAAATTCTCATATTATCTTAGTATTTGTTTTTAATTGCCATCAATCTCAAGCAACATTATCAATTGTAATCAATCTCAAGTATATAGTAATTAAGAAAAGAGGTTCGGTTTTAATTTTATTTCATTTTACTATTTTTTATAATTTAAATTTATTTTTTACTTTTACTATATCAAGTTAATTGGTTTTATTTTCCTATAATACTTGTGAGAGATAAATGCTACTTACTTCTTTTCTATTATTATTATTATTATTATTACTTGTTTTTAATAGAATGTCTAGGCCCTTGTGCTCCACTTTTCTTTGATTTTGTATTATGTAATTTATTATGTAATAAAATGAATAAAAAATTTGTTACAATTTCTTCCATGGCTTCATTTTTATTGCTGCCGACCCTGCAGCTAAAACATTTTTTTCATGGTCATTATTTTTTTTACTTCTCCTATATATGTTTTTAGAAAGTGTTGATATATATATATATATATATAAACTATGTTTGGTTGAAAAATTAGGAGTTATTACATTTTTAAATTTGGAAGGTTTTGCCATGTAAAAGTTTAGTTTAAATTTGACTTTTAGGATTAATTAAGGCAGCTTGACTTTAGTTTATAAAAGCAAGGGTTTTGAAAAGATTTATTAGTATAATTTATGATTTTAAATTTTTATAGAATTGATTGTGAGTTCTCTTAAAATATTAAAAGAAATTAAAATAGATGCATCGAGCATGGAATGCAAGGACTTGGGCTTCATTTTTTTTTAAAAAAAAAAAAAAAAAAAAATGGGCTTCGAAGATGAAGTTCAAACAAATGAACAAGCTCATGATTTTTCCATCACTTAAAAAAAAAATGGGCTTCGAAGATGAACTTCAAACAAATGAACAAGCTCATGATTTTTCCATCGCATAGATCTAAAGCATATTTTAACCCATCGTGAATTTTCTTTAATTGAAAAAATTGATTGAGTTACGAAAGAAACATAAAAGCATGCCAACAAGCTTATTATGAAATAAGCATTCATGAAAAATATAGAAATCTATATATTTTTAAATAAAACGTCTATTTTTTTTTTTCTTGAAGGGCATATATTCTAAAATAAATAGAATCTATTTGGATTTGCTTCTTTTTTTACCCTACAAATGTTTAAGCTCCTCTAGGAAAAACACCCAAGTATGCAATTTTTTTTTTCTTAAAGTGCTTGTTTTAAAGAAAAAAAAAATAGTTTTTTTGTATTTTATTTAAAGTTAAAACATAACTTAAGTACTTATTTTCACAAGTGGATTTGAAAGGGTCATGTTTTTTGCTTTTTTATTTTTTAATTTTTTAATTTCCAAAAGCTAGGGGCTAATGTTTCTTACAGAGAACCAAGGCCCCATTTAGATAAGAGTTTCAAAAAAATTACTGTTTTTTTTTTATTAATACCGATGGGTGTTCGTCCAAGTGGTAGAAGCTTGGGTTACTTTAGTACATAATTTTGTGTTCCAATCTTATGAATGTAAAAAGAAACACATGTCATGAGTAATCTACTTCTATATAGGGCTCTCACTATTTTGTCCTACTATGTAGGTCAAAAAGAAAAAATTTGCTTTTTAAAAATTTTATGAAAGTTAAGTTATTTCATATTTGGTGATCTCATAAAACACTTACGGTGTATTTGGATGATGGGAATATAAACTGTTAGCAAGTTAATACTTTTCCCTCCCACTATTACACCTTGTTTGATATCAAGTAAAGGATGCTACAGTATTTATGTGAAGGATTAGAATTCCTCCATATGGCTGCATCTCATCCCTCCCCATTTTGAGAGGAATCTCATTCTTTGAGCTTGAAATGAAAATTTTATCCCTCTTGATGTACTTCTCTTTTTTTCACTCTCTTTTCAACACTTTCCAATTCCTGCATCTCATCTCTTCCATCTGCATCTCTTCTCTCCCATTTCAACACTTTCAACAAATTTTTTGTTTATCACTTCCCAGATTTGATTCAAAAAAACAAAAAACAACAAGAAGCTTGTTAAAAGATATTTAATTAAATTTTACATTGTTGATCATCTCATTTTTAATTTTCTTGATATGTATTACTTATGTTGTTTTTCTTTTGATAATCAATTATGCAAAGAAAGAAATGTTTAGCTATTTCTTAAACTTTCTTAAATCTTTTCTCCATTTGCTATGTTCAAAGTTGTAATTAAATTTCATGCTTAAAACAAACTCAACAAGAGAAGCTTTCACATATATTTATAGATTCATTCCCATAGATTCATTCCCATGGACTTTGTCAGTTAAAAATGTAAATGAATCTTTATAATAATGATGATTATAATGATCGTGATGATGATTTGGGCTAGATTTATTAATTAAACCCAACTTCTTACTATTATAATCTTAGCATTAAAGGCTGACAACTAGGTTCGAGGCCATGAATGGTGAGCTAACCCCTCTGAATTTTTCAACTATAAAGGTTGGTTATTATTTTTATTGGATTAGTTAAACATTAGTAGACAATGTATTTATCAATAACAGTATCTTTCATGATGGCATGTATAATATGATGAAAATTAGATTAACATCGTACCATAACAATGTGAACATAGTAGGTTTTAATGAGAAACATGCAGCTGTCATTGATGTGATACATAATGAAATTTTAATAGTTTAGATTAATATTGTACCCAAACAATGTGATTTGAGTTAGATCTAATGAGAAACATGCAGATGTCATTCTATAAGCATTGTTGTTTATGGAATGGCATCCTGAAATTTTATTAATGGTTGCTTCATTTCTATCAAATCTGCAGTTCAGAATATTAATGTTGAGAAGGTGGCACAATGAGTTGCATTAATGAATGATTGACCAGATTGTATGCATGCCAATGGTGTTACCTATCTTTAGTGCTAGTTTGATGTCAAAGAATTCATAAAAGTATGGACACAAATCAAGGGGAATTAAGCAGATCATTAGATAATTTTGTGATAGCTATCATAATAATTAGAGAAATATTTTATGGTAGTTGTGTTACTGTTTTACTGCAAAGCAAAGTGCTTTCCATGATTTGTAAAGGTTTGGTTTTAATTTTTTTTAATTATTATTTGGTTATTAATTAAAATCCAAAAGTTATTACAATGACAACATCTTCTCAATGCCTTAATGAAGGGTTATTATTTAGTCCATGCTCCATGGAAGTTAAATTTATTATAAGATGTTATGTTCATGATTGCATTGTCATAAATTTAATCTAATTGGTGTATGTTTCATTGTTATTCTAGATATGGCTAATGAAAATATGGACTACGTTGATGAAGAGCAACTATATTACATAATGTATGTGTGCATCTTTTACATTATAAACATTACTATTGCTTTATATGTCATTAGAGAACAAAATGATATAAATAGCTTGATATAGTACGAGATTGAGTTAACATCTGTAAGGCGCCGCAAGCAACATGAATACTTGTATCGAGTAGTTTATGAAAGCGATGTTAAGTGCATCGATAAGCTACGCATGGATCGACGTTGTTTTCATCGTTTATGCTGATTGCTGACTACTATTGGTGGGTTACGTGGCATACAGAATGTCATGGTTGAGGAGATGGAAGGAATATTTTTTAATATTGTCACACACCATGTCAAAAATAGAATAATAAAGTTTGATTTTGTTTGATATACCGAAACAATTAGTTGACACTTCCATGCTATTTTGAAATCAATCATTCTTTGTCATCGAGTGTTACTAAAGAAGTCTGAACCTGTACATCAAAATTCAAATGATAATAGGTGGAAGTGGTTTAAGGTAATTTCTCATTGACATTGACATTAACTTTTTTTTTTTTAAGTTTTTAAGTGATGGCCAATTTACAAGTAATAGTTGTTTTTCTTTTTTTTGGCAAATATAGAGCTGCCATGGAGCATTAGATGGAATACATATCTGACTGAATGTATCAAAAATTGATCGTCCAAGATATAGGACAAGAAAATATGAAATAACAACCAATGTACTCAGCGTTTGTAGCCAAGTATGCAATTTATATATGTTTTATTTGGTTGGGAAGGTTTAGCACTTGATGGCCGAATTCTAAGAGATGCTATTACAAAGCCCAATGGATTAAAAGTTCCAAACGGTAAATAAAATGCGCTTTAATCATTTTTTTAATCTTTCATAATAATAAATGGATCCAACACCATTAGCTAATAAAAGGAATACTTATCCTTTGTTTAGGTTTCTATTACTTAGTTGACTCAAGGTATACAAATTGCCCGGGATTTCTTGTGCCTTTTCGAGGATAACGATATCACTTGAGTTCTTGGGCTAATGGCCGTGAACCAGTTACAACACAAGAGTTCTTTAATATGAAACATGCTAGAGCTAGAAATGTAATTGAGAATGCGTTTGGTCTTCTAAAAATTCGATGAAAAATTTTGTCCAATACATGCCTCTATAACTTAACCACTCAAAGGCGTATTAGTAATGCATGTTGCTTGCTACATAATTTTATTAGAAGAGAGATGACAAAAGACATTGCAGAAAATGAAATGGACAATTTAACACTGGAGCCAAACATAAAGGAAGATATTGAGACCATTGTAGCTGTTGAGCCAACAAAAGAGTGGACTCAATTTAGGCATACTATGGGCGCAGACATGTTTAACGCATGGCAATCAAATTAATTTTGTAATTGTTATCCATGTACTCAATGTGAATGCTTTTATGTATTAAATTTTTGTAAGTTTGTGTTTGTTATTATTATCATGAACTTGAATGTTGACATTAAACATGTGTGCTTGAGAGCTATATAAATTTGAAGTACTTTTCGTATGTATTATTTTTTGTTACTGATATCATTGTCCTTAACATGAATAACTCATATCTGTTTGATTATCTATTTTTTTTTTATATATATAGAATGGATCAAGAATCACAACCTAGGGATAGAGAATTGAACAAGCACTTTTGGATAGTTGAAGAAGACAAAGCCCTAATTGAAAGCCTTGGTTGAGTTATCTACAAATATCATGTCGAGGGCTAAGAATGGATTTCAAAATGGATATCTACATCAGCTAAAAAGAATGATAAAAGAAAAGTTTCCCCAAACCACACTTAAGGCTGTGCCAAACATCGAGTCAAGGGTGAAACTCTTTAGAAGTAAAACCACTGCAATCGCTAATTTATTGTGTATTAGTGGTTTTGTTTGGAACCATGAAAATAACACTATTGAGTTTGAAAAAAGCACATATGATGAATATATTAAGGTAATATAATTATCTTTGCCAAATGTGTGAAGAGTTTGATATGTTATTTTTTTTTATTAACTTTTCTTTTGTAATACAATATAGACTCACAAGGCAGCTGGCCTTTATGGAAAAAGTTTTCCTTTCTTTAATGATCTCGCCCCAATTTTTACAAAGGATAGAGTGCATGGAATGCAAGAGGTGATCTTGGAGACGATGCGGATCAATATTTGCATGAAAATGTTAGCTTAGATGAGGATGTGGGCCTCTCTCAAATGGAAGGGGAAGATTTTTCTATGCCTATGCAGGAACGCATCGAGACCTCATCACCTATGAAACAAATACTAGTACCTCGAGATCATCTGAAGGTCGTAAAAGGAAAAGTGTTGCTAGTGAAAAGAACATGGGGGCGATTTCTAAAAATCTTCGCCAATTTATGGAAATGGTTGGCCCAGGATTCAAGATGATGGCTAAATGTGCAGTTCGTAATGCTGAAACCAATGCTCGTAATGCTGAAGAAACACGTAGAGAAGTTGAAGAAAGGAAGAAATTTCTAAATGAAATAATCTTCAACATAGATGAGCTTTCAGAAGATGAGGCATTAGCCACACCGCAAGTTTTACGAAAAGATGAAGAACAATTGAACATGTTTTGTGAGTAGCCAGATGATAGAAAGCTGTGTTTTTGTCGTTTAATTTTATCAAGGATGTCGTATTATCCCTCTATGTAGATCATCTCAGAATGCTTTTTCAAGGTATGTATGCTAGACACTTTGGAAACTTCCCTATTTTATGGTGTTTGATGTTTTAGCTATATATTGAATTTAACCTTTTGTTAAATCATGTTGTATTGTAAGCTATATCTTGATATTATGAATTAGAATTTGGTATATCCTTGCATGCTTTACCATAATGTTTTGTTATGGTTTGGTATATCCTTAGATGCTATATCAAGATGCCATGCACTATGATGACACTACAGAGAAGGATGAGTTCATGAACTAGTTTAGAAAATGAACATGGTAAAGCTTTAAGCAATATTGTGCTGAATGACAAGCTAGATCCTTGCATGGTTGTAATTAGTTTTCTAAAGTAACCTTGAGCTATGATGCACATTCAATAAGATAATGTTTGATGAATACCAATTCAGAATTTAGACAATGTTTGCCAAACTAATCCATGCAATATGTTTTATTTAATAATATTATCATCAATGATACACTTCTAACTTTTTTTTTTTTTTTGTTAAATCAGGTATTTGGTTGATGATTGAGTATGAAGGCTTTGTAATTGAGCATGACTAGCTCTTTATTATTTATATAGACCTTGAAACTATTCCTCTTTGAACTATTATTGTTTAGTTGTGTGTTTGTGTTTTATGGTGTAATTAAGCTATGATGCTTACCATCTTTTGGACATCAACTTTAAATTAAAATAATGTTTGCCAAACTAATCCATGCAAGATGTTTTATTTAATAATATTATCATCAATGATACACTTCTAACTTTTATTTTCTTTCTTTGTTTTTTTTTTTGGTTAAATCAGGTACTTGGTTGATAATTGAGTATGAAGGCTTTGTAATTGAGCATGACTAGCTCTTTGTTGTTTATAAACCTTGGATATATTCCTCTTTAAAAATTCTTAACCTTCATGAGATGTTATTGTGCCTTCATGAGATAATGTTATGTAAGAAATATATCTCTTGTTGTTTTTTGAATTGGATAATACTCACTTATACTTTATTGTTAATTATCTAAATATAATGAATTATTTAATTAAACTATTTTCTCATAACAATTAAAATGTATAATAGTTATATGAATTAGTTTATTTAAATATTTTTATATGATAATTAAAAAGGTATAAAATTACTTTAATTAAGATATATAATTATAATCATTATTCAAATTATTTTATAATATAATAAATTTAATTATAGTTAAATATAATCCATTATTTTATATAATATCATTTATTTATTGTAAAGGGCATACAGGTAATTTTACCACAATTCTCTTTCATACTTTTTCCTATTACACACTTCAATTCCCTCTAACCAAACAATGTTTTATTACTATTCTTATTTCTCTCATTTTAATTCCCCCTAATCCCATTCCTTTTTTTCCCATTCCACAAACCAAACGCACCATTATATGTTTTATTAGTTATGTTTGGGTGTCAATATTCAAAAGGGAGATTAATGAGTAAAATTACAATAATACCTATGCAATCATTTTATCACAACCATTTATATACAATTAGATGAAATTTTTAAATGTAAACAAACTATTGGTCCATAAAATCATCACAAGTAAAAATATATAGGTTTAAAATAAAAATAATAAATATCACTAGATGTATATTTATTAAATAAAATTAAGATAAGGTCCAATTTATGAAAAATTTATGTAGAAGTTCACTTTTGTTTAGTTTCACATAAAACTAATGTACCTTCAATTTAGAAAGAAAACATCAATCTAATTTAGTTTATATACAAATCCCCTTTTAAGTTTAGGAAAGTATTAAACAAGTTATTGGTCTTAGACGTAATAATCTGCCTATGTGTTACTTACCACCAAGAAACCTATTGCAAAAGGCTGCCAATCCTCATGGACAAGATTAAAACAAGAATTATAACTAGATTGCAAAACATCTCTTGTTTGTAGGTTGATTACAATTTATCAAATCTGTTCTATCAAGCATTTAAAGTTTTTAGTCTCAACATGTCTTTCTCCCTTATAAAGTTATAGAAAAAGTTACTCAGTTCTACTTAGCTTTTATTTGAAATGATAATGCTAGTTATTCTAATTCTAGGGGATATAGAGTAAAATGAGAAGTAATTTGCAAGCCCAAGGCAAAGGAGGGTTTGGGTTTGCAACAAGTCAAAGAGTGGAACACTATTTGTTTGCTTAAAAATTTCTACTTAATTCTACCCAAAGTTGGTTCTCTTTTGGTAGCATGGCTAGAACAACATGTCTTCAAAGATAACTCTTTTTGCAGCTTCCAATTTATGCAATAAACAAGTCCAAGTTTTTGGTGGGTTTAAGTCTAAGGAAACCTAGCACACTATTAGGGAAATGGATCACAAAGTGAGATGGTACATATTATTATAGTTCTCCTATAACATATAAAGTATTCTGTCATCACATGGATAGCTATACTAAATAAATTGCTCAGAAAAGATAGGCTAAAGAAATGGGGGAGAAATTCTTGAGTATTCAATATCTTATCGAATCATATCCGGTGGTCATTAGAATTTCATATCTCCTTCTATTCTTTAAGAGAATTTGGATTTCTTGGCAAAACGGCGAAGAAATAGATTCATCGTCTCATTACAATATAATCAAGAACGAGAGTTTTTTTTAAAAATTGGATGTGTACAAGGATTTTTGGAGCTGAACATGTCTAGAAGCATAGGAGAACATTCTTTTGCTAATATTATTACCAGTATTCAATACTAAGTCATTCATAGCATTGCTATACCTTCCCTATTTATTAATTGCTTGCTTTGTTACATGAGTAATAGTCCATCCTTGACTTATTTTTCAAATGTGCATACTATAAAAAGTTATGGAGCAAAATTCTTCATTTATGGGTATTTATAAAGCCCTTCACTTTGGAAATATGAGCTCAAATGGAATGCTAATAAATCCAAAGGTATAACATTACTTGTAGTCATTTGGAGGCTTGGATGTTGTGCGATAAGTTACTATATTTTGTGTGAGAGGAATATCAGACTATATGGTAAGCCAGATGTGCGAGTGCTGCAACTCCTGTTATGCGTTGCAAGAATAGTACATAGCATAATCCACAACCTCAAAAGAATTGAAGCTAATCATATCTAGAAATTGTTTGTAATTGATGGGGGGATTTGTGATATAATTTTTTACACATAGATTGATGATATATAGTCAACATATTATATAAGTTTATTATTTCTTATTATTTCATAATATACATAGTTACTTACAACTAATTCTAAAGCTTAAAAACAATAGCAATTCTGCTACTTTATTGATAAAATAAAGTACTAATACTTTATTAAAAAAATATCTAAAATGAAGTCCTTCAAAAAAATTATAATAAACATTCATCTTACCAAATAAAGAACAATCAAATCATGACCTTAAAATTGCAAAATTTAAAAGAAAGTAAGCTACATTTCAATGTATTAGAAACAACAAATTATAAGCAAGTGTTTTGTAAGTCTTGCTTTGATAAATATAGTAGTAAATGAAACTCTTCAATGATTAACACAAAAGAAAATAATTTTAGCTCACTTTGAAAAAAAACTAAGTATAAATACTAATTTAAATGAAACATAAATTATAAATATTGATTTTATTTATGTTCTTCTTGTTGTCAATATATTTCTATAAGCACATTTAATGTTTGAGCGAGTAGTTACTTATAGGAAGAATAGAAATTTTTAAACATAAAATTTCATTTAATTATACCTCATTCGTTCATTAAATTTTAATAGATTCATAGTTAATTTGAAGGCCATGTCAACTCCTATTTCTCATCATTCAATTTCATGTATGAATGCACCAAATTCTCACTGTGATGGACTAAGTAATGAAGTAAAACCAAATGAGTTCGATTGTAGAAGAGGTTAGGGAAAAGTTTTGAAATTTTGGGATGACTTTGAGGAAATTAAAAAATGAAAAAAGAATATATTAGTTCAAAAGCACAAATGCAAACACTGTTATAGAAAATATACAATTCAAACCTCAGAAGACATTTGGTTGAATTTCCATATTATAAAAATGTTGAGAAAAAAAATTCAAAGCATCGTCATTTTTGTATAAGTAGAAGGTGGTTTTGAATCATATGTTACTTATCCTTTTTTTGATTTTGAATTAATGAAAATAAGAGATATTATTGTAAAGATGTTCATAGTGCATGAATGTCCATTCAACATGATAGAGCACTTTTAGTTCAATGTATTATTAAAGAGAATGAGCCCATGATATGACAAGTGATTGATAAAATTATATAAATATTAGAAGTGTAAATCAAAGAACATTTTTACAGGTATATATTGATAGAATTTCTCTTAAATATGACACTTGGACTTCTAATCAAAATATTGGATATATGTATTTGCCTACTCAATTCATGAATTCAAATTAGAAGTTATGGAAAGGATGACTGGCTTCTATGAGTTTAAGTCGAAACACACTGGTCTTGTTATTTTTTACGTAATTTTTTATTGTCTTCTTGAACGGGAAATCAAAGATCAAGTTTTTACTATTACTTTGGATAATGCATCAAATAATGATGTTGTTGTTAGAAATTTGAAATTTAATTTTCAACTAAAAAGCAAGCTTCATTGTAAAGGAAAGTTCAATTAAATGGTTCAAGGTGCTCTTGAGAAGATTAAAGGATTCCTTCATAATATAAGAGAAAGTGTTATGCACTTAGAAAAGTTACCTATAAGGTTGCATAAATTTGGTGATATTGCAAGATATCTAAACATCTTTACAAAAAAAGGGTGTGCTCATTGATATTCTAATTCATTGAAAATCTACTTACAACAAGTTTGATGGTGCATTTGTATTTAAATTATATTTTAATCAATATGTTGTTAGAGATGCTAAGCATAAATGATTGCCACTATTTGTTAATTGACAAAAAGGCAACAAGAAAATCTTTGAATTTCTTGAAGTGTTTTATAATGTTAAATATGTTTTATATTTATATTTATATTTATTTATTTATGTTTTTTTAATAGGTGTGTATCCTACAAGGCTACAACTAATTTGTTTCTACCAAAAGCATAGAAAGTAAAAGAAGTACAAGACGCAAAAAGTGTCTTTTAATCTTTCGTGCAAAGAATGGATTTGTTGATGCATAACAATTTTATTAAATATTGGTGTGATTACATTATGCTTATGGAAATTTCAGTTGTGCTACTTAAGATAAAAAAATATGAGTAATGCCATATAGAGCGAACCGCTCACACGAACCAGCCACACGACTAATGTGGCTGGTGACATGGCCAGCCTTTTTTACTTTTTTTTTATTTTAAAAAATTAAAAAATTTAGTAAATTTTATTATGCTCTCTCTATCACACACACACACACACACACACACACACTCTCTCTCTCTCTCTCTCTCTCTCTCTTTCTCTCTCTCTCTCTCTCGTGTCTGTGCCCTAGCTTCTCTTCCAAGCCCGACCGTAGCTTCCCTCTCCTGCGGCACAAGTGCCCGGCAGCCGCTCCCCTCTCTGCTGTGCCCCCGATCCCGGCAACCGCTCCCCTCTTGGTTCCCAGCTCCCATCCACCACTCCCCTCTACATAATGCTTTGTTTTCACCACTAATATTTGACCTAGTATTATTCAGATACACCATTAATTTTCTTACTTATGCATCCTATAATCTCTACTTCAGAGTATATTGATTTTTCTTCATCAAGTTGCATTCTAGTTTTGATATTCTGTTGTATGCTTGTATAGTATGATTGTCTTCAAAAAGAGCTTGTCTTCATAGATTTTGCTACCCCATAGATGCATTTTATCTCTTTTTTTTCATCCTAACTTTATAATGTTTATGAGTTTTTCCTTCTGCTGTTAAGGTTTTTCTCACAAGTGTATGCATTCTTTTGATGCTTTTATGCATGTTTTGTTGTTGATGAGGAATCTCTCCATCAATTTGACTAGCCTTGATTTTGAGGATCATGTTAGGTGAAGAAAAACTTCAAAAATTTCATCTCAGTGCTTTCAGCCCTAACTTAGGTTAATGTTCACCGTGTTTTCCAGGGTGAAAGGTGAATAACGATAGCTTGTTTTCAAGCTTCCATACTTGGAATACAATAGAGACCTATAAAGTGCCTGAGCTGACACGAAGCTTTGCAATTTGGGAAGTAGAGAATTCGGCAACCATTTTGTTCTTTCAATGTACTCTAAAATCGCAAATTTATAATAAGGGCCATGTATGATATTTCTACAGGTAGTTCTGTTGGGGAGGAGGGGAGGGGGCCTGTATAGATCTGCTGCACATCCCCATTCCTGAGCTAAGTTTTGACTGTGTGGGTCAGTTATTTTCATCAGTGTATATAAAATCCCAATAATCATCTGGCTTTGTAGTGCCTCTTGTACGTATCCATGTATCAATAGATTGTGATTAGTTTGCTTTAAGATCTCTCTCTTTTTTGTTATTTGTTTTTTATTAATTTAACTTTTCTAAGGCTGTGGATGATAAGAGAATTTTCGGTGTGAATTGTGAGTGATGTTTGAGCCACTAAAAATTTGTGCTTGATTTTCATAGGGTTTCTGAACAATGACCACCTGTGCTGAGATATACCATACCAAAAGCCTTGGCAACCATACCAAAAGCCCAACTACTTAAATTATGTCCTAGCTTTGAATATAGGCAACAAAAGACAAAATTAAACAACCCATATGTCCTAGTTCATCTCTTCATCAAATATAAACAACGCAAAAGCTAAACATAAACAACAAGACAAATGTTACAATAATAACACAAACATAAACACAAAAATCTTTACTTATAACACAAACATGAACACAAAATTTCATTTTTTTCCTCCACAAACACTAACACAAACATGAACACAAAAATTAAACCTTGCACTATATAAGCAACTTGCATCACAATACCATTCCCTCAAAAACTTTTTTTTGCTCTGCACCCTACGAAAATGCGTAAGATCATTAACTTCAACACAAAAATTAAAAAAATGGATGATACATCACAATTTCATATCACAACAATTTTACTCACTAAGTATTGAATGCAAAAATAAATACATATGTCTTGCAACTCACCTTAATCAGAGATTATTGCATTGTCTTGTAAAACCTAAAGAAGAACTATGATGCATATCCAGATTGATCGATATAGAATTTGAATTCACCTAAGAAAAGAGATTATAACCCAAAAAATCATTACAAAAAATTAAATGATTGAAATACCTAATTTAGACATTAATGGCAATTACAAGGGAATTACCATGCTCTCTTGTGTGCAATGATCATCTTGTGTAAATTTTTGAGCTGCTGCATATCCTTTTGTTTGTGCCTTCTGCCAATAATAACATGGATGTTATACACACAAAAAAAAAGTGCATCGAAAAAAAAATCTAAAGAACTAATGAATATGACACTACATAAAAATACTTTTTTCTTGTTTCTGATTATTATTTCTTAAACTTTTGACTTCTTCCTTTTTTATGGTGGATGACGTTTACTCCGCACCTTCACAAGAATCAGAAATGTTAGGTGTAGCACCTTAGTCGCCTCCAATAACATAGGTGTAAACTTTTCCTTGCAAGTTGTGTTATCCATCAACTTCTCAATTGCCTCATCCACATATTTCACCAAGAAGATGTATTTGTCATTTGACTCTGCTCCAAGTTCTACGGCTTTAGTAAAATGAGAACACAATTTATTGTACTATAGTTTCTTCTCACTGGTTTGTGGGTCATCATAACAGTTTAGTACATATGTATGCATGCGTTTGATGTCCTTCCTCCATCGTGGTAAAATATACCTAGAAGGAATGTCTTTCACATTCTTCTCGATAAGCACCTTGCAAATGTGCCTACAAATAATCCCCTTGAACTCAAACAACTGACAAGAGCATTTAATGTCAAATTCTTACTCGTTAGTGTAAACACTGTATACAACTTGCTTTCTAAATGCACCTTCTTTCCCTTTGATAATGTCAGACACCTGAAATGAGCGGACTTCCCCATATGAACCAGTGAGAATAAGATTACAATATATCATTCCTCGCAACACATCTTGAAACAATTTAAAAAATTTCATTTGTGTATGCTTCTTGTAGTTGCTTCTCAAAATAGCAAACAGTGATCAATGGAAAACACGAGTTAAATGAAGCAAAATAAGCTTTGCTCTCTTTCTTAATCTTTCTTTTCAAGGCATTATCATATTGCTCAACAAATTGCTTCAGTGAAGTCGTCGGACCAACATAACCATAAAAAAATGCATTTACGTTTTCACTTCTTTGAGTGGTAGACATTCCAACCTAAAATATGCCTTTAATATATATAGGAGTCCAATGATCACGAATTTTGATAGAGAATTCAACCATTCATTTTTCTCAATGTTATACTTTGCCATCATCTTCAAGTATGTGTCTTCAAACTCTTGAATATTCAATGCTTCATACGTGATGTGTTTCAAAATCTTCTTGATTGCTTTGTATTCATTTAAACCTCCAAGCTTCTTGAGAACCTTCTTCATGATATGCCAAAGGCAAAAGCGTTGATGGAAATTTGGAAAAACCAATCTAACTGCACCCTGAATAGCCATACACTGGTCTGTAATAATTGATTTAGGAGCCTTGCCTGACATACACTCCAGCCAAGTTTTAAAGAGTCAAACATATGTTTCTGTATCTTTCTTTGATAGTAAGCTACACCCAAGCAATACCGTCTGTCCATGATGATTTACATTGACAAACGGAGCAAATGGCATGTCATACTTACTCATCAAGTATGTTGTATCAAAGGAAATTATATCACCAAAAATTTCATAAGTCGTTATAGACCTCGCATCCATCCAGAAGACATTTCTCAAATGATCTTCCTCATCTATATCAATCAAATGGAAAAAGTTTGTGTTTCTTTGTTGCATGCAAGAGAAAAAATTTCCAAGTGCCATGGCATCTCCAACGCCAAGCCTAAATTGCCTTGCTTTCGCAATATAATTCCTACAATCTTTCTAAGTGTATATTAAATTTTCATAACCCCCACTTCCAACTGCTAGGGAATGAAAATTTTTACTTAGGCTTATTCCTGCTTGGTCATTTAATTCAAGCCTTCTTTTCACATATGCATCAATTTTTTTATTGCGCTTTTGGAAACGAGCTTTTTGTGGGCTAAGTGCATGATTGTGCTCAAAATTAACACTAGAAATGGTAAATTCCCATCATTGCCAACAATGACATTAATCTTTGCCGGACAATTTACTTTGGTGGATAGCCTTAGGTTGAAGGAGTTTTTTGAAGTAGATATTTGTTTGCCACCTCTTGCACATGCTAGCATGTGATATTTCAATTTTCTATCATCACCTAATCTCGTGCTTTTTTTGGTGATGCCAAACCCTTCACGTCGCACATACTGAGCATACAATTTATAAACTTCTTCTTCAGGATCAAGCATCATACCGGCCTCTGGCACAATATTTTCAATTAAATCCAAATCTACCGGTTTTTCTTTGGCATGCATTTCATAACTTGAGCATCCAACTTCTACATTATCTTTTCCTTGCTCAGAACACCCAAGTAACACTTCTTCCATGTTTTTGCTTTAGGTATATGTCTAAACACAAATTAGACAAATAATAAATTCATAAATAATTTACATTATTTACTGATTTCAGAATTTACTTTAAAATAAATTTCACGATCCGATTACCAACCAATAGAAATCATATTTTTCAAAAAAAAACTGCAAACTCATGCTTTGGTGTACATAGGCTGTAAAAGATAAATAAAATCATTATAGTTTTATTTTTATTTTTATTTTTATTTTTATTTAAAAAATAACACCACGATGTTTCATACATGATTCTCGACAAGAATGATAGGGGAGCGTCAACTGGCGACCGGGCTTGAGGGAACGATGATCGGCAGCCGACAGCGGAGGCACAGGACAGTGGGGTACTGCTGCCAGGATCGGGGGCACAACAGAGAGGGGAGCAGCTGCCGGGATAGGGGGCATAGCAGAGAAGGAAACGGCTGCTAGGCACTCGTGCCGCAAGAGAGAGGTAAGCGGCAGCCAAGATCGGTGGTGCAGGAGAGAGGGGAGCGGCGAGCGGGATCGGTGGTGCACGAGAGAGGGGAACGATGGAGCTGGGAACCGAGAGAGGGGAGCACAGACACGAGAGAGAGAGAGAGAGAGAGAGAGAGAGAGAGAGAGAGAGAGAGAGACATAAGGCTGGTAAACTTTACAATTTTTTTTAATTTTTTAAAATAAAAAAAAAAAGTAAAAGTGATTGCCCACATCAGTCATATAGCTTGTTCGTGTGAGCGGTTCGCCCTATATAGCATAACTCAAAAAATATATAGTTTTGATTGAGTTTGCATTTTATGGAATATATTCAAATTTGGAGTGTGAAAGGAAAAATTACGAAGTCAAACAAACACTTCAAGTGATTTAAGAAATATATGCAAATAACAATTCTTTTCTAGTACTTCACATAATACTCATCATAGAATTGAGCAAAGTGATTTAGTTTGATATTTAAGGAGAGATCAACCTCTTTTGTTTATGGCGGAAAGAATAGAACTAGAGGTAGTTTAGAGTTTGATGATTTTATAAAAAAATAATAAAATTATATAATCTATTAGTGCTAAATTACAATAATACACTTAGGGGGCGTTTTGTTGGATGTAATTCTAAATGCAATGAATTTTCAGTTACAATGTAACTGAAAATACTTGGTTTTCAAAATACAGTGCAATCAAATCTTGTGTTTGGTTGAATGTAACTGGAATTACTGTATTATAAGATTTTATATTTGTTTGGAAGGATTTGTAAACCTGGAATTGAAAAACACATGTGTATATACGCATATATGTATATGAGTATATATATAAGTATATGTGTATATGTGTATATATATACATACATGTATATGCGTATATGTATGTGTTTGTATATATGCATATATGCATATGTATATGTATATGTAGGTTTACACATGTAAAAATACCTATGTATATTTATAAATATACATACATGCAGACATATATATATATATGAGTATATGTATATGTATATATATGTATACATATGCAAAAATACGTATGTATGTTTATATAAATATATAAATGTATATGTATATATGTGTGTATAAGTATATGTATGTGTGTATTATGCATATGTGTATGTGTATGTGTATGTGTATATGCATATATTTTGTATATGTATAAATGTATGTATATATGTATGTCTATGTGTATGTGTATATGTATGTATATGTATATACATATATACATGTATATATACATCACCTAAGGATTTTCAACTCCCTACATATATATGAGTATATGTATATGTATATGTATGTATACATATGTAAAAATACCTATGTCTGTTTATATAAATATATAAATGTATATGTATATATGTGTGTATAAGTATATGTATGTGTGTATTATGTGTATGTGTATGTGTATGTGTATGTGTATGTGTATATATTTTTGTATATGTATAAATGTATGTATATGTATATGCATATACATTATATGTGTATGTATATATACATCACCTAAGAATTTTCAACTCCCGGGATTTCGACTTACGCCCAATTTAGACGTAAGTCCAAATACATCCACTGGAGTAATTGGTTTTACATTGGTATTTTAAAATCTCTCAGACCAAACAAAGGATTTTATGGATGTGGTATTTAAAGTTACATTGTAACTTCAAATACCTCAAAACAAACACTACCTTATTGTATTATTATGAGTTGGCATTACTTATCAATGCATTAATTTAGTTTTGATATTGTGATTAGCAAAGCTACCTATTTTGCTGCCTGGAGTAATGGAACTGAATTGGAGTCTTTTAGTGTGCTTATTTGAAGAATGATATTGGATGAAGTTTATTTATGGTTTCTTGGTTGCATCCATTAAAAAGCTATTGGATCTATCAATGGAGAGTAGATTCATTGGAGAAGCTATTGTAGGTCGAAAGCTATTTATGGAGATTTGAATAATATTTCTTGTATGCGAGTTTTATTGAAGAATTACATGCCGCTGATTGAAGAGTCATTAAAGACTATACATGGCTTGATTGAAGATTATGCTTGGTCGATTAACAATTAATTAAAGATTGATTGAAGCCTTATTTGGTATGATTGAAGAACACCAAGTTTGGCCATGCGATTGAAGACCAAGATTGGATTCTCGCTCAAGGGCCAAGCGCCCCTTCCCTAGGGAGCCTTCCTTGTCCGCCCATTCGCACCTGGCCTGTGGCAATGCCACAGCAATTCATGACCCGTCTCGCCAGAGCTGGAAGCGAGGAGTGCTTTTGGGATTAAGAAGGGTGACAAGTGACAAGGGTCTAATTAGATTTAAAATACCCAATGAAAATAAAAGCGTGGCTTTTTGGTGCAACCTCTCATCCATTTTCATCCATTTTCAAAGAGCGAAGAACCCTGAATTATTCTTGATAAATAGCACTTGCAAGTTGCAACCTCTCATAAATTTTCTCTCCGGTGATTTAGCGAAGCTCCGAGCACAGTGCCGATCTTTATAAGGAGGTAAAGCTTTTGTTTGTCTACTTAATTTTTGCCATTTGTGAAATAGTTTTTTTTTTTTTTTTTTGGATGTTGTTTGAGAAAATTTTTTGAAATGTTTGTGGATTGAGATTGATTAATGTGGCATGTGAATTGATATAATTGATTATTTAATTAAGAGATGTGGCGTGTGAATTGATATCATCAATTTAATTTTGAGATTTGAGTAGTATTAAAATCAAAATTTGTGATTTACTAATAAATAAAATAGTTTATATGTAAAAAAATTTAAAATATAAGTTATCACTTTCAAATAAAACTTCATCTATAATTTGTAAAATCTTAAATTTTAAAAATTAATACAAATTAAAATTTTAAAAATTATCCAAATAAATTCAGAAAAATTATTTAAAACATAGTCATTTAAATATATGCCCACTCAGCAAAATCATTGAATTTAAACGAGCTTAAAATATAATCATCAATTCATCTTAATAAATTCAAACTTATAACATATCCCCACTCATTATAATTCTTCTACATAATTTTTTTAATTTAAAATACTATTTATATTTATATAACTATAATTTATAACCATAATAAAGATCAAATGTAAATTTTCCTTTATTAAACTTATCCTACTTATCATAATTCTATTAAATAAGAATTTTTTAATTTAAAATATTATTTACATTTATATAACTAGCATAAGTTATAACTATACATGTGAATAAAAATATTTATTTTAAGATAATGATAAATTGTAATTATGCCTTTATTTTATTGATTAAATTCTAACTTATTGTTTTCACTATTTTTAAACTTATACTATAGTTTTATTTTAAATAAACTCAAAGAGGGGCCACTAGTTCTCCCTCTCTTAATAATATCTTTCATATCTAAAGAAATTGAGGGTAGTAGCATAGTTATTTAAAATCAATGTTATAAGCTAACTAGTTAAGGCATTTGCAAACTAGTTGAAGTGATGATGAAGAACTTATAACCTCATATTTAGATAGTGTTATTTATCCATGTTTATCAATATATTTATGTATATATATATATATATATATATATATATATATATATATATATATATATATATATATATATATATATATATATATATATATATATATATATATATACAAAAATTCTATTGTAAGTTAAGGTGTAAACCTAGTTCAATATGATTAAGATAAAGTATCCAATTTAGTGTTACACATATTTGATTGGACAATTTATGAATTTATGATTTAGTTCAACTAATTTATATATTTAATTTGATCAATTTTATAGATATGGAGAGGTTTTTTAAATCTATAGCAAAAAGTATTGAAGCAAAAACGAGTTTAACGTCTGATGCAAGTATTGTTGCATGAAAGAAAAGTTGTGTTGAGTTTGATCCGAATGATATTATTACCCACCCAAGGCTTCAAAAACCAATTGAGGAATATGAAACAAGAATAAGAGATCAAGTGAAGTGAGAGTATTTATTACTGGGTCCATGTCAACCAGTTGGCAACAATTTTCCTCAAAAACATCAATGAAAAGATTTGAGAAGCTTTAAAAAAGTGTGATTTCATAAATTTGATTGGTTGGAATATAGTGTGGAGAAAGATGCAATTTATTATTTCTATTGTTATCTTTTTAAGCAGCCAAGGGGTGATAAACTTTGATTGACGCCTTCACGGAGATAGGGTTTAGCAATTGGAAGAAGGCAATGGATGTTTTCACTAAGCATGTTGGTGGAGTTAATAGCAACCACAATAATGCAAAGTGACATTATGAGGTTTTCAAAAATCAGAGGCAAAGCATGTCACATATATTCTCTTCTCATAGCAAACAGATAGAGATTGCATATAGAGTTCGTGTCACTGTTGTTTTACATGTTAGATTTCTTCTATTGCAAGGTTTTACTTTTTGTGGATATGATGAATCTTCTAGTTCCACAAATAGTGGCAACTTTTTAGAGATGTTGAATTGATATGGGATGGAAGTTGAAAGTGTTGGTCATGTGATTAATGAAAATACTCTTGAAAATTATCAAATGACTTCTCCATAACAAAAAGAGTTAGTGATGGCTTGTGCAAAAAAGACCTTGCGGGCCATTATTGATGAGAATGGAGATAGTCATTTCTCTATACTTCTTGATGAGTCTCGTGAAAAATCAGTAAAAGAGCAAATGGTCGTGATTGTGAGGTTTGTGAATAAGCAATGGCAAGTAATTGAAAGATTTCTTGCTATTGAGCATGCTGTTGATACTTTAGCTCCTTTATTAAAGCCATCTTTGGATGGATTATTTGCCTGTTATGATTTATCCATTTTTAGATTGAGATGGCAAGGATATGATAGAGCCTCAAATATGAAAGGACAAACTATTGGGTTGAAGACATTAGTTTTGAATAAAAATTTATTTGCTTTTCATGTCCATTGCTTTGCCCACCAATTGTAGGTGGTTGGCATTTCTATTCCTAGGAACATTTTGGCTATTAGTGATTTGTTTAGTTATGTCACTATGATTGTAAACACTTTGGGTGTTTCTTGCAAAAGAAGAGATGTGTTTTTTTAAAAGCACCATGATAAAATTGTGGAGAAATTGTAGAGAGGTGAGATCTTTTCAAGAAGAGCCCAGCATCAAGAGACTAATCTTGCAAGACCCGGTGATACTAGGTGGGCTCACATTATATAACTTTAATCCACCTATTCATTATGTGGGAATCAATATTAAAGGTGTTAGAGAATGTGTGTAATAATCGGAATGTTGCATGCAGAAAAAAAAAACGGCATAACATCGGGTTTGATGCAAAGGATGGAGAGTTTTGAATTTATATTTATCTTACATCTGATGATCAAAGTATTGGATTAACTAATGACTTATAAAATGCCTTGCAACAAAATGATCAAAACATTGTTGATGCAATGGGGTTCATTGTAACTGTGAAAGAACTTATGCAAGACTTGAGAGAAAATGGATGAGGTACATTTTAAGAAGTCAGAAGCTTATGTGTTGCAATGTCAGTTTCAATGCCAAATATGGAAGATAGTATACCAGTTCGAGGTCATTCGAGATGTAGAGGGGAATTGATTACTTATTACCATCATTATCATGCAGAGATCTTTATTGCTGTGATTGATTTACTTATTGCTGAGATTAATAACCAGTATAGTAAAACTTCTACATAGTTATTAAGATGCATTACTTGTTTTGATCAAAGAAACTCTTTTTCCATATTCGATCATGGTATGCTTGTACGACTTGCTCAGATTCTGATGATTTTTCCATATCCAATCGCTTTATCTTAAAAGAGCAACTCTCTCTCTCTCTCTCTCTCTCTCTCTCTCTCTCTCTCTCTCTATATATATATATATATATATATATATATATATATATATATTCATGATGTTGGTAATGCTTATAGCATCAATAGGAGGTTGAGACTAATAGAAGATTGGTTAAGGCGAATCTTTAGATTGCACTAATTGTTTTTTCAAAAAAAAAAAAAAATCATCCAACTTCCTTTTTTCATATCAAATATGAGACCATTAACTCTAATAATGGGCTTCTCTTAATGAACATTATCCAATCATAATAAACAATAACAAAACTATCTTAATCTTCATAGTTTATCCATCATAATTGAGAGAAAAAAAAATTATTATCACAAAGACACAATCCTGCACAATTGGAGAAAGAAAGTTTTATCAATACGGCAATAGAAAAAAATCAGGACCAGATCCAAATTTACCAGAATTTGTAATGTTTCATTATTGACAACCAATAACTAGAAGAAAGAAACATAATATAAACAAATTCTGAGAAAAGACTAAAACAAATTAACTAGTTTATAGATGATTAAAACACACATGTTTTAGTTGAGGAAAAACAACAACAATAACCCTTAATTGTATAATTCCTAGTCTCTCATGGCTTAAATTTTTTTATTAGTTAAGCCAACATGCATTAGATTTGCATCAAAGAGATAGGCGAACAAAATTAAAACCCTAAGAAAAGACTTACTAAAAAATAAAATAACATAGGCTTCATTGCTTGTCCCCATGCTGAATACATGTTTCAACTGGCATATACACTTAGAAACTCAAAATCCTCTAAAAAAACAGTAATAAAACTAGATGCATTTAGAATAAATTTAACTGCTATATACTCAGAAACCATAATAAAAGTTTCTAAAAAACAACAATTATAAAACCAAAAGCATTTAGAATAAGTATCAAATGCATAAATCTTCTAGATTTCACTCGGAGTGGTCATGTAATTGATAACCAAAAACAAGGAGGCGAAAAAATAGAGCCAAACACCAAGCAACTTAAGGATTTTCTAGAATCCAATTGAAAATCTTTTAAACAATAATAATCAATGAAAATTAATCAACAGCTTATAAAAAACCTTTTGGTTTCATTGATAGTCGAAGCAAAACAAGAAATTAAACATAGTCAACTTCCCAATCACAAATGGCTCTTTAGAATTCATTTACATTTCTTTCAAGAGAAAAGAATCACAAGCAAAATAACTCATTTGGAAATCAAACACCACAACAAGCTTAGAAGCGAAAAACAATTGAAACGAAGCTGAGTTTTCACCTTAGAGTGAGAAGCGAGGATTGATGAGCCCTAGAGAGCTTTGCTTCTCACTCCTATGCTTGAACACTACTCAAGAGGTCAGATTCTTTTCAATTGTTCTCGAGGGAACCATTAGGCTGGAGAACCAATAGGGTTGCTGAAGCAGTGGGATGGTGAAGTAGTGGGGCTGTCAGAGCGGAGGGCTAGGCAAAAGCTATGGGTGTTGAAGTCTTAGCTACTTTACTGTGCTTTTATGTGGAGAATAGTGTGCTTTTTCTGTGGAAAAAGGTGATTTTAACCTAGTTAATTTAGAGTATTTCAACATATAGCAAAAATTTTTATAAATTGAATGTTGCAAAAGTAAGCCAACCTATAATTTTTTTTTTTTTACATATAAAACTCATTTCATAGGTAACCAAACAACATTTTATATATAAATCCCCTTACATTACAATTACTTGCAGCTAACTAAACAACCTCTTAGTTAATGGTTAATATAGTAAAAAGTATAATAATGTTGTTTCCATTTAGGACTTCACCCCCTTTTATTCAATTATTTAGTTTTATAATTGTTGATTTTGTATTGATTATTATTAGTTGATGTAGATGGAATTCGCAAAAGTTTGAAAGACTTGAGATCAACACATCATGTGGTATATTCTCGAGCTTTGTGCTCAAATATTCTTCTTGAAATATTAAATGTTATATATGACAAATAAATATGAACTATTTATTGAGTATTAAGAATTTGTGGAGATAATATTTCTTTTATATTGTTGCGATGGAAAATTAAGTTATTTTACTTGTTATGGGCTAATTTATTTAGGTGGTATTATTATTATGATTATTATTATCATCTAGCATATGAATGATATTGAAAGAATGATTTATGCTATTATTACGAACAAATTATCTTGTTTGTTATTTTAATATTTAGATGGTGGCGGTGGTGTTATCTATCAAATGAATAACAAAATAGAGACTATAGAGTAACTAGTTTATGGTTTAATTTTATTTTAATTAAATTCTATAAAAAAAAACCCTATTTTAAGTTATTAAAAATATTCATAACTTATATTATTTAATATAAAAAATTCAGCTATATGTATATATTTAATTATGAGCTAAATATATGGGATTCAATTTTTTCAAAAACAATTGGGCAAATATTAATTTCAAGATAACTTATGCATTTTGACTTATTAGTACTAGGTTCCTTCTCCATGGCGTTCTTTCATAAATGACTCAAAATTGAACCCCAAAACTAATGCAAGGTGAGGGCATAGGTGCTTGTTGGGCTTGTGATTGCACTCCACGTTTGTGCACGTCCTGACTTCCTTTAAATGAAGGGAGCTTGTCGCTTATTTATAAAAAAAATGAATTTTTTTTTTTTAAATTTGTGGTTTCCTAGTTTTACAAAGTAGGAACACATATTTTTTTTTTGTTTTTAAACTATGTATTTTCTCTATCTAGCAAAACAAGGAAAAAAACTATTAATAAACTTTTAAAATCAATTTATTTTTAAAATCGCTACATGACATAAAAACATGATTTTCAACATGATTTTATTTGGTTTTTGGAATTATTTATTTTTTGCTTATTAAAATTTTAGGAAATATTAATATATTTGAAAAAAAATATATGTTTTATGCCATATGAGCTAGCTTTTAAATGAAATGATAATTTTACCTTATGACTTAACATTGTTAACAACTTGTTAACAGTTTGTTTTGGGAGAAACCACATAGTTAAAAAAAAAAAAAACTATGCCCATATTTTGCAAAACATGAAACCACAAGTTTTTTTAATTTTTTTTAAATAATAATAATTTTAAGATAAACTTTAACCAAACTGGAGTTCTTCTTTCAAGCTAATTTCGAGCTTGAGCCCAATCTACCAAATTTTGAACCAAGCCTGAACCGGACCGAACCCGATCAAGCTTGGCTTATTCACATGCAATATATAATAATAATAATAATAATAATAGTAATAAATAAATAAATAAATAAATAAATAAAACCTCGGGTGCTTGCTTACAGATCCGTCAGTATATTTGTGGTGGCTTCAGATACAGTGATTTCCAATTGAAGAGAGAGTTCTCTGCAACCGGCGTTTGATATCTCCGGCACCGACGATGGCAACGCTCAGTTCCTTGTTCAACCGATCTAGCTTCGGAATCCGATGGTTAGTCCCTTGATTCATCAACTACTACTGTTCCTTTTTCAATTCTTTGTTTTCTTGCTAGATCCATGTTCTTAAACATATCTGAAATTTTTTATATATCTTTTTTTTTTTGTTGATTATTGAGTTTTCTAATTAGAAGTCTATTCGTTGTATTTCTTCTTTGATAGGAATTGAATTGATTCTCATGTTTTTTTGATGGCATGCAATGTATAATCTTAATTTTGATGAAATTTCTCATTTTTTTTTGTTGTTGTTGAAGTGTGGAAGTATCAATGCTTTGAGTTCTATGATAACTTGTTGTCTTTTTTGCTTTGTGGTATTTCAATAACCATGTTGCCCTAGGTCAAGACATAGTATTAACGATGTGAACAAGAATTTGTGGAATTCCTAAGTCAATCTCAAGTTTGAGTTATGGGTAGTGTTTGCTGTGGCGACAACTCGGAAGTACTATGGTTTCAAAATTTGATAGTTTTTTATTGTATATTGATTAGAAACAATTCACTTATTCCATTGTTGACAGGAATTGAATTGCTTCTCATGCTATTTGATTGTGTGAAATGTATAATTTCTATTTATAATAAAATTTCTCTTTTTTCGTTGTTGGAGGATGGAAATATTAATGCTTTCATTTTTTTATGATAACTTGTGGTCTTGTACTATATGAATAAGCATGTCACCCTGGGACAACAAATAATCAAAACAGTTTGAAAGAACGATTAATATAGTTCCTAGTATAATCTTGGAAGTGCTATGATTTCAAAATTGTGTTTATCAAGTTTTTTGAAGCCTATTCAAGTGATTTATCTTGTTTATATTGTTTTCATTGTTATTTATAAACCATGTTAATGAGAAATGGTACTCAGCCCATCATATTTGGCTATTCGTGGATATGATTGGCTGCTCTGCCTTGGCACATTTGTTGGTTGTCATAAAGTGATCCAAAAATTAAGTTGCCTATTTCTTCAAGGAATTTCTTTTTCCTGTCTGGCTTGTGAGCTTATACTTAAGTTGCTACTTTAGCCATCATCTCCTTTTTATATTCTTACCATGTCACTTGACATCCTTGATGGACGTTTTGTATTGACTGGGGCCTTTGGATTTAGAATGATTTTTTAACTTTAAAATATTCATTTTTCCAACATTTTAGGATAATATACCTGTCAGGCCTATCGGCAATGAAACTGAGAATGCAGCAGCTGACATATCCAATTAGACTTGTGGGATAGTGGTTAGTTACAAATTTCTACAACCTCATTCGATATTCCTCTTAGCATCTGCAGTGATAAATACTACAATTACATAAAGAATCACAATTTCCTAAATCTAGTTATGATTAGGAATGCACCAGTGCTTTTATACTAGGATAATATTTGGACTTTAACCATGAATTAGAACAAGCTGTTTGTTTTCAGCCTTTTACACTGAGTGGATCAGTCATTTGGGATGGTATGTTTTAATTGAAATAGCATGCAAGGATGTAGCTTATGTCTTTTTATTAACTACAGTTTTTGGATCTTCCTAAAGTCTTTGAATGTATTTAAGGGTATTGCATTGTCAAAATTTTTGTGCTTGTAGCACTTCCCTTTCCAGAAAAGAGAGGATTACAAGAGCGTTGTTTTATATGTACTTCTACTTCATGTTTCAACTTAAAGTAATATACATTTACTATCCTGATTAATTAAATTCCAATAAATATATTTCAAATAAGTGGTCGTGTGAAAGGCACTATTTCATGATATAGGTAGATGCGAGTGTTCCATGGGCACCTTCCTGCTAGCACAGGGTTTTGTGGCTTTTTTTCTTAATTCTTTTTGAAAAATATTCTTAGTTCTAAGTCTCATATGGAGTGTTGTGTAGTATTTTGGTGGCAGTGCCTTTTTCATGTACAGTCAGGAAATGTTTTTCCATTTATTGTATTTGAAATCATATTTGGCAGACTTCACATGCTTTATTTTTGTTCTGTTCAAGTGATAGAGATACGTATTTTTGGTCTTTCTTTCTTTTGTCTTGTCATTAGCAAGACCTGTCTGAATTTGGCCATCTCTCGAATCAAATTGCTGCGTAATAAGAGAGAGGCTCAACTGAAACATATGCACAAAGAAATTTCACAATTTCTTCAGACTGGACAAGAAGCTATTGCTCGCATCCGAGTATGTTTGAAGTTTTTATATGTGTACTGCATATGTTTCTCCTTTTGAACATGTTTTTCCATTTATGTTGGGTTTCTAAGTTTTGATGGGGAGTATTTAACTTCTGTTGGTTTACCGGGAAAACTTTTAGGTGGAGCATGTCATACGCGAACAAAACATATTGGCCGCCTATGATATTCTAGAATTGTTCTGTGAGTTCATTCTTGCACGTATTCCAATTCTTGATACCCAAAGGTAGATACTTATGTCACTTATTTGTTTATGTATGGCACATTTTTTTTTTTATTCTCTAACAGGAGGAGTTTTCACTAATATAATATATATAAAATTTTATCCTAACATGAAGACCTTTAGAAGTAAAGATCAGCATAAGATAATTGAGTATTTATTTTATTTGTAAGCAATTAATTTCAACCATCATAAATATGGTCTTTATGTGTCATGTATGATAAATAGTTAACAAGGAGCTATTGTTTTTTCCAATATTGGTATGATTTCGGTTCAGAGGGACTTGTTAATGAATAATTTCTTCCAGGAATGGTAGGTTGTTCCCTCACTTTTTCCCTCTGTCTTATGCTAGGTTGTGATAAAATTAGTGGCCCTCAATTTGTATGGTGTAAAGGCTTTTGCCTCTCTTTCCGTAATATTCATTGTCTAGTTCTATTGACCTGCAATCTCATCTTCTTTCTCCTTCCTTCAATCTAGACTTTTTAACCATGTTAACTTTCTGAGATGGTTAATAACAATGAACATGCATCATCCATTCCAATGAAAGCTTTAACCCTAGACTATTGATGCAGAGGTTGGCACAAGATCCCAATTCACCATTATTGCCATTTGCCATTGACATTTTAGCCTTAGCCATAAGCATTACTATTTGTATACCAGGCAATACCATGAGCACATCAATTAGCCTCATCTATTGTAGGATTGTTTGTGACTTCCTTCAGAACTGATCCATATATCAGGCAATACCATGAGCACATCAATTACTGGTTTCCTTCGTTGCAACCATCTGTACACATTGTTTATTTGGCTTACAAATAGAGGGAATGCCTATGACTTTGAGTCCTTTGAGTGCCAAATCCTGATCCAACTTTATTCTCATAATCCATGCTTGATACTCCATAATGTTGTTGGAGTAAAGTTTGAGGAGAACAAATACTAACATACTGTTCAAGTTAATAACTATCTTAAATATTCCACCTTTGCCATGTTCTTGTACATATGTTCTGTCATCTGTTCTGTACTGCCAATCTAAATTTGTCAGGTGTCTAATTAAATGCTAAGCTGCTTAACTAAAATGATTTAGTTATATTGACTGTTTTTGTCCAATATTTGTTTGCTTCCTGCAAGCTGATACTCCCTTTGCAATGACTGTGTTGCTTTCTTTTGGATACCTCTTTTCCAAGCACTTGAAGGATACTTAATAAGTTTCTCTATCTAGTCCTTTGGTTCATCCCAAGGCTGTCAATGGATTCCTGCCCACCTCATCATATTGGCTTGTATTCTAGGTAGGATAATTTAAAAAAGAAAAGTGTTGAAATACTATATATGGGTTTATAAAAACACGTCAGATACCGTTATTAAGAAAAAACTATGAAATAAAGTTGTCCTAGGGCTTGTTTGGATGCATAATAAATTTTTCCATAGGAGTTTTATTCCATAGGATTCGAAGATGATTTCTATTGAATTTACTACAGGAAAAATTCCTATCGAATGGTGTTTGGATATGCACATGAAAATTTTTCATAGGAATTTAATTTTAAAAATAAATTTGTTTTCATTTTCTTCATTATTTTATATTTTTTTAATATTCATTTTCCTCATCATTTCTACATACGATTGAAGTAGATAGAGCCTTCACAGATGGCGTTGGAACCCGGTCTTCGTCTCCAAAGATCGAAGCTTTCGCTTCTCTCCCAAGATTCCAAAGTAGATAAAGCATTTGCCACTGAATTCGATCTCTTTCGCATAAGAAATTAGGGTTAGGGTTTGCTCCTACCTCCACAAATGGCTCAGGCCGTGGAGGAATGGTACAAGCAGATGCTGGATGGAGAACGAGGGAGGAACGGGGGAAGCGGAGATGGTGCCCGAGAAAGTTGAAGAAGCGGAGGAGGAGGCGAGGATCGGAGTCAACTGCGCGGAGGAGGAGGAGGAGCTTGATGTGGCGAGGTTTGAGGCGGCCTTGAGATGAAGGGTGTGCGACAGACGAGGCCGTGAATGAAAAATGGAGGAAAAAAATATTTTGGCTACAACCTCTTTTTAAAATTACTATGGAATCACATGATTCCATAGTAATTTTATCCTGTCAAAATAGTATCCAAACACCCTTTATTATAATTTCCTACATAAAATCAAATTCCATAGGAATTATCACCATTCCTATGGAATTTAATGGTATCCAAACAGGGCCTTAGTTCTTCTCAGGTTGTCAATAGGCAGTGTCTAAGAAGAGTAGGATTCATGTAGGACAATTTTAAAAATAAGTGAATAAAGATTAGTCTGTACAGTAGAATGAATTAATTGTATTTGTTGGCCATCTCAGTGTAACACATCCAGCAAACTGGGGTTAAGAAAAGAATTAATTGTTGAAAGTAGGTTCTGGGCCTTCTGGCAGTCCATGAGTTTAACTTGAAAAGAACACATTCTAGCAACATTCTAAGTTAAGCAAAGGCACTTACAAGTCTATGCTAACAAAGTATGATACCTCAACTGTATAACTAAAACTTTGGCCTTAATGATAAATTTCAATCAAATCAAACTCTGATCAGTTGAGTATAAACCCTAGAATCATAAGAATAAGCACATTGCAAAGAAACATGATATGCAAAAGAGTTTAGGATTCAGAATTCCATAAAACACTTCTGATTGCATGAACTATGAATCTGAACATCTTTCTCACTCACATGAAAATGAATTCCAAATAATAAATAAATAAATAGATAGAAAAACAAACATGTAAGAACATAATTTCACAAGAAGATTTGTGGATGTAGAGACAACGGTTTGGTGTCCTCTACTAGCGGAAGGTGGGTAGAAGGTTTGATGCCAAAGCTGAAGGTGACCGGAGAACAAGAGATTAACTACCAGCCAAAGGTGAGAAGAAGGCGTAATGCTGGAGTTGTGGAGGTCACCAGAGTCGTTGGGGAGGGAAGGGGCTGTGGGCTAGGAGTTGATGGAAACAGGCGATAAGGATGTGATTGTGATGGGGATTATGTTGAAAGAACAAGGAAAGAGAATGTGGGAAGTGATGGGTGCTTGGATGGGCAGCTTCCCATGCTTTCTAAAGACGCTTCCCATCCATCATCTAGGGATGGTTGTTGTCCATCCACGCCCTCACCTTTAACCAAACACTTGAAAAGAATATATTTTAGCAACATTCTAAATTAAGCAAAGGCACTTGTAAGTCAATGCTAACAAAGTATGACACCTCAACTATATAATTAAAACTGTAGGCTTAATGACAAATTTCAATCAATCAAACTTGTATCACTAGTGTATTAACCCTAGCAACAAAAGAACAAGTGCCTTAAGAGCAAAGATGATATGCAAAAGAGTTCAAGATTTGAGTTCTTGTAAAATACTTTCGATTGCAAAACTAAAACTATGAATCTCTCTCACAAAGAAAACAAAATCCAAAAAAAGGAAAAACAAACAAATAGGAACATAACTTCTCCAAGAAGATTTGTGGGAATAGGAGCAATGTCCTTGGCTAGCCGAAAGTGGGAAGGTCTGATGCTTCAGCTGCGGAGGTCACTGGAGAACCAGCATCAACAGCTAGCCAAAGATGGGAAGAAGGTTTAATGCCAAAGTCGTGGAGGTCATCATAGAACCAAGAGGAGAGGAGGGGGTGCTAGATGAGCAACCATCCCTAAATGATGGGCTGTTGGCATCTTCGAAAAGCTTTTGTGGGGGTTGTGGGGGTGGGGTTTGTGGCCAAATCCCAATCCATCCAAACACTGCCTCCATATTCATTACCTTAGCATATATTAAGTGCACTGGCATGATTTTTCAAGTATTACTTTTGTGTGGGTAAGACAATGTTTGAAGTGCCCAAAAGTTATTACTTACTAGTTTTCATTACTTTGCTGAACAAATTTAAAACTGTATTCACTCACTTCCTTGTCTGATTCCAACAAATAACAAGGCCTAGTTAAGGGAACTTCATTTTACTTTGGCCATGTTTAGTTTTACTGGTCATACTTGTTCTAGCACTATAGAAGTTTCAGTGAATGTAGATCTCAATCAATTCCATGATATTCTTGCCTTTTTGAGATCAATATTATGAGGAATTGAGGATGATAGTTGGTATTTATTAGATTTGTACTTCTTTCATATGGCAGGGAATGCCCTTCTGAATTACAGGAGGCTGTTGCTAGTATAATCTTTGCATCTCCAAGATGTTCAGATTTGCCAGAGTTGATGCAAATCAGAAACTTGTTTACAACAAAATACGGGAAAGAATTTGTTTCATCTGCTTCTGAGCTTAGGCCGGATAGTGGAGTGAATCGTACTGTAAGGAAATGTTGAAGCTTTCTGATTTGCTCATTTGAGTTTTTGACAATACAATTTTGGTTTTTTTCTTGTATGAATCTCTGCAGCTAATTGAGAAACTCTCAGTGAGAGTCGCTCCGTCAGATTTAAGATTAAAGGTTTTAAAAGATATTGCTCGAGAGCACAATGTTGATTGGGACTCATCTAGCACGGAAGCAGAATTTAGAAAAAAGCATGAGGATCTACTGGTATGCATTCCTTGTTTCTTCATATCTACATATTGTGCCCATCATTTTGCTGTTTCTTACCTTCAGCCATTCTAACCTGAAGTACTGGATCCATGCCAGTTATCTTTGTGGCTTGGTTTGGAATTGCTCTTAAACTTGCATGGTCATGAATTTATGAAACTATGTGTTGAACTTGCATGGTCGGGAATCTATGAAGCTATGTATTGAACTTGCATGGTCTTGAATTTATGAAACCATGTGCTGAACTTGCGTGGCTGTCATTTATTAAACTACGCAAAAGTTGGATATGATCTTTATGGTCGTTTTCTATCCCATGTTCTTCTTTTTGGATATTTAACCCACAACTTCATTAAATTTTTACATGATTTAGGAAGCATTGACCAATACAATTTTTAGTGAGGTTTATGGCGAGGGGAAGGAGCTTTTTCAAAAATGATGAATGGACTTGATACTAATTATGGGTAATTTTCAAAGGCACAATACTTTGTTACATACTAAATGCTGTGGCAAGGTATTATAAATGGTCATCCTTCTGAAATTGGTGGGTTTTGTTAAAGATCACAGAAAGTATATATGCTAAAGGTGTGGAAGAGTTTGTACAAAAGTTGACTTATTCTATAATTGAGACTTGGAGTTGGAGATAATGATTTGATGAATAAAGCTGGAGGTCTGGATCATTCACTTGTACAATGAATCTCCTTGTTTTTAGGACTAACAGGCAGAAGTTGTAACTCAAATGCATTTGACGTAAATGATTAGTTGAAGATTTGCAAAATAGAGAGGGATGGAGGATATTGGGAGTGATGGTGGGAAAGCAGTGAAGAAAAGGATAAGATAGTAAGTGATGAGTCTTGTGGAGAAATTATGAGGGAAATCTTTGAAAGAGTTGGAGCGTGGAATATTAAAATCAGTTTGGGGCCAAGCTATTGGGCTTCAAATCCGACCCAGTGGGTAACCTACCATTTATAGCTATATGTACTTTCCATATATATCATGATGTTGATAAATTATCTAGATTAACACCAGTCTCTAGATCCATGTCACTAGTATCATCTTGCACATCAACTTTCTTATAACCAGGCTTCCATCTTATGCCATAGCAATTGACTTTCTTATTGACACTAGCTATTTTACCTTAAGAAGGATGGCAAAGTTCTCACTTTGTGGCATGTTTATGACAACTTTCTTCTTCTTTTGATGTTATCACTAATTTGATTTCTTTATGTATCCTTCATGAGACTTGGTTTTTGCAAATTTTTCTTGAAAATCTTGACTCCAGACACCATAGTGTTATTATTCGTCCTGATATGGATTTCTTTCATTTTGTTTCTTTAGTCTTTTGCACTTTATTCAGTTTGTTCTCTTTCAGTACATCATTATAAGAGGACATGTGACCTTTTTACTGATGAAACAATATGAATTTTCTTGTATTCAATAAATTATTTATAAAATTACTAAACAGTGTATCAGATTATTTCCAATGATAACTAGAAGCCTAATAATTTTGAAGGATCCTCTAAACCTGACAGTCTAAATTTCAGATGTTCCCAAACTACCATGATAGCTGAATGTTCATCAATTTTCTTCCAACTTTGTTTACCTTTTTTTTGTTTTTGACAAGATTCCAACTTTGTTTACCTGATACTTATTCTAAATGCAGGAAGGTTTGAACTCATCAAATTCTCCGGCTACTGCTGTTGATAGCTTGACGAATGTCGCAACAAATACTGACAGGCATCTTGTTTCTCCGTCGGCACAGAATCAAAAGATTCACCAATCTGAGCCTCAAATGTTCTTGACAAATACCAATTCTGCTCTGAAGACTGCAAATTCTTCAGTGCAGTCAATTGCAAACGAACAAGTTAAAACTGGAAGGGAACAAGAATGCCATGGTGCAAACCCAGTGGTGATTTGCTCATCGGATGTTTTGGAGCGAGCTCGAGTAGCCATTGCTGCGGCAGAGCGTGCATCAGCTGCTGCCCGGGCGGCTGCTGAGCTCGTAAATTTTAAACGGGTTGCCCAAGTGAGCAGTGATAAACACAATAAGCAGTAGAAGAAAACACAATTTTTGAAGTTTTCTGCATTGTGTGCCTTTGATGTTATTAAGTTAACCAAGAAAATTACTGCGGTTGCTTTGTGGAAAATATGCATGTGAGATCAGTTTGTATATAATTTTATTCATCTATGACTATTAAAAGGATAAGCTTGTTTGTAATTGTACCACTGAGTAGAAATGCTACATAGATGCCATAGATCTCTTTTTTTTTTTTTCTAGTTATTTGATATATTTTTTTCATAACCATCATTTTTTTAGTCATGACAAAATATTATAATAATTTTTTAAAAAATTCGATCCAAATTTCTGTTTTAAAATAATTAAAAGAATTTTCTATTTCATTTTTTTTTTGGCTCAGTATGCACAAACACGCAAACATATTGCATTATAAATTAATAAAATTATCTTGCAAAATTGACTTTGAAATTTCCATGACTAAAGGGAGTTTGGGTACTGTTTGTTTAATCTATTTTATGTTTTTCTATATAAAAGAAATTATATGGGTTAATTATAATTTATGCACTTAATTAAAATAAAACAATATTTTTGAAATATTTTATAGATTTCATCAAGGGACAACAGACGGCTTTTTTTATAAATTAATAGAGAATGACTTCCATTTTATAAAATTGACACAAAATAAAAAAAAAGTAAATTACATGGTTGGTCATCAAACTATTTCTATACCCGTTTAAATCATTAAATTATAAAAAATTTCAATTAGATTATCCAATTTTAGAATCACAATCAATTGAGTTACTGGTAGGAAGCAAGACACAATTTAATGATTTTCTACTTTATTTGTGTTTGAAAAATTTTCAGCATAATGTCAAAAAAATAAAAAGATGCTTGGATCACTGGTGCACCATTAACATCACGATGACCTAACAATTACATCACAAATATTTTTGTGATAGTAATGTTACTACTTGATAAAATCTTTTTCCTTTGTTGATATAGCAAAAGGCGTCTTCATTTTTTATTAATGTGGCAAAATATGTGTACTAGACTTCTCCTCATATTAATATGGCAAAATGTCATTGATGTGGCGTATTACATCAATTTATTGCTAACAAAACAAACACTAATAACCCAATTTTTTCGTAGCTCAAATAGATTACATAAAATAGTTGGGTGACTAACAAAACAATTTACCCCATAATATATGGACTATATGCAAAACAACCCTTATGAACTTATAGCGCTGAAAATACAATTATGAGTTTATCTAGGGGTATATATGCAAAAGATTATTTTTAATTAAAACCCTATCTCTGACCCCAGAAAAAGCACGCCATTCCCATCTCTGAAAAACCAACAGCAATCGAGAAGAAGAAGAAGAAGAAGAAGAAGAAGAAGACGAAGAAGATCGAGAGAAGGATGGATCTGGAGGTGATCGGCCGCCATGCTCTGCTCTTCGACGACGATACGACCTCCGCCTTCGTGAACTCCCGTGAAGCTCTCGTTCCCTGGATTCACGATTCATCCCTCTTCATTGATCGCTACGATGTTCGCCACCTCCTTGATCAGATCCCTTCCAGGAAGCTCCATGCTCGCTCAGTTTCTGAAGATCCCTCCCAATCCGACCTCGATCTGGAGCGCTACCTTGACCTCCCTCCCCCTGATCAGCACGCCGATGGCGATGGTGATGATTCCCTGCTCGACGGCACCTACGGTTCGTTTTTCTCCCTCTGTTTCCTTTTATAGTGAATCTATCATTGCCTGATTGACTGGTTGTCTTTTCTTTCTTTATTTTGCTGATTTCTTTGATTTTTCTTCATTGATTGTTCGCAATTGCGATTTTCAAAGAGGATTAGGATTTGTTGTGATCCCATTGAGTTTCTGGCTTCTTGTTTCTTGGCTTTGATTAGGTTTTCTCTACGCACTGACCTGTTTGGGTTATCATACTTTCACCTCTAATGGTTATTGCTTCTTAAAGGCTAATTATTCAACATTAGGGTTCTTGAAATTTTGTGTTTTTTATGCAGTCAATTTTAGTGTTAGGGTAATTGAAAAAAAAAGAAGATAAATTAGTTAGGTTTCTGGTTGAGTATGAAAAAAATCACATGTTTGTGGCTTCATTAGTTTATTTATTTGATAACTTTATCCTCGGATTTTTGTACTTTTAGGCAATCAATTGATTGTTTGGGTAATTGAAAAAGTGATCAAGAAGTTGGGATTCTGGTTGCGTTTCACATTTTAATTAATGGATTGCTTGTAAAAATCTTTTATTGATAATGTTATGTTGCCTAGAATGAAATCTGATTGTGGCCTTAACAGTTATAACACCTTGTTGCAAGGTGCATTCAGTTGTTGTAAATGCGAGTTAACCTGATTGGTTGATTAAGAGTGCAGCTGTAAATGGTGAAGGAAATGAATTTTTATCATAGAACAACCGACAATGAAAGCTTGGTTGCGACCTAGCCGCCTAGGAACCATATAAATAATCTTGGAAATATATCCGGAATTTTGCATGGACTTAAACTACAATCGGCAGATTGTGGTTGACTTTAATTACAATTTTCCTTTTGTGGTTGAGTTCAAGGAAGAAACCTATTCAAGAAGTATTTAAATCTTAAAAGTTCTGTGCATGTATATAGAAATTCTGTAGTAGCACATTTTGGGATTAAATTTGTAGTGAGATGGTAACATGCTAGTTATGATCATATTGCATAGTTAGTTTGAGAATCTGATTGAGAAGAGTGCTATTGATTTAATTATTTTTAATTGCTAGGGACATCTTAGAAAAAAAATTGGACATGAAATTATGGTTTATAAACTGGCAAGAATTATGGAGTCAAGAATTTGGAAGGCTAGGGAGGGGCCAGGAAAGCTGTGGGTATGGGTTGAACTTATTCTATAGGGGTGTTGGTGTAACATATTGTAAGTAGCTTTTTGCATTTTAGACTCATGGTGCTAGAATGTGGCCACAAAACAATTTACTAGTCCTATATTGCTTTTGATATGATTTTCACATGGGAAGCTCATGCTTTCTCAACTATCCTAGTCCACCTCTTGTAACTGATCTCAGTTTTAGATAAGTTGATTAATTTTTAAAATATCCTAGTTATGAAAAAGTTAATATCAATCCTAATTTTGTTTCTGAACTTTTGAAAGCAAATTCCCTGTTGCTTCTTTCTCGCCAAGTATTTTAGATAGATAATACTCAAGAAGCAACTTGGACCATCTAGAAGTTGCATGGCACAGGCCTGGGGCAACTCAATGCTCCCTCTATTCAGGTTGACTTGGTCAACAATTACTTTGTCATGCCAGCACAACCCTCCATCATGGTAAGATTGGCCAGGCAGAATGCATCGTTCTCACCTGTGTGGGCTTTGTCAATGTCAGGCCTGCTTCTTGGCTAGCAATTTGTATCATTTTTAAATAAATTGAAATTTTCAAAAGTTTGAAAAGAAGATAGAAATTTATTCTTACAAATCCTATGAAATCTTGATATCTTATTTCAGTTACTAACATGGAAGGGCAAAAAATATATAAAATTTCCTTCCATTCAAAAGATCTCCATACAAAGATTTAGATTTTATACAAGTTGCTTGTACCCTAAGAGCCTGTTTGAATGGACTTTTTTTTTTTAAAACCCCGTTAGTGCTTATTTTATAAATGAAATACTTATCTAAAACAAAGTTGGTTGGAAGTGCTTTTGTCAGGAAAAAAGTAAAAGCATTAAAAAAAAGAAGAAAAAAGTAATTTTTGGCCCGGTTATGGTGCTTTTGTATAGGTTTGAGCTTGTGTGCATGCTGATTTGTGTTGTTTCTCTTTTGAGCAGAGGCAAGAAACGGTACAGAATTGGCAGGTCATGGTGCTTATCAGGCAGTTCCTTTTTCATCTGGGGACAATGTTGATGCTGTGATATCAGATTCTGGAACTGGAATAAGTTGCCCCGGTTTTCGGCCAAATTTCGCATTGCCCGACAGACTACTGACCAACCTGGTAAGTGTGCTTGTGCTTTTTGTTTCAGCGTGATAGTTTTTACCCATAATGAAAGAATTGTTTTTTTTTTTTAATAGATTGTTATTGATATTTCTCTAGTCTGCACAGAAATAACTTCTCTAGGTGAACTTGTTCTTCTAAGGCATGCATGTCTAAGTTTCAGATGCTTGGAGCAGAGATGAAGTTCTTATTAAGGTTGCCATTCATGGGCACCATGTTTCCTTGTGATGTCAGGGCGTAAGAACAGGGCAGGTGGGATTAGGTTGATAAGTTTCTAAATAGCAACCTTCCTTTAACCAAAATTTTGAAAGTAAGATGTGCATGTCTTTTAACTTATATGTTTGTGAAGGAATGTTTTTAAAAATTACTGCATATATTTATGAAATATTAATAAATTTGCTTTCATGGTTTCCATCTGCTGCTAAGAGTGTTAATGTTTCTGGTTTGTTTGCAGCCTCCTACAGAGAAGTTGCATCAGATAATTTCAAGAACTGCTTTGTTCGTTAGCGAGCATGGGGGACAATCTGAGATTATCTTGAGAGTGAAGCAGGGTAACAACCCTACGTTTGGCTTCTTGATGCCTGACCATCATCTTCATCCATACTATCGTTTTTTAGTTGATCATCCTGAACTTCTGAAAGCTGATGATTCTTCTAAACCACAAAATGAGAAAAGCCCAGACAATGAGGGAAATCAAACTCATGTTCCTGCAAGTGGGGCATTATCTTTACTTGGATCTGTATATGGGTCGGGAGAGGAAGATGACATGGTACTACAAACAGACAGCAATCAGATGGAGATTCAGTGTTCAAGTGTTGTGGCATCAGAAAGGACTGGATCATCTGTCTGTCTGGCTTCTAAAGATAATGTAGCTTCCAAGAATCAGGCTGCTTCCATTGTTAAAGATAAAACTTTATCGTCTAGAAAGAAAAATTCTGTAAATACTGCCTCTCCCAGTGATGCCAGCAAGAAGAAAAGAAAGGATGAGAATGCTTCTCATGGTTCTATTTCCAGACCACTGGTCATGTCAAGTGATAAACCCAGTATCTTGGAGCCCCCGTCATTTCTGAAAAGGGTTATTGACAAAATTGTTGAATTTATTCATAGAAATGGGAAAGATTTTGAAGCAGTCCTCATTGAGCAGGACAAGGCACATGGAAGATTTCCATTTCTTCTGCCAACAAATCAGTATCACCCATACTACCTCAAGATTCTCCAAGGAGCCAGTGAGGTACATCTCTTTCCATGTCTTTGACCAATAATTAGTTGTTTTACTAAATTTATATCTTGGCAGCTAACATTTTATGATTGTCTTACAGAACAATGTACGAGGAAGTAGTGTGAAGGCTAATGTGGGGAGCAATAAAGATGCACAAGCAGCTGGTCAACAATCCACTGGTTGCAAACGCAACACATCAGAGGAACTGGAAGGATGGTCTTATGAATCTTCAAGGAAAGAGAAATTCAAAATGGTTATTGGTGCACCTAAAAAAGATGTGCATGATCAAGATTCCAAGCCAATGAAACCATCAGGGGTGACTCCTGATGAAGCTGAAGCCATAGTCCTTGCAGCTACAAGAGGTGCAAGTCCTGCAAATGTTTTTTCAAACAAGCACAAGAATAATTTGGGGGTGACCAGCAATGGTAGCTTCTCATCCTTGAATGGCGATGGTCTTGTTTCAAAACCTGCTTCAACCAGTGATGCCAATAACTCTGGGCAGCTCAGCAGTGGGCAATTCCGCAAAATTGATAGTGTGGATGTCGTAAAGGAAATTGCAAAATCGGCGGTTCTTGCAGCTTCCAATGAAGGTGATTCTTCTGAAGTTAGTCTCTCAAAGGAACAGAAGCTGAAGGCTGAGAGACTGAAAAGGGCTAAGATATTTGCAGCTATGATTAAGAGTGGTCAGGAACCCATGACCGAATTGATACAGGCACCAACTACTACCACACACTCGACTCTATCTGGGCCTGAATCCGACCCTGTCCTGAGAGAAAGAGAAGGTAGTTCTGTTCCTAACAATTGTGAAATTTCTGATATCAAGAGATCTCGAAGAGATTCTTCTGTGCTAGATCATGACAGAGAACACAAACATTCTAGAAAGAAGAGGAGATCAAGATCGAGACTTGATGAGAATGACTCCGAGGAAGATCATGGACACTATAGAAAGAAGCGGAGCTCAAGATCGAGAGCTGATGAGAGTGACTCTGGGGAAGATCATAGGCACTCGAGAAAGATGCGGAGCTCGAGATCAAGAGCTGTTGATAGTGACTCTGAGGAAGATCACAGACACTACAGAAAGAGGCATCACTCTGAAAGTTCCTCTGCCAAACATCACAAGAGACACTCATCTAAGGAATCTCGCCATCATCGTCATCGTCACCATGACTCTTCAGAAGATGAACACAGACACATGAGACACTCGAAATCTAGGCAGCGACATAAAAGTGATGAGTTATCGGATGCTGATGATCAGGAAAGAAAACGGTCTAGTCGACATCACAGGTCAACTCAGGCGCACTTTGAAACAGAAGTACCATCAATTGAGGATGAGAAAATTAGCGAGAATTTACTGAAAGAAGCTCAGGAAGTGGGAGGAACAGATGGTTCTCATGCTGGACCATCTGTTGATACTGAGATTCCCTCTGAACTGAGAGCTAAAATCAGGAACATGTTACTGGAAATAATGTAGTTGGCAAACATTGTTTAGTTCTGGAGATATAATGCAAGTGAAGCGTATCATGCTGTTCTAACTCAAATTTCTGTGTTACGATTGTTTGTAATTCAATTGTGATAATTTCTTATTGTGTTTGTAATGCAGATCTTCTGGTGCATGGTTTTCTTTCCTTTCGGTTTTTTGGGTGGTAATAATGTAGTTTTAGACTTTTAGTTAGTGTTTTAAAACTCGGATTTGACCTGGTTGACCCCGCCCGGTGAACCAATTGACCCACCAGGGCAGCTGGACTTGTCCAAGTTATTGCTTTAATGGTTTTTTTTTTTTACTTTTTGTTGGGCACTAAAACGCCACTGTTTTAAATCATTTAGGACTGTTTGGTGTGATTATTTTTAAATTTTTTAATATATTATTTATGATTGGGTCGAGTAGACCATTGACATATGACTTAGGAATTTTCTCAAATTGTTCCCATTGAGTTTGAGTTTTAGAACATTAGGTTTAGTTCCCTTTGGGTCGAGTATTAGAACATTGGCGTTCATTTTAGCGTAAATGAGGGGAAGTCAGGAAGTGGGGGAAGTGCCACTTCCTTGAAGTGGAGGAAAGTGATATCATTTCTAGGACTTCTGATGTTCATTTGTCAGAAAGTGAGAATCGAACCGAAGAATTTAGGTGTTAGGTTAAGTTTTATGAGTTCAAAAAAGACTTTTGAAGTGAAACGAAGTTAGTTTTTATAAATTGACTCACTTCCCCCTGTTTCAGTAAAAAAAATACTAAAGTGAGCTTAGTTCAAAATCCACTTCAGTAAGAAGTGGGGGAAGTGCCACTTCCCCCCTTCAGCACAAATGAACACCAGATGTGGGGGAAGTCAAACCACTTCCTCCCACTTCCCCACTTTCCCTGAAATGAACGTCCCCTTAGTTTCAATTGATGAAAGTAGAAAAAATATGAACTTAAAAGGTATAATCACTAAAAAAAGTCCATGTACTTCTCTCTCTTCCCTTTTAGTCCCTGCACTCAAAACTACTCACATTGAGTCCCTGTACTATATAAAATGGGTAAATCAGGTCTAACTGGCGATGACCGTCAGAAATGCCGTTTGTGTAATCTGATGTGGCATTCCATGCGAATTAAATAATAATAAATAATTAATAAAAGTCACAAAAAAATATTAAAAAATTAGAACAAGTGGGTTTGGATCCAATAGCCCGAATGCAAACCTTGAAAACCTTATCTTCTTTCTCAAGCCTCCTCCTCATCGTCTTTTCCACCAGTGCCTTCCTTCGCCACTGCGATTGTTGTAGGAGCATTGTTTTCCTTGGTGCTTTTCTCCTTTGATGCCATTTTCCTCCTTCGTAACCAATTGGATAGGACTCCCAGTGCAGCCATTTACCAGTTCCTCTCAAGTGATGTGCCAGAATGAATGGTCTAGAAAGTGAATTTTTGAATGGTTTCAAGGGATGTTTTGTGAAGCTATGAAAATGCACAAAAGCCTCTGTCATTTTTTATTGATTAGTTGATGCATTTTATTATTAAAACATTAATAAATATTACAGTTCAGTTTTGCGATGAGATTTTTATTCTTTGATGTAAGAGCCATTGTTAATCCTGAATCATTAATGTTAGTTGTTCCTAACAATTTGAGTGTTTGATTCATGAAAAATGTTTAAAAAAAGGATAAACCCAAACATTTGCTCAAATACAACAATTCTAATACAAAATCAATTACAACAGTTCCACAGTTCCACAATTCCAATAGAATTTTATCATTTAAATCATATAACCATAAGGTCCTGTCAAATGCAAACGCTGACAGTTTCAAATTGGAACATAAGAATTTCACCACTACAAAATCTGCTAATTAACATAAGAATTCCATAATTTTATAGTTTTCCCATTAATAGGCTACCCAGAAGTACAAAACTTTAGATTCATACCATGCAATTAACAAAAAGAAGACCATTTCTTGCATGGTAGGGCTTCTAAAATAGCATTTCTACAATTTGAAACAAAATAGGAACGACTGCAATTTGAAACAAAAAAGGAACCACAAGTAAAACAAAAGAAAATATGTACATACAAAATAGGACCTAGACAATTATACAGAACAAGCTACATAGATGTTGTTCAACATTAGTCTTTGTTGTGCTAGACAATTAAACAGGACCTAAAAATGCATTCACTCTCCAGGCCTTTGCTCAGCTTCAGTCTCTGTTGTGCTAGCTTGGGTTGGAAATTTTGGTAATCCCATAGCTGTAGAAGTGGGGATTTCCATACTTGTAGTGGTTTGTTGCCTTGAGTCTACATTATTTTGTCTCATCATTCTCCTATTTCTTAGTTCCTGGTCATAAATTCATGAAACATTATTAAACTGCAACATAATCTAGTAGGGAATTGATAGGCTTTGAGGTATGTGTCCTTCTTAAACCAGTCAGCAACATAATCTAGTGGATCCAAGCCTTGAAATGCAAGTGCTGCCAGGGCATGTTGGCAAGGAATTCCTGTCTTGTCCCATTTCCCGCAAGAACAACTATGATTTTCCAATATCACAACATAATCCTCTCTAGCATGTAAGAATAAGTTATCCCAGAACACTTCATGCTTTGCCCCCACTCCACTCCACTCCACCTGCCATTTTCCACTTTTTAACTTTTCTTTTTCAATCCTTGCAATTATCCTAAGGCCACAAGAACTTTTCCATTTGGCAACATTCTCGCTTTTCACAACTATCCTTGTCATGTAGTATTGTCTGATGTCCTCCAGCATGGCAATAATTGGCTTGTGCCTAGCTTCAAGTCTAACACCATTGAAAGTCTCACATAAATTATTATCAATCACTTCACATTTGACCACATCATTGAAGAATGCCTGACACCACCCTTCTATGGGCCAATTCTCCAATAAATCATCTACAGCATTAGTCCCCTCTTTCAAGCCTCTCATTGTATCTAATTGGCGGAGCATGTCAACCTTGTTTGTTGACCTAGCAGTGTTCCAAAATTGCAGTTGGATTTCTTTTCCAGGATGTCTTTTGCCCCATCTTGCATATATGTGTCTAGCACATATTTGATGTTCAATAAATGGCAAAAGATCCCTAACAGCATGAATAAGACCCTATAGAAAATAACAAGACAGATTTTGTATGTCACTAGTTAGGACATACAAGCTTGAATAAATATATTTTCAAAAACAGAAAAATTCAAAGTTGGTTATATATCTTTTGCATATCACTGATGAGTGACCACCCAAGGCCATCCCCAAGTTGTAGATCAAAGCTTAGATGCTGAATGAACCAATCCCAACTCTCAGTTGTCTCTCTCTCAACAACAGCCCAAGCTATTGGATACATCTAATTGTTTACATCCCTTCCTACTGCCACTAATAGCTGCCCCTTCATGAAGCCTTTTAAAAAACACCCATCCAAGCCTATGATATTCCTACAACCAGCCAAAAAAAACCTTCTCTGATGGGTGTCAAGAAAATGTACATCCTCTGAAAAATAGAATGTTGTAAACCTTCCTGCCTTTTGGATACACCAAATACACTATTCCCAGGATTTTCTTGTTTCATTTCCAAAACATAGTTGTTCAACACCAAGAAGTCATCCTTGAATTGCTTTTCCAATTTCCTTAACACAATTGCCTTTGCATTTCTGCAAATCTTACTAGAGATGAACACACCCAAGTCTTTTCTCACCATGGTCTTCAAATTCCTAGGTTTTATGAAGGGCATACCAGTTATGATATCAAAATACTTGTTTGCAACAACCTTTCCTATCACCCTCATTCTTGGATGTCCCTGCAAGACATGAGTGCTCTGCTACATATGTCTTCATAACATACACCTTTTTTCCACTGCACCATGAACAGAAAACCAGCCACTTACATCCTTTGGCAGCACACTTTGCCCTAACCCTTGTCGCATCATTCTTCACATACTTAAATTCAAACCCTTTCCTAATGGAAAACTGGATAAGCTCATGTTTAAATAATTTCAAATCCTTAAACCTCAGATCTAAGTAAAAGTCTTCTAATTGGGAATTAGAGCCAAAATAATTATCTTCATAGCTACCCGGGTCTGATGAATCAAAATAATCACTCTCATGACCCACAACCTCCTAAAATAGTCATGTCAGGACCTTCTTCAGCATTACTTGGTTGTCCCTCATTTCCATCTTCAACATCACCTCCATTATTCCCTTTTGTTAATTCTTTTTCCATCTGAACATATCTCCTAACTTTATCCCTTGCTTCTGTGGTTTCCTCATCTTCATCTGAATTTTCCTCTACCAATGGGACATCTACTAATCCTTCTTCAATTTCCTTACTAGAGTCACTTATCTCTCCACCATCACTCACATTCTGCCCATCCCTCATCACATCAAATTCACTAGTTGGCAAAAGGATTTCTGGCAAGTCCATGCCATGTGTAGCCTCTGAAAGTTCAGCATAAACATCCATGACCCCATTTCTGGTTAATTGTTCAACTAAATCCAACATAGATTGATCATTGCATACAAGTAATAATACCCCTGCACCATCTATATAGGACATGCTCACACTCTTCTCAATATCATATCCTAGCTCCTTCACATCTCCTAATAAATCCCAATAACAAATTTTATCAGGATCCACAGTAAATTCGATCACTTTTCCCTCAGTATAGCTCACTTTCCCTTCCCTCAGCAATGCCCCTCCATGGTTGTACTTAATGATATACTGATCAAAAGAAACCATGCTCCCTGCCAAATTTAATTTTAAATGAACACATGTATCACAATCTATGGTTAAACTCTATAGGAGCATTACAATGAGCACAGGCTCTAAGATGAACACATACACCCACAAATAGGCCCATTCCATTCAAATTATTTTAATTCAATCATGAGTTCAGATAATGCAAATAAGATTTAAGTACCCAGAGAATAAATACAATAGCATTAAATGGATACATCATCAATATATTTGTAACCAAGTATAAAAAGACATCAATTGCGTACAACATATATATATATAATGCTTATGTGTATACATATGCATCAACATACAACCTACACTTGTCAGGATCATACTTTCAGCCTTAGCAATGCATACAAGACAAATTATACTACATTTGTCATAAAAAAATATCAAAACTAATAAGAAGCTTGTCATTTTAGCAACAGTTCATCACACTTGGTGAATTTTAGACATGACAGGACAACACTTTATTCACAAGCCATTATTATAATCAAAAGAAACACTTCATCACACAATGGTTATTTGCCAATTCATACATGATTCACAAGACATTATCATAATCCAAAGAAAGAAGCCCCAATTTCATGACAAGCAAACATTTTTGCAAACAACTAACACTTACCTGATAAATTGACAGACATGTGATAAGTGCTCGTGTTATAGTAATGCGAAGTGTTATTATCTTGCAATGGGCATTAATTTAATCAGATTTTATCACTAAAAAGTGTGCATTTGTTTACTTTTGTGCATTGAAGGGTTGTGGAGAAGATCTAGAGAAAAAGAAGGAAGAATAGGTTATGTTCGCCGTTGTTGAGGAGTTCTCGGACCAAGCAAGGAACAAGGCACGAGTCTAGACTTGTGGGTGTGTGCCAACCTCCATTGGAGGGGCACAAGGGCAGTCACACTCACAAAAGTCTATAACTCGTGTAACATTGGAGAACTTCGCCAATGAAGAGAAATGAAGTAATCGACATAATCTACCGTTGATTGTGTGCCCAATTCAACGGCCTCGATGAAGAACGATCGATTCGGGAGTATTTTGGAGAAGTACTGTAGCAGGCACTGTAGCAAAAATATTGTAGATAAATACTGTAGCAGATACTGTTCATATTCTGCCGAAATTCAGAATTCCAGAGAGTTCACACGGGCGTGTGGAAATTCCACACGGCCGTGTACTGTAGCAGAAACACTGTTCACAGGTGCCGAGAAATCACGATTCCAGAATTTCCACACGGCCGTGTGGAATTAACACACGGGCGTGTGGAATTTCTGGATTTTCACAGAAGTCCGATTTCAGCCCGAATTCAGCCCGATTTCAGCCTATAAATAGCCCGTTTTCATATCTATTTGGGGCCCTTCTCTTCTATCACTTGGATATCTTTTGGGGGGCTTTCGGCTAGGGTTTGGAGAGGTTCTTGGAGGTCTTTCGAGGCGATTAAACGGCATCGACATCGACATCCTTTGGAAGAAAGCTATTGGGGAAGCTCTCATCGGCATTGATTTGTCGAGGTGTGCCTTAGGCTTGACAAGGGATTCGTTGGAGAAGACACGCGACTACACAAGACCATCGATACGATCTACAAGGGGGTTTTCTTTGTGGTTTTCATGCATATGTTCTTAAACTATTTATTGACTTTGTATTGCTCCATGGAGAGCTAAACCCTAGTGGGTATTCGGACTTGTAAACCCTAGGATGATATTGTTTCTATGACTTTTATTATGTTTTCTTAATTTAATGTTCTATTATTGAGTTCCAATCTTGCATGACGATTGTATGAGATTTTCCCTTAGCCGTGACACTAGGGTTGAGAATCTATTAGGTTATCCTTTGAGGGTGTGACAACCTCTATAGGATTAGACTACACAAGGTTGGAAAGGGTTGAGAGGGAGAGTTGTGAGGTAGCGATGTACCCCTTTCCCCTCCGGTGTGGTTTCTCCCTACCTCCGTTTCCTTGATTCATTAGCGGTCGAGATAGAGTGAAGTGCTAGGTAGATAAACTCCCCTGGGGCTTAGTTACGCGAGTAACAGAGTGAAGGGTTGAAGTGAATCCTACGCACTGGGGCTTAATCTAGACTAGGGTTCTTCCACCTGGACCAAAGGGTTAGAACTACACATAGGAACAGGTTTTACCACTAGGAGTCCCTAGAACTTAATGCAATCCCACGTAGTGTGAGGCTTAGGTAGATATACTCCTCTAGGGCTTAGTTGACAGGTCAACGAGAGTCAAGAGTCGTAGTGAATCCTAATGCCGGGGCATAGTGTTGGGGTTAGTCACGGTTGACCTTAGGTTTGGGACCGTGTGTTTAAGGATATCCTCGACTCAATTAGACATCAATTAGAGGGTATAATACTAGTCTTGCACTAGAAGCATTAGTCTTAGGGGGAGCTTTGTCCGGGTACCCCATCTTTATATCGATTACCTCTCCTACCCTCATTATTCTTCTTGTACTCTTTTATTTTCTTTTACATCTATATATAAATACTTTTCTCATCATCAATTCCCATCGTAGCTAAATAGCGATTAACACTTGTTTCTAAACACTATTCCCTGTGGATTCGACTACCCACTCACCGGGGATACTTTTATTACTTCGACAACCCGTGCACTTGCGGGGTACACACGCAAGGGGTGTGTCAAGTTTTTGGCGCCGTTGCCGGGGAATAGGCGTTTTGGAGACATTTGTACTTCGTTATTTTAGCTATTCATCATTCATTCTATTTTAACCTTTCTTATTCTTCCATCCTTCTTATTTGTTCTTCTTTTGTTTTGTCTTACTTTTTCTTGCAAGGAGCCTAAATGGAGATTGATCGAGTTATTGAGCTATATTCTAAAGTTGAAGCTCTTAATACAAGCCTTGATAGAATTATTGCTTCACAACAACAAAGCAATCCATGCTACAACACATATCATCCAAATGAAAGGAGCTACCCAAATTTTTCATGGAATAATGATGGACAATATTGGGAAGCACTTCAAGAGCAATTTCAAAAGGATGAGGTACTTGAAGAGGATGCACCTCAATGGAAAAAAGCGATAGATAACTTTATTAAAGCATCCGATGCCTCTTGCCAAAGTATTGAAGCCACACGAAAGTGTCATGAAGCCTCCTATAACAACCTTGAGCATCAATTGGGATGGATACTTGACACACTCTCCAAGGAAAATGAAGTATTTGAGCAAGCGACGCAAGTTCCTTGTAGAGATGATGTGGTAGTGAACAATAATGAAGAAACGGGGCAAACCGAGTACGTTGTTGTAGAAATTGAAGAGGAAAAAGAAGAAGATCATTTGGAGAATTGGGATTGCTTAAATGAAGATGGTGCTTGTGAGCAAGGAAATTTTCAAGGGGATTTGCTAGTTTCATGTTCCGCTCAAGATGAAAATACACAAGAAGAAGCAAACCCTAAGGTAATGGAGCAAGCATCCTTCTTTGGGATTGATCAACTCACAAAAAGCAAGAAAGGGATTTTGGGATGGGAAAAAGATGTGGGGAGGATATTCAAACCATCCAATGACCCACCTATGCTAAGCTTGGATAATTCCCAACCCAAATTGTTTCCTTGGAGGCCAAAAGAAAGATCGTTGGACCCTCCAACGAATACTCCACACCGGCAAGTAGATTTTTGGTTTAAAGGAAGTAGCTATGCAAGTTCTTGTTGGGAGGAACACACTCTTTTCAAGCCGCCTTGAGGTAAGAAAGAGGTACGTCAAGCTTAGTGACGTTAAACAAGCGCTTCTTGGGAGGCAACCCAAGTTTTTATTGATTTTCTAGGCTTAGTTTAGTTTTAATATGAATAATTGCCTAAATTCGGTGTTTTGATTTTATTATGCATGTGCTGTGATTTTCTCATGGATTATTGTTGTTTTAGTGTGCCTAATTGTGATTGTCGAAGTTTTGGGTCGTTTGAGTGTGTTTTCATGGATCTATGGTCATGTTTTTATCGTTTATACAGGCTCTAAGTGCTATGAATGTGTTTTTGAAATTTTTTGCAAAGCCTGTGATTTTTCTAAGTAATCCAGAGAAAACACACGGCCGTGTGGAATTTCCACACGGCCGTGTGAACCATCTCAGAGCTCTTCCCGAGCATCACAGGGGCCGTGTAGCTGCCCCTGTGAGCGACCCAGTGAAGGGCACACGGCCGTGTGGAATTTCCACACGGCCGTGTGAAATTCTGCAGAACATCAACTCTCAGCCCAGAGAATCCACAGGGGCGTGTGGGTGCCCCTGTGGTCGGCCGTGTGTTGGCCAGGTTGGGCACACGGCCGTGTGGAATTCCCACACGGCCGTGTGTATGTTCTGGAAAGCAAACAGAGGAAACACAAGGGGGTGTGACTGCCCCTGTGAACCCTTCTAGTGGAGGCACACGGCCGTGTGGATGTACAGAACATGATAGGTTGTTTTTAATTTTAAAATCTTCTTTTGCCTTTTCAATTCTAAATGGCTCCATACTCAAGGGATGTTTTCCTCACATTTTCCCAACCCTCTCTTTGTCCATTTAAGGAGTTTTTAAGTTGTTTTCCGACCATATTCGAAGTTTTTGATTTTCACTTCGTCAGTAAGCATATTTTCTCCTTTTCTTCGTCAATCTTTTCTTTTTCAGCACCAGATCCACCAGTATCAGCACCGACAGCAGCACCGGAGATCGAAGAACGGACGACACCGACGCTTGAGGCGTTTTTAGCTTTATTTTTTTCTTTTGTTTTATTTTACTTTTATTGAGCTTCACTGAACCCCCTTGTGTATGTGCAGATGGTCTTGGATACAAGGAATTTGAGTACTAGTCATAGGCACGGTCATGGGACCGTGTGTCCTTTACAACCCGTTGAGACTCAACCCTCAATGAACATAGCTCCATCAAACATACACTAGGAGTTCAGGGGAGTATTGTTTCAATTGCCCACCTTCACACATTATGTTTTGATTGTTATACTTCTTATTGTGCTTGCATGCGTACATTGAGGACAATGTACATCTTAAGTGTGGGGGGGAGTTCACATTGCACACACTTTTACTTGTGAGTTCAATTGCTTTTGCTCATGTAGCCTATGGCGGTTCACCTTAGTTGCAACGGTTGTATTCTTATAGTTTAGGAGAATTTTTAACATTGTATCCTATCATGCTCTAGTTTCTACTTGAATTTTAGGAATTTTTTGCTCGATATTCTCATATTGCACAACTTACTCTTGGAATCTTTTGGAAACTCAATCTTGAAGTTTTTAAGGACAAGTTTATCATCGTTTTTAGTTTTACTTTGGAAAATGCATATAATAAAAAAATATATATATATGGAAAATAAAAAAAATATGGAAAAGAGAAAAAGAAAAAAAAATATATATATATATATGACTTTGTGAATATTTGCTTTGTTTTATGCATTTGGGGTGGAAAGAGCTACCACCTATGAAGTATGTAGCTACTCTCATAAGTCGGATACAAGTTATGCCCTAATGAGAGAAAGAGCTATCTCATGGGATGCGTGAAATCTACTACCCCGGTAGAAAGAGCTACCTCCTCGAAAGTGTGAAAGCCACCTTTGGCGGCCGCCTAGGAAAGGGCTACCTTCCAGGTTGTGTGAAGCTACTACTTCCTTTCTTGCTTTTCATATATAAATAAGTCCTTGTTAACAAAAGTTTGAGGAGTACTCATTGGTTGTCTTGAGTGAGTTCACACACACTACACATTTTCGAGTTCTTCTTCCTTTTTGATTCGAGTTTTTAGCTAGAGCAATGATAACCTTATGCAATGTTTTGATTTCCCCTTACTTGTAGAATGCTTCTTTTGCATACTTTTGGTGAACCTAAGGCCGAGCACTTTCAATTGTTCTTCCCAAGTACTTTCACGTTCTATTTTGCTTGAGGACAAGCAAAAACTTGACACACCCCTTGCGTGTGTACCCCGCAAGTGCACGGGTTGTCGAAGTAATAAAAGTTACCCCGGTGAGTGGGTAGTCGAATCCACAGGGAATAGTGTTTAGAAACAAGTGTTAATCGCTATTTAGCTATGATGGGAATTGATGATGAGAAAAGTATTTATATATAGATGTAAAAGAAAATAAAAGAGTACAAGAAGAATAATGAGGGTAGGAGAGGTAATCGATATAAAGATGGGGTACCCGGACAAAGCTCCCCCTAAGACTAATGCTTCTAGTGCAAGACTAGTATTATACCCTTTAATTGATGTCTAATTGAGTCGAGGATATCCTTAAACACACGGTCCCAAACCTAAGGTCAACCGTGACTAACCCCAACACTATGCCCCGGCATTAGGATTCACTACGACTCTTGACTCTCGTTGACCTGTCAACTAAGCCCTAGAGGAGTATATCTACCTAAACCTCACACTACGTGGGATTGCATTAAGTTCTAGGGACTCCTAGTGGTAAAACCTGTTCCTATGTGTAGTTCTAACCCTTTGGTCCAGGTGGAAGAACCCTAGTCTAGATTAAGCCCCAGTGCGTAGGATTCACTTCAACCCTTCACTCTGTTACTCGCGTAACTAAGCCCCAGGGGAGTTTATCTACCTAGCACTTCACTCTATCTCGACCGCTAATGAATCAAGGAAACGGAGGTAGGGAGAAACCACACCGGAGGGGAAAGGGGTACATCGCTACCTCACAACTCTCCCTCTCAACCCTTTCCAACCTTGTGTAGTCTAATCCTATAGAGGTTGTCACACCCTCAAAGGATAACCTAATAGATTCTCAACCCTAGTGTCACGGCTAAGGGAAAATCTCATACAATCGTCATGCAAGATTGGAACTCAATAATAGAACATTAAATTAAGAAAACATAATAAAAGTCATAGAAACAATATCATCCTAGGGTTTACAAGTCCGAATACCCACTAGGGTTTAGCTCTCCATGGAGCAATACAAAGTCAATAAATAGTTTAAGAACATATGCATGAAAACCACAAAGAAAACCCCCTTGTAGATCGTATCGATGGTCTTGTGTAGTCGCGTGTCTTCTCCAACGAATCCCTTGTCAAGCCTAAGGCACACCTCGACAAATCAATGCCGATGAGAGCTTCCCCAATAGCTTTCTTCCAAAGGATGTCGATGTCGATGCCGATGCCGTTTAATCGCCTCTAAAGACCTCCAAGAACCTCTCCAAACCCTAGCCGAAAGCCCTCCAAAAGATATCCAAGTGATAGAAGAGAAGGGTCCCAAATAGATATGAAAACGGGCTATTTATAGGCTGAAATCGGGCTGAATTCGGGCTGAAATCGGACTTCTGTGAAAATCCAGAAATTCCACACGCCCGTGTGTTAATTCCACACGGCCGTGTGGAAATTCTGGAATCGTGATTTCTCGGCACCTGTGAACAGTGTTTTTGCTACAGTATTCCTGCTACAGTCACGGCCGTGTGGAATTTCCACACGCCCGTGTGAACTCTCTGGAATTCTGAATTTCGGCAGAATATGAACAGTATCTGCTACAGTATTTATCTACAATATTTTTGCTACAGTGCCTGCTACAGTACTTCTCCAAAATACTCCCGAATCGATCGTTCTTCATCGAGGCCGTTGAATTGGGCACACAATCAACGGTAGATTATGTCGATTACTTCATTTCTCTTCATTGGCGAAGTTCTCCAATGTTACACGAGTTATAGACTTTTGTGAGTGTGACTGCCCTTGTGCCCCTCCAATTGAGGTTGGCACACACCCACAAGTTTAGACTCGTGCCTTGTTCCTTTCTTGGTCCGAGAACTCCTCAACAACGGCGAACATAACCTATTCTTCCTTCTTTTTCTCTAGATCTTCTCCACAACCATTCAATGCACAAAAGTAAACAAATGCACACTTTTTAGTGATAAAATCTGATTAAATTAATGCCCATTGCAAGATAATAACACTTCGCATTACTATAACACGAGCACTTATCAACATGCCTCTTCAAAGCAAATGTTGAGTGGATGTTCAGCGATGACAATAGCGGCAACACTCATTCTTGATTGGAATAAAATATAATGGTTATTGGGGTAGAAGCTGCAAGCACCGGAGAATTCCTAAATTGAATATCTGGGGACCATCGGGGATGATGAGCAAGCGAAAGAAGGACTCAAAAAGGGAAAGGTGAGGTTTTTAAGGTTTGGATCCGGGCTATCGGATCCAAACCCTCTTGTTCTAATTTTTTTAATATTTTTTGTGATTTTTATTAATTGTTTATTATTATTTAATTTGCAGGGAATGCCACATCAGATTACACAAACGACATTCCTGATGGCCGTCACCTGTCGGACCTGATTTACCCATTTTATATGGTACAAGGATTCAATGTGAGTGGTTTTGAGTGCAGGGACTAAAAGGGAAGAGAGAGAAAAGTATAGGGACTATTTTAGCGATAATACCAACTTAAAAATAGTATGGCCTGTTTATAGACAACCAATAGACCTAAAAAATGTTTAGTAGAAATTTTACGTTATGACATGTTTGAGTTTAATTTGTCTTTGAATAAAGCAATGTGGAAAGAAAAATTTCATGTAGCCCTAGATAGTTAGGAGTAACAACCTGCTATTGTATATTTATTTTGAGTTAATTGGGTGAGAAATTCTGCAACCGCATTTCTTTTAATGAGCTATAATATAATTGCATTATTAAATATTAAAAGAGCATTATAACAAAACAGAAAGAAGGAAAATGTCAATGTTACAAAATCAAAAACTATTTTTATTTGAAAGAGAAATCTGCCAAGTCCATAATATTCATCAAGTATCAGGGGAGGTCCAATCCTTTATACAATAAAACAGGGCATGTGCACATGTCCCATGTATTGTAAGCATGTTAATAATTTGGTAACATTTTCTTGGAATTACTTCAATATTTGAGTCCAGCTCATATAGCAATTACTGCAACTTAGTAACCCTCTTCTTCACTCTCCATGTATTATCATAGTTTTGTTAGAAGAAATCAAGGAAGTAGTTAATATTACTATGTATGGTGTAGCACCGAAATCAAGGAAAGCAATCAAACAAATAATTAATATTATCATATATAAGGGAACTAAGGTAGGAAACATTACCGTGAATAACGGAGAAAATCGAGAAGATTACCATAGAGTTTGTTGGAATGTAAAGATTCCTTAAATTTTCTAATACCGTTCTCAAAACTACTAACAACTAACCCCTAACCTGATCTTCCTAATCTGATCTTCTTAAGATCACATTACTCACTTTAAGAATCCATCTTAATTTGGAGGATTTGTGTGGACCTATCGTAAGGCTCATATGTCATTTCTTTTAATTGTTGTAGATCCATTGATACAAAAGAATTTTTCAATCTTAATCACATAAAATCTTTTAATGAATTTATCCTAGCAACATTTAATTCAAGTAAGCATACACAACTGAATCATAATAGAATTTTTTATAAAACCCATATAAAAAAAATCAAATTACAAAATACATTCTAGGGTTTATGGGTACCCAATTACCGGACAATGTTGTAGTTCCTCATCATGAAGGTGTGCACATTTTGTTTAAAAAGGACATTAAACCAAAATAAATAAATAAATAAACATAATAAACAATCTCAATCTTCGAAACCTCCTCATCTTGATTTAATTCCCTTCAAGGAAATGATATCCTCGACCGTTAATCAATACATATTCTGCCTATAATGACATTTAGGATCTTTCCTTTGGTGGCGCTATTAAAATAGTTTCCAATAATAATCCATGAAAAAACCTCCAAAAGAATTCTCCTAAACCCTTACATCTCTATCTTTTATAGTTGCAGAAATAAAACAGAACATGGGCTCAACATGGCCATGTTCCAGACTATGCCCATGTACTTTATGCATAGATGTCCAGACAAAACCTTCAACCAATGTAAAGGCATGTAACTTAACCTCTTTGGTGTGTTAAAGAACATAGTCGTCGACAAGGTCACTTCAACACTGTTTTATATTACTAAAATTAAAAACAAGGATCTATATGGCCATGTAGTTAGTTGTGTAACTCTTTGGAGCTACTATTCTGCTTTAAAACAACTCTAAATTGCTCCAAATCTATTGTTTTTTTTTTCAAACAATAAATTGTGGTTTGAACACAAAGTAGAAGTAAATTAAGTACAAGAAACAACCAAATTTATCAAAAGAACAAACATAATGCTTTAAATAATAATTTTAAAATATGCATACTCAAGCACTTATCAATAAACAAGAATTAAAAATAAGGAAAAAAAACTCTTTTTCTTTAATCCAAATGTTATGTAGCTTGCTTGCCGATTAATGAAACAAGATTTAATCTTTGATCTTATTCTCTTTTAGATCGTTCCTAGCTTCTCTAAAAGCTTGGAGAAGGTGATCCTTAGCCACCACAACCTACTCTCTCTTTAAAACCCTTTTGGTTTCATTACATATAGGAAGATGACTAGGTTTCTTTTTTCAATCTATCTAGTAATATAGGTAGAATATGTTTCTTGCTATTTGGAGCTCCTGGGCTTATGCACTAGTAAGGAACACAGGTTATGTCAGGTTATACTAGCAAGTCGTGTTTCTTGTTGAACTTCTATTTTGTGTTTTTTCCTTGCTCTATAAGTAGTCCCGTTTATTTATTTGTTTTCTTTTAGATTGCTTCGAATGATTATGGAATTAGGGCCAAACTCTGCTAATTTGCATGTAAAGAAAAAAAAATTGTTGAAAGCAGTAGTCTAAACTAAAAGAGTAAAATCTATACAAAAATTGAGTAAAATACATAATTGAACAACAATTAAAACTTGATTTATACCAAAAGATCATCAAATTTCACACTTATCAATGAATTGACAATTACCCCAATCTCAACCCACATAACCAGCATGAAAAAGCACATTATGAGCAATAATTCTGTAAAAAGTTTAGATGTGTGAGGTTAATATTCAAAAGAACCTCTTTTATACTCAGAAGATGGAACCAACAACATTTAAAACACGAGTTATGAGCTAAGGAAGATTTCAAGTAGACATATCTAAAAGTTCTTTTAAGAGCATTTCTTGTCCCTCAATATACTACCTATCGTATGCAACAAACAAGATCCAGTCATGAGGGTTTTAGAGGAGATTACTAAATATAAAAAATTTCTTGAAGTGGCAATGGGAGTTGCAATCCCTAAAGATATATGCTAGAGTGTGATTATGCCCCTTGACAGAATATCAACTAGAATTACCACTAAAAAGCTAAGAATTTAGAGTAAAAGTGCTTTACCCTCTCTCCGCCAACTCTGGTTACGTAAGATAAGCGAAGTCTTATTTATGTTTTTTAATGAGCTCACAAATCTAATTAAAAGAACTATAAATGCAACACTCCTACAATTCTAACACATAATGTTAGTCGAAGACATTTAAATAATAAATAAAATAATTGAATTTTTGTGTTTAATGTGGATAAATAAGACATAGTTTGAAAATTTTAGTACTAAATAAGTGTTTTTATATTCAATCTCCCTTGTCTATGGGAGATAATTGGGGGGTTGCAATCAAAGTAATCTAGAGTCCTTTTCTAGTATCCTCATACTAATTGAGGCTTAGTAAATCCTCTAGGTCTCCTTACTCCCTAGATAATAGTTCACTTCTAACATTTTACTTCATAGCCAATTCCCTATCAACTTTTGTTGCCTAGCTAGGATAAGAGGAAGACTTTTATAACCTGATCTAGAAGTTTTGAGTGGAGAAGGAGGCTATGATCAGAAAGATGCTTCATCTTCCTTACTATTGAAGTTACAAAGGTTGTCACAGTCTTCAGTAGAATGAAACAAAATAGCCCCTTGCCCTTAATTGACAAACTAGAAACCTTAGCCTCGTTTAAAATAATATCTAGACAAAAATTATACTGAATGCTTGGGATCACTACAGAGCTCAAACCACTTCATGCATCCTCAAACCATACAAGCATATAATCTTGCACTATTTTGCAAAGAATTGACACACTAACCTGAAACCCAAAAACAAAAATACACATCAATTAGTAGCATACAAAAATAAGAAATTATTGACCATAACGGCCATGTTTTTGGTTTGATGTTACCTTGAACAGTAGAGCTTTTAACTAAAATGGCTCAGTTGACAAGAGTGACATCATAACATTTCATAAATACTTGTAGGTCCACATTTAAGCCAAAACCAATTTAGTGTGTAAATATAAGCAGTTGATATAAAGACAAATTTTGCAATAAAAAAGGTTTTCCAATCATTCCAACATTTAGGTATAGATGAAAGATGGCAAACACTAAACTGTATAAGTTGAGGACATTTGCAAATTCACTAAAATGGCTCTTATTGTGATGGAACAAAATTAGAGATTACTTTCATAACCAAGTGGTTGTAATTTTAGTATTAAATATATGAAACATTAAACAAAATGAAGTGGAAGCATACTATCCAACAATTTAGTAACCTAATAGTCAAGATAGCAGACACAATGAAAACAACAACCAAATCATAAAATTTTAAGGTAAATAGATAATAAAAAACAAACAGGATCAAAAGGAGACATAATAACTGCATATGAGATCCAAAACACAATGTGAATGCAATTCATGCCAAAATTAGTTCAGTGTGTAAATATAATCAATTGATATGAGTGAAGACAAACCATGCTATTCAATAGAACCATACAAAAAAGGAAAAAAAAATGCATAACAAACCTTTAGAAAAATAATAAAGAGAGAAACTAAAACCAATGAGGTATTAATATCCCTGTATGAAAAGTACGATAACAAAAAAAAAAAACAAGGATAATTAGCAAAAAATAGAAAAAAGAAAAGAAAAGAAAAGAAAAAATCACAAGAAATATATTTAAAAAAAAAAAGAAAACCAAACAAAACATAGTTAAACAACAAACTTGGGGGAGAATGGCAAAAGGAGAAACAATGATAGCAAAGAAAGAAACCTAGGAAAAGTAAAACCTAATAAGAGACCATGATAACTAGTTGACACTAGACACATATAAAAACTTGATAGACAAAGATAATGTCACCGCAAACCATGATAGCCAAATGAAAAATAAATAGTTAGTTAAGAAATAAAAAACCCCATTAGGAACAACTAAGACAACAAGGAAAATAAAGTGAAAGCATATCATTCAGTAGGTAATCACCACAAAAAAAATTCATAACAAGGAAAATGAAGAAAAATGGCATGGCTGATCAAATAGGGAAAATAAACCTATCAAGGGAAACCATGATGACTATAGAAAAAGTCAAAAACAAATGACAAGAAAGAAAGATAGTGGTCCATGAGAATTAAAAAAAAAACAGAGAGAGAGAGAGAGAGACAACAAATATGAAACTAGTTTAGAAACCAAGCAAAATATCAATGAAGACAGACCATGCTATTTAATAGAACCATAAAAAAAAGGGAAGGGGTGGGGGATACATACCAAACGTAGGGAAAAACAACATGAAAGAAAGTAAAACCCAAAAACATGACAATAGACATATATGGTAAGAATGATGGCAAAAGGAACCACGATAAGCTGAATAAAAAATATATAAATAAAAATTAAAATAAAGATGACAAGAGAGAAAAATAGCAGGCACAGGAAACCATGAAAATTGACCAAAAAAAAAAACAAATAACAAATAAGAAACGATTTTAAATACCAAGCAAAATATCAATGAAGGCAGTTCATGTTATTCAATAGAACCACACAAAAATAGGGAGAAAAATTGCATAACAAACAAAACAATATAAAGTGGAAGCATGCTATCCATCAGATTAACAAGAAAAAGAAAGAAAGAAAAATTGCATAACAAACAAGAGAATAACACCAAAAAACATGATAATCAACTGAAAAAATCAAGAGAATTAGCTAAGAAAGAGCAAACCAAATTAGACATCTAGCATATTATCTGGCAAAACAATGAAAAAACAAAAAGTCGAGCATGCTATCTAATACATCAATAGCATGGGGGAAAAATACAAAACATTGCATAACAAACCAGATAATAACATTAGAAACCATGATAATCAATCGAAAAATAAAGAGAAATAGCTACAAAATAGCAAATCAAATTAGAAACCTAACGTACTATCCCGAAAAACAGTGGAAAAAAAATGAAGTGGAAGCATGCTACCCAATAAATCAACACAAAAAGGGGAATATTTCAAATAGAAAAATAAAACCCGTACAAGATGAATGTGTGTGAGTATATATCAATCAAAACAACAAACAAAATGAAGTGAGAGCATGCTACCTAATACATCAATAACAAGGGGAAAAATACAAAAAATTGCATAACAAACCAGATGATAACACCATAAACCATGATAATCAATTGAAAAATGAAAAGAAATAGCTACAAAATAGCAAATCAAATTAGAAACTAACATATTATCCGGCAAAATAGTGAAAAAAAAATGAAGTGGAAGCATGCTATCCAATAGATCAACACAAAAATAGAAATATTTTAAACAGAAAAATAAAACTGTACGAGATGAACGTGTGTGTATATATTATACCAATCAAAACAACAACAAAAAAATGAAGTGGAGCATGATACTTAATGCATAACAAACCATATTGGAGGAAATGGGGCAAAAGCATAGCAAATCAAAAAGAAAAAACTAGCACCTACTAAGAAAATACATGATAGCATTAGGCATACATGAAAACCATGATAACAAAAAGATAACAAACTCCACAAACCTTGATAATCAACAAAACAACCAAGAGAAATGGTAAAGATACAAACATACAAAAACTTGAGAAAATATCAACCAAAATACCAATTTAGCCAACCCAAACTTGGAATCTAAAAAACAAGTTCAAATATGATACAAAATGAAGAATAGCATGTTATCGTATAGATCACATCACAAAATGCAAAAAAATGCATAAAAATGCCAAAAAAATGCAAAAAAGAAGAAGAAGAAGAAAGAAAGAAAGAAAGAAAGAAAGAAAGAAAAAGAAAAAAAAAAGAAACTAATGACAAACCCAATCAAGGAGAAAATTCCATAACAAAGAAAACATAATGAAGTAGAAGCATGCTATACAACAAATCAACAAGAAGGAAAAAAAGAAAGGAAAAATTGCATAACTAACTAGATAATAACACTATAAGCCATGATAATAAACTGAGAAAATCAAAAGAAATAGCTAAAAAATAGCAAACCAAATTAGAAACCTAACATATTATTAGGCAAAATAGTTAAGAAAAATGAAGTAGAAGCATGCTATCTAATAGATTAACACAAAAAGGGGAGCATTTCAAACAAAAAAATATTACAGTACAAGATAAATGTGTGTATGTGTGTGAGCACGTGCATGTGTATCAATTAAAATAACCAAAAAAATGAAGTGCAAGCATGCTACTTAATACATTGATAGCAAGGGGAAAATATCAAAAATTGTATAACAAACCATTTTGGAGGAAATTGGGGAAAGCATAGCACATCAAAGAAGAAAAAAACTAGCACCTACCAAGAGAAAACATGATACCAGTAGGCATACATGAAAACCATGGCAAGAAAAAAACATAATAAACACCACATACCTTGAAAATTGGCAAAAACAAAAAAAAAATCAAGAGAAATACTGAAAATACAATTTAGGTGACCCACACCTAAAACCTTAAAAAAATAGTTAAAATATGATTCAAAATGAAGAGTTCACATGCTATCAAACAAATCAATGCCACTGAAAAAAAAAACCAGATTAAGGAGAAATAGCTGATTGTAGGAGAAGAAGGGTGACAAATGGGTTATGGGTGTATAAATTATGCAAATATATAAGCATGCAAGTATGCACTTAATACTACAATTGGTCCATTATACCGCAAGTGTTTGGGTTGTCAAGTAATACCTCATGGATGAACATGAGGTTCGTATTTCCCCAGGAATGGCGAGAGGCTCCTATTACTTCTTTTTCACTTAATCAAAGCCTAATCGTTTATGCTCTTTCTTTAGTTCTTCTTATACACCACTATTAAACAATACAATTGGAGATGATGTTAAGCACACTTAGAAGGAGTTGGGAGTATGTACTAAAGTTATCTTGATTATTAATTATGGTAGGCCTTAAGTGTCAATCGTGCTCTAGGTTCGAACCGGGGGAATTCAAAGGTCTATTAGCCCTACTACCATGACAACTAGGTCTAAATCACAAGAAACTTAAGATGGAATCTTTTTCACCCTAGTCTCCTATGTTTACCTTAAGTACTGGAATTCCTCAAGAAGAGACTGATCAAACTCTAAGTCTAAGGGACAATCAATCCCAAATCCAGAAACCTAGCTATGCCTAACATCTTAGAACATACATAGATCTATCATGGCATGGGTGTCATTAATATGGGGGCATATCCTCCTCATCCACAATAATAAGTAACAATCATTAAGAACATGCAATGATTACGAAAACTAGAACATTTTATATTAATCAATCAAGATTTATAAATAATAACCGAGTGACCTAGACATACAATTCCCCTTGAATTAAGTTCTTATGGATCATACAAAACAAAACATCAAAGCACAAGAGAACTACAAGACCAAATAAAGAATAAATAAGCATTTAAAGTATTCCTAGACTAACTTCCTCCAATAGTTCTCCAAAGATGGGGATTAGAGGATCCCAAGATTGTCCGATGACGTGTGTCACTCACACCCCTCTGATGATGATCTTTGAAGATGCCTGCAATACGCGATCTTCTCCGATAATGCTCATTGACATACTCTTGAAAAATCCATCGGAATCTATTGGAATATGGAAGTAACTCCATCTTTCACCGCTCAGATCTCCAGAAATCCGGCCACCATAACTTCTTCGACAAAAGAGTCTCCTCCAATTTAGAGTATTTATAGTAATTGGCTCCGCCACGGCCTCACCATGGGCGTTGTGATGCCCCTTGTGATTAAGTTGCTGCTTGGGCTCCAAGTTGCATCCCGACGCGGTCTTTGGGAGTTATGTGTCTTGACAACAGCCATTATGGACTTCACAATGGTAGTTGTGAGGACGTTATGGCTTCTTTGTTGTTACCAATAAGCTCATGCTACCACGGCCTAATTACGATAGTGGTAAGTGTAGACAACAGGCGTTGTGTATTGCGATAACTCTCATTGTGAGTCTTGGTGCAGCCTTGATTCAACAACTTGCTTCATTTTGGTTCAAAATGTTCTCGAATTTGATTCTTTCTTCCTAAAATAGAAATAAAGGTTGTTGTGAACAAAAGAATGAAATCTCATACTAATGAGATGCACGTACAATTTCATGCTAAATGAAGTATAAATGATATAAAAAATATGATCAATTTAGCACTTATCAAGGGGTAATCTTACACGCAAAGCAAGATCATTAGCGAGGAGATCGTCAAGCTGGCAGGCAATGGTGATGTGGTAAGGAAAACTTAGATGGCCATTAGATGAGGAAGGGCAGCATGTATAGAAGAGGACTACAAGACAAGAGAAGAGGGTATTTTGGGGTGTCAAGAATCATAAAGAGAGGCAAAAAAGGAACCCTAGACATCAAGGAAAGAGAAGCCCAAAAGTGGCCAATTACAGAAAGAACACATGATATACAAAGATACCATTATATTGCATGCCTAAAGTTTATACTTCAGCCCATTATAAAGAAAAGACCGAAGTAGACTTTAGGGTCTTTTTTCTTCATGAAGTCAAAAGGGGAAATGAGAGGCCATTGGAGATGTCAAATCTTCCACTTTGGACCCAACTTTAGTGAAACAAATACAATGAAGTGTTTTCTTAATCCCTACTTTAGACACTTCACCCCAAAGCTTAGGGTCTGTTCATTTGGACTGAAGTGTTGGGAAGTGGGGAAAATGGGTTGACTTCCCTTCACCTCATATGTTATTTTATCATGAGGTGGAAGAAGTAGCACTTCCACCACTTCTGCACTGAAGTGAAAATATAACTAAACCCACTTTAATATATTTTTTACTGAAGTGTATGAAGTGGAGACCATATAAAAGATGAATTCGTCCCACTTCCCCAAACCCATTGAACTACCTAGAAGTCAATTTTTTCTTACCCTCGATCTGCCTCCTAATATCTTCCACCTCTTTCCTTCTCTCCGCTCTCCTATCCTACTTCCCATTTAGTCAATTTTTTCTTACCCTCGATCTGCCTCATTCTCAGTGATATTGTCAATGCCGCCCTCTCAACCCTTTGTCCATTCCTGTAAGCATTCAAATCCCAGATCCTTTGTGTGTTAATTTTATGTTTGTTTGTGGCTTCTAGTTAATAATACTGGACTGTCAAGAGATTAATGGCTAATTGTGTTAAATGTGTTAATTGTTCTGATGAGAAGAATAAATCATTTTGAGTATTGGAATTTGTATACATAATTTTGCAAGTCATTGTATTTGTGTCATTTAAATGATGGAAAATTGTGTTGGTATGTTAATTACATGATAAATGCCATTTAAGAAATCTATTGTTTAGTGTTAATTACAAAAAACTATGATTGCAAAGCTTACCTTTTTTTGTTGCAAAATATACATTTTCTATATTTTATTATAGATTAGTTCTTGAGAAAATTGTACTTAATAAAACATCTTGAGTTGTTATTATTCTCTTTTGAGTCCTTAGAGCTCCTTGTGATTGGGGTCCTCTATTCTTTATATTATCTATATTTCTCTAAAATTCTGAAGTTTAGGGCAATAAGTACTTGGGAGATAGCTTCAGTTAATGAATTTTGGTTATTGAGTATGTTAGAAGAAACCTTTGTGTAGGTCTAGTTGAAAGTATGTTTTTAAGCACATTTATTTCTTTATATTTAGCTCATTATATGTAAGTTCATTTAGCATTCTATAATTGAGTCCATACATAAACAAATAAAAAAATAAATGAAATTTATCTTATTTTATGTTTTCTAATCAATCCCATCCTCAGGTTGATCATTTTATTATTTCAAGTGATTCTGCATTTTCCTCCTTTTGCATGCTTTCAAATGATGTCCTCTTTTTCATGTTTTAGATATGTTTATTTTTGTATTGTTTCCTGAAACTTTGATGTTGGTAATTGTTCAAACAAGTTTTGTAGCTTGTTTGAAGCCTATTTGGACAAGGTTTTGCTCTTTTCTTCTTTTTTTGAGTTTTTTGTTGTAATTTTCTTATAGAGATATGTATGTGAAGGTGCAAAAACAAAGGTAATTCATGTTCTCATTTGTTTCTTGTCTTGACCATGGTCTATTGTAGTGAAACTTTAGAGTATTTACTTACTATCGACTTTTTACTATTCTCACTATGTTTATATCTTAGAGGATAACTTTTTTTAAAATTTTTTAAACATTTTTTACTTATGGACTACTGTGGTAAAGCTCGCTAAATGTTAACTTTTACTTTCCTCGTTGTGTTTTATTCCTTTTGAAATGTCTGCATCTTTGGAGTAAGTATTCTTTAGTTCTTCTATTGGATTCAGCAAATTGACACTTTTCTATTGAAATTTAAATTCTTCTTAGTTATGTTTTTTTAGCCAGGAAGCTTGTTTGGTGGTTATTTCAGCTTGCAAAGGGCATTAAATGAAATACTCTTGTATATCTAAGTTACTGTCATAGATCAAAATGTCTGCATACCTAAATCAATGTCTATCTAATATAATATTGAATGATTATACATGTGAAAGGTGAGTTCCTTTTTATTTGCAACATGCATTTATTGTACAATGTTATGTATTCATAAACTTTTTCTCACTCAAACATAGGTCTAGAATGGCCAATGATAGTTTAAATGATCTCATTTACATCAATACACCTGTGTTTGCAACTATGACCATTATTTTAGTCATGATATCTAACCGGGAATGATGTCAAGCACTATTCCAAGAGCCTTACTTGGTTAGGAATATTCATCAGTAGCGGTGTAAATGATACACCTCTACTCGCAAGCTACTCCAGCTCGACTCGGTGAAAACTCAAACTCGACTCTGTCATAGTCGAGCCAAGCTCGAGCTTGAGTAGCTCGAGTGCTCGAGCGAGCCGAGTTAGAGTATTTAGATACTTGGCTCGAGTGCTCGCGAGCCTAATCGAGTAGTAACACACACACACACACACACACACACACACACACACACACACACACACACACACATATATATATAATATAATATTTATTATATAATTACCATTAGTTCTTTTTAAAATTAAAATATTAATATTTTTTAACAAAAAAAATTCTCTCATTCTCACGATTGAGAAAGAGAACTGAGCCGCGGCAGCCGCCCCTTAACCCTAGCCAGATTCATCCCCATCCTTCAACCCTAGCGTGAATCTTTGATGCTCGATAAACAGTCACCGGTGAGCATACGATGAATTGAAGATGGCTTTTTAGTTCCTTTCTCTTTCTTCTCGGTCTCTCTTTCTCTCTTTCTTTCTTCGTCTCTAGTTCACTCTGAGCTCGTTGGTGACATCAAAGGTGAGATCAGGTTAATTTTCTCATCAATATATGGCTTACAGTTTTGTAGGTTTTCTTGGATTGAAGTCTCACATCGATAGCTCATAGAATTCTGAATCTGGGTTTGATCCTTGTAATTCTGTTTTTTATTGTAAAAAGACTGGTTTTTTTTGTCATAATCATATGAATAACAAAAGCATGCCACTTTATTTTTCTTGGATGATTGTCTGGTGCTGCAGCTTTGCTGCTTGTTATAATTCAAATCCCTGTCCCCCCTTAAGAATCAAAGCTTGTGTGAGATCTAAACTTTAAAGATATCCAGTGCTGATGCTTGTTTGGATGCTTATGTGGAATCAAAGCTTGTGTGGATGCTTGTCTGGTGCTGCAGCTTTGATGCATGGTTGAGTTGCTGCTGTCCCAACTTGTCGGCCTTCTCTTGATGCTCATCAATAATATCTAGTGCTTGATTGAATTCAATTTCTTTCATTTGATTTTACTAATGCTCATCAACTGAGGACCTGAGGTATTTATTATTTACGGAAATTTTTTTCAATTTCGATTTTTTCTTCATTGTTTGAATTCAATGTGTTTTGATCTTCATTGATTTGAGTGGTGAATTTTTTTTTTTTTTTTTTTGCAGGAGGGTAACAAGGTCACCTTGAATTTTTGTGCTCCTTTCTGTCATTCTTTCTTCTTCTTCTTCTTCTTCTTCTTCTTCTTCTTGGTTTTTGGGATCTTCACAATTGATTATAAGAGGTACATCCTAATTTCACTAATCTTTGCTCTTATTTTCAGTTTGTTTCAATGGTTGAACTTCATGATTATTTATATGATGTAAATGCTTATTTCCCTGATACTTTCAATTCTTTCAGTAAATTGTCTTTAATTTCTGAAATTACAAGTTAAGAAATGGATGCTATTTTTACTTAGAGATGCAGTTGAGTTTTAAGAATGTATATAATAATTAGTTTCTTGTTATTAATGAAGACTTTCTTGTTAATGCCTTGTTTTTAAAAAGTTTTTTGAAAGTGAGATAATTAATTGATGATTTGTTATCAGTGTACAATAAATTTTTGATAGAAGAAAATCATATAGAAAACAAGGAGGTGAATAGACTATCATATAGAAAACAAGGTTGCATGGATCATGTGTTTATCAATAAGGCACATGGTGATGGAAGTAAACAACCAAAATAATGAAAAGAGACAGAAAACAAGAAGGTGAACGAACTATTATATTAGTGAAATAAACAAGTGAATAAAACATATATAATATGCATGGTTGGAATTTTGATTATTTTACCAAAAATATATTCTTAAGCATCTCACCACTAAATTTTGTTTTATTTATTTATTTTTTATGGAAGTTGATAGTTTGTTTCAATATGACTATAAATCAAGACCAATATATAAATACATGAGAGTTTTTTTTAAGTTATTAGAAGTCTATTAAAATAATTGTTATGTTATATATATATATATATATATAAATCAAACTAACCAACTTTATTATTCTTTTTATTTATTGATTTATTTTACATTTATTTGTTTTATGTCATCCTAGTTCATGATTTATTTATTTTGCATTTATTTGATTCAAACCATTTGCTTGTTTTTTAAAAAAATTTAAGGTAGTGATTTCATGTGCACAAACAAGTGGAGATTTGCAAAAAGGTTGTTGACTTGTTGAGCTTGCCTAAAACAATAGGAGATTTGCACAAAAAGGTTGTACATCTTAACCATGCTTATTTTACTATTACATGTCTAATACAAAAAGGTTGATTTATTTATTTATTTGGTTGTTTATTGTGATAAGCAATATGTATCAAGCACACCAAATTTCTCATCTACACCATTTCATCCAGGAACGAATTCATCAACTAGTCGGGCTGTTTTGGAAGGTGATTTTTCAATGAGCAAAAGTTTTGATGGTGATGATGATGGGAATACAAATAAAAGCACGAATCCAACTGAAAAGGATTGTGATGTTGTTGACCTTGGTGAGGGGGAAGAAGAGGAAGGTAATGAGAAAAAAAGGGCCAAGACTTCAAGTGTATGGTTGGAGTTTAAAGAAGTTGATCTTTCTGATGGCTCTACAAAAGGAGAATGCATTCATTGCAAGAGGAAGTTGGCTATAACTGCTATCAAGAGTACAAGTCAATTTAAAAGGCACTTGTCAACTTGCTTGAAGAGAAAAATTTATCAAAATCAACAAAAAAGGATTTTTTTTTTCCAACCTGTACAAGGAGGTAATGGTGATGTTGAAATGCAACCGGCTCTTACAAATGGCAAGTTCGACATGGCAAAAATGAGAGAAGCATCTGCACATTGGATATTGATGCATGAGCATCCTTTTTCAGTAATAGAAGAGGAAGGTTTTAATATGATGCAAAGATGTGGAATGCCTGAATGGGAAAATGTGTCTCAGGTAACTATCAAGAAAGATTGTATGCAAGTTTATGAAGCAGAAAAAAAATATTGAAAACATTGCTCAAGAATGTTAGGAAGATAAGCTTGACAACATATTTATGGAAGTCTAGCAATCAAAAGATCGAGTATATGGTCTTAACAGCTCATTTTATTGATCATAATTGAAGATTGCAAAAGAGTGTTATCAATTTTGTTCGTCTTCCACCTCCTCGTCGTGGTGTTGAGATTGCCAAATTTATCTTTAAGTGTTTGAAAGAATGGGGAATTAAGAACAAGGTTTTTACTATCTCTATTGATAATGCCTCAAGCAATGATGTGGCAATTAGGATTCTCAAAGATGCATTTTCAAGAACTAAAAATTGCTATGTGGAGGAAAGTTATTTCATGTTCGTTGTTGTGCACACATTCTTAATCTCATGGTGCAAGATGGCATTTCTGAAATTGAAGAAATAATTGAAGATATTCATGAAAGTGTGAAGTTTATTAATCAAAGTGAAGCAAGATTGAAGTCATTTTTTGATATTGTGCATCAACTACAATTGCCGGAGAGAAAACTTATTCTTGATTGCAAGACACGCTGGAATTCAAAATTTGAAATGCTATCAGTTGCAATGAAATTTAAAGATGTTTTTCCAAATGTTCAAAGATCGGGAAATCTTTTATCAATGTTGCCCATGCCCTGAAGATTGGGAAAAGGTGGAGAAAATATGTGAAATTTTAGAAGTGTTCAATGCCATCACAAAAATTATTTCCTGTAGTGATTATCCAACTTCCAACTTGTTTCTCAATGAAGTCTATCGTGTGAAAATGCCGCTAGACAAAAGAACGAATGATGAAGATGAGTTTATTCGAGCAATGATTGGCAAAATGAAGGCTAAATTTGATAAATATTGGGGGGAATGCAATTTGCTCATGTCCGTGGCCGCCGTCTTGGATCCAAGATGCAAAATAAGGGTTGTTGATTTCACTTTTTCAAGGATGTATTCCGATAGAGAAGCAAGAGAAAATATTGCTAAAGTTCGAGAAGCTCTACATGAGATTTATGAAGAATATGTTCATGAATATCAACATGGCAATGAGCATAGTGGTGAAACTCCAATACATAATAATGATGATGTTGGTAATAAAGGCAAAGGCTCGTCATCGTCAGGTTGGTCCGAATTTTCAAGTTATGTGAAATCTATTGAAAAAGCCTCGCCACAACAGTCAGATTTGGATGCATACTTAGCTGAAGGTTGTTTTATTTTTGAAGGAGATCCTAATCAATTTAATGCTTTAGAATGGTGGAAGGGAAGTACTTTAAAATATCACATCTTGTCTAGAATGGCTCGTGACATACTTGCTATTCCTATCACTACAGTGGCTTCAGAGGCTACTTTTAGTGCAGGTGGTAGAGTGATTGACACTTATCGTTCTTCATTGGCTCCCAAGACAGTGCAAGCATTGCTTTGTGAAGGAGATTGGTGTCGAAATCTTCATGGAGTGAAAAAGAAAAACAAAGTGAGTTTATAATTGTTCTTGCTTTAATATAATTTTTTTATTTATCATGGTTTTTCTTTCTTTAATGTAATTTTTTATTATTCTTTGTTCACTTTATACATATTAGAAAGAGAATAAACCAATTGAGATTTCACTTGAAATACCTTGAAGCTCAAGTTTAAAATAGTATGAAGAATTATGTTTGCATGTAAGTAACATTTAAGTTTGTTCATCCTTATTTTTTTTTTATCATCAATGATTATGATGATTTGTTTTCTAATTACTCATTTGTAATTTTGTATAGGTTTGATGGAAACATTGGGCCAAACCCTCACATTCAAGAAAATATATTCTTGAGATGGTGGATGTTGATGGTGGATTGATTGCTTTCTTATTATCTATGGACTTATTTGTTTGTTGTCAAAGAATTGTATTAGCACTTGTTTATTTTCTATTTGTTTTACTTGGACTTATTAACTATGGACTTACTTGTTTTATAATTGGTCTATTTGTTGTATTTTGTTTAAGTATGAGTTCTATTTGTTTTTTTTCCCACAATATTTTGGAATGTTGTTGTTTTAGTTGATGTTGCATTTGGTCAAATATGAATGTATTTGTTTATCTTTGAAAATTATAGAATGTTATTATTCTAGTTCTTGTATTTGGTCAAGTTTGAGTTGTGTTTGTTGTCTTTAAAAAATTTTAGAATGTGGTTATTTTAGAATGGATGAAAAAATAGATTTTCTTTTTTGATGAAAATCAAGGGAAAAAATTTTCAAGCTCAAGTATGATGTTTATGATTATTTTCAATATTTTCGAGCTTAATCGAGCGAGCTCGAGCAGCTCGAATTGTATATCGAGTCGAGCTCGAGCTACAAAATAAATACTCAGTCGAGTTTGAGCCGAGTATCGAGTACCGAATTTTCAGTCGAGCTCGAGCTTGAGCTCGCTACTACTTGGCTCGAACTCGATCGATTACACCCCTATTTATCATAGTGCACACATGGCTCATATATTAGATAGAGGAGTTCATTATTGTGTCGAGTACCTGCCCATGACCAAAGTCAATTTCTTTAGTCCAGGCGCCATATTAAAAAAATGTGGTCATTTGAGGAATACCATCCATGTTGTTGTGGAGGAACAAGTGGTAGTATTTCTCCACATAGTTGGGCATCATGCAAAAAATCGGGCAATGAAAATTGATTTTATTAGATCCAGTACAATAGTGAGCCTGTATTTTAATGATGTGCTCCAAGCCATTTGCACTATAAGAGATTTGTTTGTTAAATAACCAAGCACATCAATATATCCGAATATATAATTCAACCCAAATTACTATCTTTTTTCAAGGTATTGCATAATCTTTCCGATTTTCATGTTTTGCTAAAATTATCATACAGTTGTAAGACAATCTAATTAAGTTCTAGTTTACAGGATTGTATTGGATTCATTGATGGAACCCATATTGATGCAAGGGCTTAGTGAAAATTTAGTTGGTAAATTTGAAGACACAAGGACATCGCACAAAATGTACTTGCCCCATGTGATTTTGACTTAAAATTTGCATATGTTATTGTCAACTGGGAAGGTTTGGAGAATGACTACCTAGTCCTAAAAGATGCATTGTCAAGACCACCGCCTTATAATTTGCATATTCCCCAGGCTTGATAATTTCGTGAAATTATATGCTTTCTCCCCTGATTATATAAATTTCTAAAAAAAACATATGTTGAGATCTTTGTTTATTTCTTGCTAGGAAATACTACCTTGTTGATGCTGGGTATACAACAACACTCAAATTCATAAATATTTATATAAAAGTAAGATATCATCTTAAAAAACACGTAGGCTGTAAGCCGCAAAATGTGGAGTTATTTAATCTTTGTCATTCCTAGCTCAGATCAAGAATAGAGAGAGCATTTGGGATTTTAAAGAAACTATTTAAGACCTTAAACAGAAGTTATTATACCTTTTTGCAAGGCAAGTAGATTGAGATAACATTATCTTTGGTATGGTATGCCTTTTTTGTGTCTTTATTGGCATGCATGCTTGGATGATTGACTTATGATAAGATGTAGATTGAGTTCATTGTTACTTGTAAAAATAGAATGTGTTGGATTTTGTTAATTGCTTGACTACTTTATTTGTTGATACTATTACTATGTGTTGATACTAACACTAATATATACAAGAAAATAATCTAAATTTATCTTTTACTATTGAATCTTGGTCTTACTATTATCCAGGATGTCAACTTTCCATAACATTGTCGAGCGAGGGGCAACAAGTGAAAAACGAAAAGGAACACAAACCAAAAAATGGACAAAAGATATGGACAATATGTTGATACCATTGAAGCATGGAAGGCTACGATGATAGGGACATGGAAATGGTTTTGACAAATTAATGACTAACAAAAAACTAGTCAAATTGTTCTACTTGAGGAAGCCATCTCTTCATATAAACTAGCTTTTGATGTTACCATCAAGGTAAGTTTTTTCCCCATTTGTTTAGGTTTGATTATGATTTATTTGATAGTTGTTTGTATTTATTTAGAATAACAAATTGGAATACAAAATCCCATGCATTGGTTTTTTTTTCATGCTCTAATTTCAACATTAGTTTCTTCATAATAGGTGCCTAACATTAGACATGTATAGAATGACAAGTTCAATTGAACATAATTGCTTGTTTTGTAGCAAACAAGAGTATGCATTTATTGGTAATCCTGCTGCAAGGAGTTTGAGGGTTTGCTGACATAACTTGATCTTGTTAAAGAAACTAACACAATGATGGCAACATCACCTAGTGCATTTAACCATTCACAAATGTTGTTTCTTTAGCTTATGATTTTGTAATGCAAAACCATGTATTGTTGTTTGTTCTGCAGTTGGTGAAATTTTATTATCCTATGAACCTCAAAACATCGTCATGATGTTTGTAAGGCACAAACTTGTATTGGTGTTATCTTATTATGAATGAATGTCTTTTATATTTGCACTTGTGAGTTTTTACATGTGAGTTTGTTGGATGGATGAATATTTCTAGCCATAATATGAATTTGTAAGTCAATATTGAAAATGTCACTAGTTTTATAATGTGAATCCTGTATTTGCATTTATGAGAAACCATTGAATAAAACCTTGAAAGTTGAAACATCATTTTGCAATCGTGAATTTTCCTTTCTTTCGCAATAATGTGAATCCTATTAAATCTATGTCATCAATAGTTCGACAATTTAAATTAAAAAAAGAATCTTAGAATTTTTAGGTCAATTTAGAACTCATTTAAAAGCATTAATTACTATGTAAAAGTATAATAAATAATATATTTGTAAAAAGAAAACCAAACCTTATATCTATTTTTCTCAAATGTTTTTAATAATAATATTTGAAATCATAATAATAATAACAATACTATTATAACTACTACTACTACTACTACTACTACTACTACTACTACTACTACTACTACTACTACTACTACTACTACTATTATTATTATTATTATTATTATTATTATTATAATAAACGTTTAAGAAAAAATATATATTTTTATAAATAATTATTATTATTTACTTCCCTTACTTTCGTGGGAAGAAACATGATGTGGAAGTCAATCCTGAAGTAACCTCAGTTTCTATTAGATAAACACTAGAAGTGGAAAAATAAGCACTTTAAGAAAGTGTAACTACCTCCGAAATGAACACATGAACCACCAGAGATTATGTCACTTCCATGCACTTCAGGGAAGTATCACTTCCCCTCACTTCCTCACTTTCAGTCACTTTATCCCAAGTGAACACACCCTTAGTGAAACAAACACATCGTAAAATACCCGTTAGTTCACTATAAATTGTTAGCTTTACATGAATCTTGAAGAACTCATGATTGTGCAAACGATAAATAAAAAAAACATAAATAATAACTTATCTTAAATACGCACATGTGAATAGACTTGAAAAATAGAGGGATGTTTATGATATTTGAAAAGAGAAAAAGAACCTTAAGGCCCAAGAAAGTTTTAAAATGATGTTTAGGTCCCTACAAATTTCCCTTTGAACTAGCATATTTTGAAGAAAAAAAAAAAAAGAAGACAAATGCCATGTTATTAATAGCTATCCATTTTTCCGTACCCATTGTAGCTTACTTGCCAAGAGAGGTAAGGTTGCCTAGCTGCACCTCCTTGGCATTAGTGAGCCTCTTGAGGCTTGTTGAGATTGGGCAAGCTTGGTCAATCAACAAGACAGCCTTGGCGCCAACAAGGCTTGTAAAAGGTTTGTTAGTAAGCTCTTTATCATTGGGTGAGCTTAATTATCGCAGCCCCATTAAGCTCTTGTGAGGCTGAGTGCGCTTGCCAGCGGAATAATGGAGGAGAGAAAGGTAAAATTTCAATTTAATAAAAAATTAATTAAAAAAATAAATTAACAACAACTTATGAGTTAATTGATTTTTTTTTTTTTCCAAACTGCCTTGTAGTCACATGCAATTTGCACAAGAGCATATGATCCCTTTCTTTTCAAAATTTATAAAAATCTATAAATCTTTTTAAAATTTATGGAGGATATGTAGGGCCTTTTCTAGATTAATTGTTAATATAATTATTATAACTTTTTATGAAAAATAAATACATTAGCTACTATAAACTCATATTTTAAAATTTCTACGTCATTTAATTTAACATCGCCCTAACATTGCTATTTCCTGTTTAAGAGAATTCTCATGGTTTAATTCATTATTTGGTCTTTATAAGTATGTTAGGTTGTCTTTTTAGTCCCTCTAATCCAATTTTGTCGTAAGAGGTGCCTTTATTTTTTCAAATCAAAAGATCTTAGTACACATTGTAACAGACGGGTTTCCGTCCATGGTGGATGACATTGTTTTTTTTCCCATATTAAAATATTATTAAAAGAAATATATAAAAAAAAAAAAGATATTCATCCACTATCTTAGTCACCTCCACTCCCTCCTTCTCTTCCTCTTGCTCTTCTCTTAGGGTGTGTTTGTTTCAATGGATTTCAAATGCATTGAATTTTCTAATCCTAAGAATTCTTAAATTCCATGTTTGTTTACCCGGATTTTGATTTTGCTTTGCTTTTCAAATTCCATACATGAGGGATTTCAATTTTCAACTGAAACGACTGTAAACCGAAATCTAGGATCTAGAATCCCGCACATGGGTTGTCACAAGAAGGATCCATAGGTTCATCAAAGAGGGGTGAGACGATCTCATCGTTGTGACCTTGCTTCTTCTCACCTTTAGCCATCCATCAGATCAGACAAATTTGTAGATCAAATAGTTCCTTGCAGCCTTGATGAGTTCAAGATTTTGATCTTGTGAAGCTTCAACTTGAATCCAAGGTGCTTGCAAAAATTTTTGTGATGTATTTTTCTTATTTTTTTCTCCTCCTTCTTCTCCTCATGATCAGATTTGAGAATTTGTTGTATATCTATGTTCTTCTTCTTCTTCTTCTTCTTCTTCTTATTATTATTATTATTATTATTATTATTATTATTATTATTATTATTATTATTATTATATATATATATATATATATATATATATATATATATATATATATATATATATATATATATATATATATATATATTGTTTTCCTTAATTTTTAATGTGAAAGAGTTATAGAATAATAACTATATTTTTTTGAAATATGGAGTGAAATTGATCAGAATTTGTTGTTTTCCTTTTTTTCTTTTTGTTTTCTTGGCCAAAGACTGAACAAAGGAAATTGGGAGAGGAGGGTTCAAGAAATAGACTTGGAATTTGAGAGTTTGTTGTTGTTCGGTGAGTTACTTGTATTTTTATATGAAATAAAAAATTGTTGAGGTGGGATTATTAATTTTGTTGCTTGCTAATGGGTATTAGGATTTTAATTTTTTAGCTTTGTGATAAGTGCTCGTGTTATAGTGATGCGAAGTGTTATTATCTTGCAATGAGCATTGATTTTCTCAGATTTAATCACTAATTAGTGTGTATTTGTGTTCTTTTGTGCATTGAAGGGTTGTGGAGAAGATTTAGAGAAAAAGAAGCAAGAATAGGTTATGTTCGCCATTGTTGAGGAGTTCTCGGACCAAGCAAGGAACAAGGCACGAGTCTAGACTTGTGGGTGTGTGCCAACCTCCATTGGAGGGGCACAAGGGCAGTCACACTCACAAAAATCTATAACTCGTGTAGCATTGGAGAACTTCGTCAATGAAGAGAAATGAAGTAACCGACATGATCTACCGTTGATTGTGTGTCCAATTCAACGGCCTCGATGAAGAACGATGAATTCCGGAGCATTTCGGCGAGTACTGTAGCAACACTGTAGGTTTGTTACTGTAGCAAGCTACTGTTCACTTTCTGCCGAAAATCAACAAAACAGAATTTCCACACGGCCGTGTGGAATTAAGACACGGGCGTGTGGAAATTCTGGTTTTTCACAGGGCCGTGTGGAATTAACACAGGGGCGTGTGGAACTCCGATTTCACCCCGATTTCAGCCTATAAATAGCCCGTTTTCAGATCTATTTGGGGACCCCCCCTTCTATCTCTCGCCTATCTTTTGGGGGCTTTCGGCTAGGGTTTGGAGAGGTTCTTGGAGGTTTTTGGAGGCGATTATTCGGTATCGACATCGACATCCTTTGGAAGAAAGCTATTGGGGGGAGCTTTCGTCGGCATCGATTCGGCGAGGTGTGCCCTAGGCTTGACAAGGGATTCGTGGAGAAGACTAGGCGGCTCCACAAGACCATCGATACGATCTACAAGGGGGTTTTCTTTATGGTTTTTATGCATATATTCTTAATCTCTTTATTGATTTTGTATTGCTCCATGGAGAGCTAAACCCTAGTGGGTATTCGGACTTGTAAACCCTAGGATGATATTGTTTCTATGACTTTTATTATGCTTTCTTTATTGATGAATTTAATTGAGTTTCAATTTTAATTATCTTTTGCTATTGTTTTCCCTTAGCCGTGACACTAGGGTTGAGAGCAATTTAAGTTATTCTTTGGAGGTGTGACAACTCCTATAGGGTTAGACTACTTACGATTGAAGAGGGTTGAGAGGGAGAGTTGTGAGGTAGCGATGTACCCCTTTCCCCTCCGGTGTGATTTCTCCCTACCTCCATTTCCATGATTTATTAGCGGTCGAGATAGAGTGAAGTGCTAGGTAGATAAACTCCCCTGGGGCTTAGTTGCGCAAGCAACAGAGTGAAGGGTTGAAGTGAATCCTATGCACTGGGGCTTAATTTAGACTAGGGTTCTTCCACCTAGACCAAAAGGTTAGAACTATATATAGGAACATGTTTTATCACTAGGAATCCCTAGAGCCTAAAGCAATCCCACGTAGTGTTAGGCTTAGGAAGATAGACTCCCCTAGGGCTTAGTTGACAGGTCAACGAGAGTCAAGGGTCATAGTGAATCCTAATACCGGGACATAATGTTGGGGTTAGTCACGGTTGACCTTAGGTTTGGGACCGTGTGTTTAAGGATATCCTCGACTCAATAGGCATCAATTGTAGAGTATAATACAAGTTTTGCACTAGAAGCATTAGTCCTAGAGGGAGCTTTGTCCGGGTACCCCATCGTTATATCGACTACCTCTCCTACCCTCATTATTCTTCTTGTACTCTTTTATTTTCTTTTACATCTATACATATATACCTTTCTCATTATCGATTCCCATAATAGCTAAATAGCGATAACACTTGTTTCTGAACACTATTCCCCGTGGATACGACTACCCACTCACCAGGGTATTTTATTACTTCGACAACCCGTGCACTTGCGGGGTACACACGCAAGGGGTGTGTCACTTTACTTTGATTTGTTTTGGTTTGATTGTAATCTTCTTCTTCTTCTTCTTCTTCTTCTTCTTCTTCTTCTTTGCTTCTCTGCATGTTGCTTTGTTCCTTTTATTCTGAAATCTTTTGAGGTATTTTCTGCATTCTTTATTATTATTCTATTTTCAATGCGAATTGAGTCATAAACAAGTACTTGTGGATTATACCACAATCTATTTGGAAAATTTGTTGTCAAGTAATTAAAGATTAATCTATTTTAGTTTTCACATGGTTTAGCACACTAAAATTCAGCAATTTAGAATGCAACCAATGGAAACTACATGTTGGAATGAAACAATTAACTTTTTTAAAAGACCAACTTTTCAGTAGGATTCAAATTACCCATTTTTTAATGCTTCCCTAAATAACATTGGACAGACCATCCTAAAGCTTTAGGTTAATGATCAGTGCATGCATTCTTTCTCCTTTTCTTCCAAATCTATTTTAGGTGTTGGCCTTTAGAAATAAGACTTCATGATTATAGTATGCTTTTCAAGAGCCAGTTTCAATCTTATGCATATTCCAAGTCCCTGCTCTTCCCATGCCAAATTCGATCTTTGAATCAAATTACAGAAATTAGAACCATGGAAAATAGTAAATTTGTATGTACAGATGTCCATGGGCACTTATAGCTGCTTCAAATAGATAAATAACTACTTAGAATTGTTAATACTAAGTATTTTTTATGTTTCACCTAATTAATTTATATTTATTTGACTTGTATAGAGCAGATAACTTCTCATTTTTAGGATCAAAGCCGACTGAAGAAATATTTCTATTTGTTTGGTGTAAGTGACGTGTGACCTGTAGGTTGAAATATTTTCAAAGCAGATAACTTAGAATTTAGCATGTGAATGTCTTCCATTTTGTTGGTGTTAATTATCAAATATCATTGGTTTTATTTTCTAATAACTTGCCTACACATCATAAGATCTGTTTTCTTACATTCAGTAGGTTGAAATCTAATTTATTTTATTGCATTTTTTAATTTTTTTTAATCACCTATTGAATCAACTTTTTAGATGTGCAAATTTTTTTGGAGCATTTTTTTGTGCCAAAAGATTTGGAAATACAAGGTCATTTAACCTTTGTCAGACAATTACTTGCTTTCTATTTTATGTTGTCCAGATCTTCTTAGTGAGATATCTTAAGGTTCATAATTAAAAGGATATTCATTTCAGCATATCTTTAAGTTTTTTTAGAAAAGATTAAGCCTTTACTTCTAATCTACCTATAGCAAACATTTTAGTGCTTATATAGGCTATTTTGCAACTGTCATCACTAGTCAAAAGTATTAACCAAATGGATTGACAATAAACAGTCTTGTAAATACATAAAGAATCTATTAACAAAATGCTAATAAACAGTCCTTAAAATGAATGCTTTTCTTCTTTAATTTTCAATGATGATAACATGGATATATATGGTCTCCAATTTTAATTTCGAATGTCATTATTTTTAAAATTAATGATTACAACAAATCTATATTTGTTTTATAGGTTAAAAGCTAATTTCTTTCCTACAAATCTTGTATTAGATGGATCAGTTCGAGAAAGATGATGAAATATACTTCATGCAAATAATAGTTCTAACTGTGCCTTATGATGTATTATTGGTGGTACACAATAAAAGGTGTAGAATTTGTAGAGAACCATCACGTGAAAAGCTACAAATGAGGGAAAAATATTTGTCTAGGTTGATAGATGGGAACAATGCCACTAGTATTAACATGGTTTGCATAAACAAGTCCACTTTTTCAACCTATGCTTAATATTACGTGGAAAAAGGCTTCTAAAAGACACAATACCGTATGTCATAATCAACGCAACCGTGAATGTATTGTCTCTTGCATTTGGATGTGAATATAATGCTATTATTTAATCTTTGAATCTGTTGTGAACTTGAATGGAGTGTTGTGAACTTTATATTGTGTTTCTAGTTATCTTTATGTCCAATCTAAAATTTCAAACATTTGGATGTATGTATGTATGCATTTATTAGTTTGTGTTAAAGCTATTAAACAATAGTCATATATATATATATATATATATATATATATATATATATATATATATGTGGTGATGTATGTGGTGAGTAAGGATTTGCTACTCTTTTCATATATGAAAATGTGCTAGTTATATGATTATTTTGAATGTGTGAATATATTTGCTAATTTTGATCAACAATCTCTTATTCTTTCTCTTTGATGAAAGAATTCTTGAGAAAACCCTTGGTTTTATTGAATTCTCTCTTTTTCAATAGTTTGCATTAAATGTGTTGATGTCTTTGTGTTTTTTGGTTTGACTATGGTCACTAATGTTTTTGTATTTTTTTTTTGTTTCACTTTGGTAAATGTTTGGTTGTTTGGCTGTTTGGCTAGGCAATGATGTAGATTATTTATAATACCTATGTCATCTATATGCGTTACTACTTAATAAATGAATGAGCAAGCCTATACCTCCTTTTCATAGAAACCAAGATTTAGTTAGAATCTAAATAAAAAATAATTATATATATATATATATAATTTGACAAGTGATATTTTTGGTGGTTATATTTGTATATATTAATTTAATACATATGTAATTGAGAATTTTATAATCAATAAACTAATGATCATCAAAATGGGGCATTTTTAATATAATTATTAAAAATAAAAGTAAATGCTAATAAAAGCATAATTATATGTTAAATTAAATAATTATATCCATAATTATTTTTGTTATCATTAATAACATTTACTTGTGTATTTATAATTAATTAACCTTAATAATAACTTAAAGTGGGGGTAACCTCACCAAAGATTTTTATATTCTACAAATATATTTAACCAAACACATGTTTTCAAAATCCAGATTTACGAATCTTTCCAAACAAAACACAAAATTTTGAAATTCAGCATTTTCAAATACAGTTAACCAAACATCAAATTTGATTCTCCTACATTTTTAAATAAAAAAATTTACAAATACACTGTAATTGAAAATCCACTGCATTTTCAACTATGTTTAACCAAACATACCCTTAATTTCCCTCTTATAATCTAATGCGAATTGACAGATATCGAATGTTAACCACCTCCATCAATGGAGGTCCATCCCCTTCCATCTCTTTCATCGCAACTATCATAGCTTGTCCTACCACGCAACTTTGATGGCCTCATCGGAAGCCCATTGGGACAGCCAATTTGACCTTCTTATTAATTGAAATTCATATTTTTATATTTTTAATAATATTTTAATATAAAAAAAATGCAGCGTTAGTCATTATGGGCAAAAATTCTAATGTCTTTACTTAGATTTCTAAATTTGAAAAATAGAAGTATTTTTTTTATAACAAAATTGAACATGACATATTTACGTGGACCAATCAGTAGATTAAACTGAATTCTTACACTGCTTTGTTTGTTCATTTAAATTATGGGCTTACTTTTTAGTTTTAAATTTTTTAAAACTTTTGCTTAACTTTCCTTACCCTTTGCGCTATGATCTATATTTTAAAAAAATTAAAAATATATCTATATTAACCCTACCTCAAACTAATAGTAATAATATAAAAAAGCTAAACCTAGTATCAGTTTTTAAGAAGGTTGAGACATTATGCCGGAAGAGTCCGAAATCATGCAGACGTGAGGGATTGCTTTTCTCAAAAAAAATAAAATAAAAATAAATAAATAAATAAATAAATAAATATATATATATATAATAAAATAAAAGTAAATAATGCTCTATACATAGGGTATAAAATAGTATCTTCCAAAATAATGACTCCAAATCTAGAACTATAAACATTGAAACTCAGAGAAATCGGACATTAAATATACCGACATGACTAGCGATGTGACGATACCACTTTCTCCGCGCGGGAAACCTGCAACTCAAACAAAACTCAACAGCACTCGCCTCGTTTGGATCACCACTACCGCTTTGTTTATTTATTTATAATAAACACACTGAAGAAGTTCACATACAAACACTTCAACAACAAGAAGCCAGCAACCAATCTTTCTTTCAGCTGCCAAAATGAACTCTGAGCTTATTTGTAACATTTGCATGGGAGCCATGAGCATGACACCCAAACGTGGAGAAGTCCATAGCATCTCTGTTTGTGCCATTTTTTCCACTCTTTCTGGTTTGTAGCTTAATTTTTGTTTTTCTCTATTTCTGTTGTTAATGTAAAGGTTTTTAAGATATGTTTAACTTTGTTGGATGAGGTTGTTTTTATAGCTTGCAGCAGTGGATTGGGAAATGTCCTGCAGGGTTGAAGCTTGTTTGTCCTTCTTGCAAGAGGTCATTCTCTTCTGATAATGTGGTTCCTTTGATTTTTTCTTATCCTGGTGATGAGGGAGCAGGGCAGATATCAACTCTGGAGAGTGAGGATGATGGAATGAAACATGCACTTCCAACTTGCAACAAGTATGTATGATTTTTATTTAACTTTTTCTTTTAATATTTGACTGAGCTTTTAAGACTTGCATGATTTATAGTTGTAAGAAAAGTAAAAAAAGGGAGAAGCGTGTTCGTTCATTAAGAAAGGCTATTGTTCAAGTTATCAAGGAGCTTGAGATGACAAAAACTGATTTTAAGAAGCTTCTTAAGGTAATTAAGTCAAAACTTCTGTTTTTTTTTTATAAGAGTTTTATGTGTGAATCTAAATTTGATACAGGATTAGTTAAGCTTACAATGGTGTATTATGTTATTGTAGGTGGTTAAGAAGGCAGAGAAGTTGCTTGAAAAGGACTGAGCATGAAGGGACATATGCATATCTAGAAATCATGTTTTGTTATAAGTGTGGCTTTGTTATTATTGTTAGCATGGAACTTTTGGTTTCTTTTTGGATGGATTTGAGTAGTTTAGAGCAAACTCTTGTTTCTATTTTGTATGTCTAGTTTAGAATCAGAAACAAGATGTGCTCATGATGACATGAAGCATGTTTAAGGACTTTATATACGCAAGTCTTGCAATATGATAGAACAATATAGATTCTAAAATGACGTGCATGTTTAGTGTGGCATTATTTTTTGTCAAAATCCTTTTAAATATTATTAATTAAAAGATGTTTTTAAAGTAAATTGAAAGAAAAAATTTTTTTTTATGTTTGAAATAAAATTATGGATAAAAACACTTTTGCGGTGATCCAGCACAGCACGCCTTGCAGACAAAGTCCGCTTTATTTTAGTGTTAATTGAACAACAAAAAGTGAAAAGAGATTGATAGATTACAGAAAGTAGGAAAGAAAAATGAGAGACAATAACTACATGTATAATTATTTGAATGAGAAATTAATAAATTTATAAACTAATTCAAATAAGCGTGCGACAAGAGGGAAATTAAAAAATAATGAAAATAATAATATATTTTAGCTTGTTCATAAAATATTAAATACCAAGTTAAATATAAGTACTAAAAGTTAAATTTTGAACCAATTTTTTTTTTTTTTTAATTTTTCATAAACACCCATGCCAAAACTGAATCCACCAGTTCAATATTTCACACTTGGTTCAGTTTTGTGCGCAGGAAAAAATAGTAAATTTATATGTTATCATGCAGTTCCATACTATAACAATAAATTTGTATTTTGATTGAATATCATTTCTAATAAGTCTTCTTTTTAATATTGTAAAAGAAATATATATATATTCACGAAATGACATATGCTCCGTATTATTTTTTTATTTTATTTTGAAAAAATAGATAAATCATATTCATTAAATAAAAATATATAAAAAACAGTAAATTTATATTTTTTTTAATGTTTTATTTTTTTAAAAAATACAAGTCCCAAAAATATTAGAAAATAGGACAGTCTAACTTACACCGATCATAAATTATTATAAAGTTTGTCAGTTTAACCTGCATCAGTTATTAATTATTACGAAGTAGGGCGATCATTGAAGGGTGTGGCAAAGTAAAGCTTTATTCCCGGTAGGAACATGAAGGGTGAAGCAATGTGATGTTTTATTTCTCTAGTATATAATCCATCTCCAGTGCATCAGTGACCAATCTGTGTCGCTTTTGCCAGCAAGATCTTGAACATGGGTCGGTCCAATGCAAATTGGAGCAAGCGTAACACCTTGGGAGAAGTCAAAATGTTTTGTTACCTGATCGATTTTGGTGCCACTCAACAACTTCGAAACAAATCAATGATGTAAACGCAGTCCACAAAGGTTTGTTCGCAAAAATGTTGAGCGACACTTGTGCTATATTATCTCATCCGCATCGTAAGGCCGCCATATAAACTGTTCAAAATTGTTTACTAAATTAGAAACAATTATGAATACCTAAAATATGTGCATGTATTATCAAATTTTTTAACAACGTTACCTATTCAATCTCTAAGCGATCCAATAACTGCTTGTATACCTTCACATTGTGCTTGTTGCTGCGGCTATCGTCATCCACTTCAATGCGCACCCACCTAAAAAATGAGAATGAATTACAATTCAATTTATTACTGACCAGTGTAGGTTGAACTGACCAATTTAATAATAATTTCTGACCGGTGCAGGTTTGGCCATCATATTTTCTAATATTTTCTGGATTTACATTTAAAAAAAATAAAACGTAAAAAATATATAAATAGAATTTTATTTTCTAATATACATTTTTAAAAAGATTTAAAAATTCTTAACTAGCTGAGCTGCCGTTAAGAATTTTATTATGTTTTTTTTTTAATTAAGCATGAAAACGGGAGAAGCTCTCCCGTTTTCACTTTTTTTAATAAAAAAAATTTGAAAATGGGAGAGCTTCTCCCGTTTTTTTTTTTAAGTTAAAAATGGGGAAATAATCCAGAACATCCGTAATTTTGTATTTTTTTTTTTTTTATAATATTAAAGAACAAGCCTTCTAATGAAGCAAATTTCTTTATTAATAGTATAAAATATTTTATATAATGATATTATCAAATAATAGTAATTCTTTTCAACTAATGATGCTCAATGCAGACTATTATTTTATGTCAGCTCATGATAATGGAACATTTATATGTGCATAAAAATATAATTAAATAACCAATTTTCTAGCTATAATAAAATATCTCCTCTGTGATCTAGAGCATAATTTTTTTTATGTATAATGAAAATGAATAAATTATAATTTATTAAAAATAACGAAATTTAGAGGATACTCAAATAGTCACTTAATAAACAGGTCGTATATATCTTAGCTACTAAGTTGATAGACATAGATAAAATTTACTTGTTTTTTTATGCGCATATAAATAGTTTACCTATCCCGGTTCATAGGCAAGAGAGTTGGTGCCTATTTAACAACAACTAGATGGTTATCAACTCGTGCTCTCATAGGCTTATTCGTACCAAATTGTTTTAAAATTATTATTTTAGATTTTTTTTCTTTTTTGGGTTAAAGAGGTCTGGTTAGGTAAAGCAGGGACGGAACCAGGATTAATTGATAGGGGGGCTGAGGGCAAAATGTAAAAAAAAAAAATTTAGTCTACATAACAATTGTTTTCGATATAAAATAGTGCGACATTGTGACATTTAATTAAAACAATTACAAAAAACACAAAACGTTTATCTATGCACACTAGAGCTAGAGCTTCCATCTATGCGACGCATGCTACTCAGAGGAGGCAACTGAATATGACGAGTTTGCATTTTTTGAAAACACTGTAGAATTGTCTCATTGTCGATAGTTGCAAAAACCTCTTTCTCAATATACACAATCATGCTATCGTTCATCCACTCGTCTCCCATTTTGTTGCGCAAGTCAGTTTTCACAACATTCATTGCCGAAAATGACCTCTCAACACTAGCTGTCGCAACTGGCAAAACCAATACCAACTTAATAAGGCGATAAACGAGTGGAAAAATAGCACATTTGCCGGTATCAACCATCTTCATAGCACAACCTCCCAAGTCCCCGATATTTGCAAAATCATCATCATGTCGCACATCATAAATGAAAGTAGCAAGTTGATCCTCAAGCATCATACGTTCAGTCACCGAGAAGTCTTCAGGATACATCTCTGCAAGACAGAGTAGCTTATCGATGTTGAATTTAGAAAATGAGTCCCTTGGATCAAGACATGATATCAAAAGAGTAACTCCGTACTAGCTTCAGGAAAGCGGTTGTGCATTTCTTGAGAAATCAAATCAATAACCTAACATTGAAATAGATAGAAAATATTAATAAAAAGAATAAATTTATGAGATTTATGATAAATACAAAAAATAATTACCTCACAAAAAATCTCTACACGATAATGGTGAAAATGAGTAATGAATTGTCCTTCCCACCTAGAACGACCACGAATTGGCATATTATCCTCCATATTAGGCACATCGATTGAGTTCTCTTTACAAAAAGAGTTAACCTCTCCCAAAAATTCCTCCCAACCTGTCTCCCTAAAGTGTTGAAGTCGAGCTTTTACAGCTTCAATCAATCGCATGGCTTGAACAATATTTTGATCCTTTTGTTGTAAGGAAAGTGACAACTCATTTGTCATCCCCAATAAACGCCTCATCAAGTACATCACAAACACAAACTTGTAATTCTCCATTTTGTCAATCAAACTTGCTACTATGCCTCTATTATCACTAGAAGCCCCATCATCATGCACATTTTGGAGTACCTCTAAAATTGAGGTCCACATACAAATTAGCCGGAGAATGGTAGTGTAATGCGATCCCCAACGAGTATCCCCTGGTCTTGCTAAACTGGATTCTTGATTTTTGCCTTTGCCACTGACTATCTCTACTTTCTCCAATTGCTCAACCAATCTATCATGATGATGTTGGCGAAGTTGATCTCTCCTTTTACATGATGCTCCGGTGGCATTAACAATCATATTAACATATTGAAAAAAATCACTCACAATTCGATTGTCTTTAGCAACGACAACAATTACTAATTGTAGTTGATGAGCAAAACAATGTACGTATCTTGCATATGGATTTTCTCTTAAAATAAGTGCTTTCAAACCATTGAATTCACCTCGCATATTTGAAGCCCCGTCATATCCTTGCCCTCTTAACCTTGAAAGAGACAACTTGTGTTTAGCAAACAAACAATCAATGGCATTCTTTAAAGAAATAGCAGAGGTATCAGGGACATTAACCAATGCAAGGAATCGCTCAATCACATGCCCATTCTTATTAACATATCGCAAAACAACTCCCATTTGTTGTTTTACTGAGGCATCTCGGGCTTCATCAATCATAAGAGAGAAATAATTATCCCCAATATCATCAATAATAACACGTGTAATCTCTGTTGCACAAGCATTTGCCAATTCCTTTTGAATTTTCGGGGAAGTCAATTGATTGTTTCCAGGGGCATTTTGATTGACTGTCTTCCAAACCTCTTCATTTCGTAGGCTATACCACTCAAGCAACTCAAGAAAATTGCCTTTGTTTAGTGAGTTTGAAGATTCATCATTTCCACGGAAAGGTAAACCTTGCTTCAATAGAAAACGGGTCACATCCAAAACCGCCGTCAAACGAATACGATATGCAACCTCCATCTCATGTGAATGCGTAGCCAATAGGTGTGATACACTTTGTCTTTGACTTTGGAACCCTTGAAATTTTACTCTCGCATCATTATGCAAACTATTTACGGCACCAATATGTTCAACGAATTTTTCCAATGCTTTTTTCCAATTATTGAATCCCATTTTGGTGAATGTATCTTCTCCCATTCGGCTTCCTTTACTTGGCTTGAAAAGATAACACCAAAAACAAAATGGCGCATCTTTCGTTATACTATACTCCAACCATGGATGTTGTTTAAACCAAGCATCTTCAAAACTTCTCTTTTGTTTACCATAATCTTTTTGTGGAAATTTGTGGCCAATTGCTTGACATGGGCCTCTAGTCAAATACTCTCTTCTAACTTGGTCTCTAATCCTATTATCAAAGTCTTCAATTGGTTTTCGTAATCCGGGGTCACTAACAATGTCGTTGAAATTAAAATTTGTATTAATGTTCTCCTCGCTTGATTTAGAGTCCAATAGAAATTTTGGAGTATTTGATGACTCTTCACTCCTTGGTCGTTTGATCAAAAATTTGTCCATGATCTATAAAAAAATAAGTAAAAAAAACTTTAATTATAGACTACAAAAAATAACAAGCAAAATATTATAGGTGCTAACTTGCTAACATTACATTGCTATCATGACACAACCAAGATCATTAGAACTTAGAAGAATCTAGCACACAAAATTGTTTGTATCATTAATCATTTGGCAATTGCCTAATTGGTATAGTCATATTGAATCCAATTTTATTATGTGTTGATGAATATGAAACCTTTGGTAAAACTAGTCTTATTGAAACCTATTTTGTTATGCATTTTGCTATATAGACTTAACACTAAACATTATTTAGTTATGCATATATTAATATATACATTATGAATCTATGATACATATTAATATTTGATATTTGATATTTGATATTTTCAACATTTTAACTCATTAAGGCATTTCATCAAACACATTGTAGGCATATTTATAAAAGTAAAGTTTAGCATTCATGTTCTATTTATTTCACCCAAAAATTTTATACATTCATTCTCATTTTCATTAAAAAGTAATACATGATCCTTTGATCTAACAATTAACAAAAATAAATAATAATAATCTAATATGCTCACTAGTTATTATTATCTTCTAGACTCCCAACTCCCAAGTTTCCAACCAAAAACAACCAATTGTTTTGAAATCAATAGCATAATATATACAGCCAGTGGGCTGGCCCATAAGCCACAAGCCCACAACCCACAATCGCACACATGACACAACTCATGTTTGCAATTTGCTTTTTTTTTTTTTAAATTATTTCATTCATAAAAAATCCATACCAAGAGTCAAGTTAATATGCCAAAGTTCAAATTCATAATGCAACATGGCAAATTCCTTTCCCAGGCGGGCCAGGCCCAAACAATTTAAAAGAAAAAACATTCTCATTGTCATTGTCACATGACTCACATTGACTTAGTCAATGACTCAATGGTTTTTTTATCCCATTCCAAAGTTTCCTGGCAAGTGGCAAGTGGCAAGTGGCAACCTTGAAGGCTTGAACGGTTGAACCTCCACGTGATGTCTTGACGAGACTCGTGACCACATGATGTCATGATCCACTTCCATTGTCCACATCCCATCTTCATTCAAGGCATTAGGCATTCAAACTCATCTTACTCTCTCAGTAACCCGACGATGACGATGAGAACTTGAGAGTTGAGAAGGAGGCTAGCCGGCTAGGAGTAGGAGTCGAGCGAGGCTTTGAGCAGTCAAGCCGAGGAGGTGGGCGGGGCTGGGGAGGGCCGGACTCCGGAGGAGGGGGGGGCTGGCTTTGCATATTCTGGCCAAACAAAGGAGAGAGCGGCGGAACGCCGGTGCCGAGGGGGGCTGAAGCCCCTGCTAGCCCCCCCCCCCTTGGTTCCGTCCCTGAGGTAAAGGACACATGCAGAGTTAAATATCTCATGTACTCTCAGGTCCGCATGTGGGTCGGGGCCACATGAGAGTTCAAACTCTTGAGGAGTTAATTTTTTTACATGAAATTTGAATTTTCATCAATTTTTTGGGCTCAAAGTTAGTGCCGCTAATCATCTTACTCGAGTGACTTCGACTCATTTTTAGATTTTATTATAATATATATGTAAACATATTTAAAATTTTGATTTGACTCATTTTTAGATTTTATTATAATATATTTGTAAATGTATTTAAAATTCTGATTTAGTTATAGGGATGGTAGTGCGGGTGGGGAGCCGTGGGGAGAGGGGGGATTCCCATAAGGACCTGATGGGGATGGGGGATGTGGATTCGCTGATTATTTCCCCCCGAAAAACTCGTTAGAATCTCATAAAAAGAAGTACAACATCTGCCATGGATTTCCATTTTACAAGAATGAAACCCACAAGAAACAAAAAGATTGAAAAGAAGGAATCTCGTAAATTGATGATGAGGATTGAAAAGAGATGTGGTCGTTGCAGCTTTTATCTTGTTGATGATATGAAGTATTTCGGTTGAGCGTTGATGGAGTGTAGGGGTGTTCTGGGTGTTGTTGTTGTGAAGCTATTATAATATAGGGTTTTGTTTGGATTAGTTTTTGGAAAGCACAGAAATGATTTTATATAAGTTTAGCACTTTTGGGTTCATAAAAACTTATTTGTATTGGTTTTTCGGCAAAAACAGAAGCTGATAAAAAAAACTAAAAAAAGTGTTTTTGTCATAAGCTGATCATATGGTGTTTTTGGGAAAATCACTTTTTAGAAACTGTTTTAGAATTATAATTAATTAGCCTTATAAAATTAATATTATTATTAATAATAATTTATTATAATAATTTATAATAAATTATTATTATTATTATTATTATTATTATTATTATTATTATTATCATTATCATTAGTGTTTTTGTTATTATCATTATCAATAGCAATGTATAATGGGTAAACTACATTTTAGTCACTAAACTATTCATGTTTTCCTAATCTGGTCACTGAACTAAAAAAATTGAATTGAGTCACTAACGTTAGCATTTCCTTCCAATTAAGTCACTCGCCTCAATGTCGTTACCCTGATGCTGAGTTGGAGGGCCACCTTACCTAACATGTGTCGGACTTTCTCTTGGTTGTTGACATGGCATTCCACTTCATCATGGGTTTGAGGATGATGAGGAAGCTGTAGGAGAATTGTTGTTGAGGTTTGGGATAACGGCGATGTGTGGCAGGAGGAGGGAGATGGAGAATATTGTCTCTGTTCATCCTGGTTATACTTCTCCTTCACTTGGAGCTAAACCTCCTTCCCCGTCACCAAGACATTTATCGGGCCAAGAAACATCTTCAAGAAGTGACGTGCAATTCAAAGTACAAAAAAAAAAAAAAAAAAAAACTTCGGCTCCATCCTTAGATAACAAAACCAAACAACAAAAAAACCCCCAATTCCATCAATAAAATCCAGAACAAAATAAGACAAAAAATAAACAAATAAAAAAAATAAAAACACCATTGTTCTTGCTAGGGAGGAGTGGCGCCATAGTGTCATCATTGAGGAGACATGTGATCCTACACAATCCTTCGTTAAACTGAATAACAAGAATTAAAGAATCACAAAGCAAAAGACCAAATAAATCCAGGAACACATCACAAAGACCTTATCAATATTGCATGATCAAGGGCAGCTTTCTAAGCAACTGTTTCCAATTTATGGAGGTCTAAATCAAGGGTGACAACGAGCTAGCGAAGGGTCTGTTCCTCGTTCCAGGTCTTAGAGATTAGCAAAGAAGCAGAGTTCTTGATCTCTTGGGTGAGCTCACTGAAGTGCGCGACCTACGTGAGAAGGTGGCGCTTGGCGTTGGCGGCCGCCATACTCGAGCTATTGCTGGGAAGTAAAAACGGCGGACTTGCTTTGCTTTGTGTAAGTTATAATGGCAGTGTGTGGGATAATAACGGCCTATGGGAGGAGGTTAAGCTCAAAGTGAATAAGCTTGGAATAGGTGGATTTGATGTAATTTATAAGGTAGGTGACAATGGATTGCCACGTTAGCAATCCAAGAGAAAGTTTGACAATGTCAGGTGAGGTAGCTCACAAACTCAGCTTCAAAGTAACAGCGTTGAGGTGAGTGAATTAATTGGAAGAAAATGTTAACATTAGTGACTCAATTGAAATTTTTTTTAGTTCAATAATCAGATTAGGAAAACGTGAATGGTTTAGTGACTAAACATGTAGTTTACCGATGTATAATAGTTGAGACATTATAATAACTCAATGAATGCCCATTTTAGTAATTTGTCATTGAAAAAACCCTTTTAAGAATGCATATCCGAATAACTTCACACATATATATAAAAGCATTTCTGCATTAATTTATCCAAACATAAATACAGAGAAACTTAACTTACTCCGAGAAGCAATTTTTCTAAAAGTCCTACCATACTGAAAAAAATACCTTTTTTTATAAACCAATCTAAATAAGGCCATAACTCAGTTGAGACTTTAAATCCTAGCCACAAGATATTTGTAAGTTGGTGGGGTCCATGTGTAAGATCTAATCTGACCCATTAGTTGAGAGTGATAAAACTAATGGCTCAGGAATGAAGAAATCAGTGAATGTTTTGCGATCCTTCTTGTTTCCCTCATTCTTCTTATTTTTCTTGCGTCCTTTTTTCTTGGTTTCTGTTTTTCAGAATATTTTGGTAGTTATCCATATCATTGGTATCAGAAACTTGATTCTGTCCAATTCCATAGAGAATAATGGAAAACAACAAGATTTTTGAGACTATGAAAATCTCATCAAAGAGTCTGATAAGAGGCAAAACAAATCTATGGAGGAAATGCGGGAGGTTAATACTAAGGCTCTAGAGGAGTTAAAGTTGATGATAGTTGGGATTACAATTCAGTCTTCGAAAATTGTGGTACCTTTTCAACAAATGGTTCCAAATGTTGAAGCTGGGATTTTGGGTTTTGGCTTGAGTTCTAATAGTATAACCCATTATACAAAGTTAGAATTCCCAAAGTTTGATGGACTAAAGGTGGAAGAATGGCTGTACAAGGCAGAACAACCATTCAAGGGACTAAAGTCAAGTTGGTTTCAATCTATTTCGAAGTTAAGCTCTGTACTAGTTTAATTCTTTCTTGAAGACTAGAGAGAGGTGATGAATTTGATTTTAGGTTGAGTAGAACAAATCTAAATGAAACTCAAGTATAACTCATTTCTTGGGAAGATGAAGGGAAGAGATTGAGATGTCAGTGAGGTTGTTTAATCCTACAACCTTACAATTTGCTTATACAATGGCAAAGATTCAAGATGCATTGTGGAGCAAGAAAGGTTGTTGGGATAGAACAAGTAGAATTAGTGTAACTAAAGGTGGAGGAATGCATAAGCCTTTGGCAAGAATAGTGGTGAATGCAAATCTGGCTCCTAACTAATTTGGGAATGGAATTCTTGCTCTTCCAAGTTCTAATGTTGGTAGCAAGGTTGTCATAGGCGTAAGGCTGATCTAGGCTCAAAGGGGTCATGGGGCCTAGGCCCAAGGCGCAAGGCACAGGTGCGCCCTTGATCGACGCTATGCGCACTAGTCACCACTAAAAAAAAATTGAAAAATTAGAACTAGTTGTACTAATGATTAATTTTTATTAAAGTTTTAAAATGTCCTAAAGATTTATATCATAGAAGACAATAAGACATTAAAAAAACATACATAATAACATGCGAAATAATTTTCAAATGTTTAATACAAAATGGGATAATACGAATCCAATATAATACATGCATCGAGTCCAAATCCTAACTTGTATAATAAAATCTAGATTTTAGTGACTATCATCAAAATCATCAAGTCCCTCATCATTATCATCACTACCAATATCATTAATTTCCTCTTCAAATTTATCATTCTCTTCATATAAATAATCATCTCCAAGATTTTCTTCCTCATCATCACCATCTCTAAGAATTAAGCGGGTTCTCAAACTAGTAGATGATGCACTGTCTTTCCCCTTCGATGGCCTAGAACTTGAAGCAATAACATTTGTTCTTTTTCCTCCTCCTCAAGTATTGTATGTGCTTTATTCAACCCCTGCAGCTCTTTCAACTGCATCCCAAGTAAGGTCATCATCACCAAATACTAGTTTCTTTGTCTTCTTGCTCTTCTTCTAATTTACCCATCAACCACTCATTTGCGTCATCAATGTCTTGTAAAGAAATAGAGTCAATGTGATCATGGTCATCATATTGACACTTTAATGCTTGGTTATATTTCACAAAGACCAAATCATTCAACTTTTGCTGATCAAGTTTATTTCTTTCTTTAATATGAACTTGAAAAAGAAAGATATTATATATTTATATCATAAAAATTTGATTTAAAAATATTAAAAGTAAAACAATAGAATATATATAATAATTCTTACATACTCAAAGATACTCCAATTACACTTGCAACCAAATGTGCTACAAGTTAGGTTGAGTACTTCGATGGCAAAGTCTAGCAACTTTGGAGTTGAGGCTCCATAAGTTTTCCACCATTTAGCTATCAACCAATAATAAAGTTGGATAATAGTATAGGTTGAATCTTATCAGTTTATAGTAAAATAATAAAACATAAATACCTGGCGATTTCAAATTTTGATTCCTAATTGCCAAGTTTCTTCCAAATATACCACTTGCATTTTGATATATACTCATTTGACTATTAATTTTATCTTGACATGAAGCATCCGGAACCAGCCTTTCTAGAGTTTCAAGCACCCCATCCATCATCTCACTATTCTTAATAATCCCCATTGGGTTAGCATAAAAAAATTCTGGAGTGAGATAGTGTCCAGCCTCATGTAAAGGTCGATGAAGTTGACATTCCCATCGTTTGTCTATGATGTCAAACACAACTTTGTATTGTCCTTCATTCTCTCCTAACGACTTTGCAATAGCTTCTTTGGCCCTATCCATAGCTTCATAAATGTAACCCATAGGTGCTTTTTCCTCACCATCAACCAATCGAGCACTCTAAGTAGAGGACCAAAAATCTTTAAAATATAAACAATACTTGTCCAAAATCTGGTTGCCATTATAGTGGCTTGTGCTTTTTGCCCCCATGATAAGTGATCGTGTTATAGTACCGCGAAGCGTTATTATCTTATATTGAGCATATCTTTTATCAGATTTTATCACTAAATGGTGTGCAATTGTGCATTCTTATGCATTGTAGGTTTGTGGAGCTAATTTAGAGAAGAAGAACGAAGTTGGATCGTGTTCACCGTTGTTGGGAAGTTTTCGGACCAAGCAAGGAACAAGGCACGAGCCTAGACTTGTGAGTATGTGCCAACCTCCTTTGGAGGGGCACAAAGGCAGTCACATTCACAACAAATCTAACTCGTGTAGCTTAGGAGAACTTCACCAAGAAGGAGACTTGAAGCAATCGGCATGATCTACCATTGATTGTGTGCCCAAATCAATGGCCTCGATGAAGAACAACGGATTCGGGAGCATTTCGGCGAGTACTGTAGTTTGTTACTGTAGCAAAACACTGTAGCAAGCTAATGTTCACTTTCTGCGAAAAATCAGGATTCCAGAGACTTCACACGGGCTTGTGGAAATTCCACACGGCCGTGTGAATTAATTTTTTCAGCCAGACAGAAACTTCACACTACCGTGTGGAAATTCCACACGGCCGTGTGAAGTCCCGATAAGTCCGATTTTAAAGCCGTGACTCAACATTATAAAAGCCCGATTTTGGAGACTTTTGAGACATCTTTTGACCTATCTTTCTCCCCAACTTCTGGAGAGTGCGACTAGGGTTTCGGAGAGGATTTCGTGGAGGTTTAGAGTGAGTTATCGGCATCGTCATCGACGTCTGATGGCCGCATAAGACCACGGCCACACTATACGCAAGGGGGTTTTCATCAATGCTTTTAATTTGTACTTTCTTTCATATTTTGATGAATATGTATAGCTCCATGAGGAGCTAAACTCCTTGTGGGTATTCGGACTTGTAAACCTTAGGATTATTATGTTTCTTTGACATTGTTATTATGCTTTTCCATTATTGATGAATAAAATTAAGTTTCAATCTTGATTAATTTTGTTATTGTTTTCCCTTAGCCGTGACACTAGGGTTGAGAACAATTTCGGTAATCCTTTGGAGGTGTGACAACTCCTATAGGGTTAGACTACTTAGGATTAAAGAGGGTTGAGAAGGTGAGTCGTGAGGTAGCGGAACGTCCTCTTTCCCCTCCAATGTGATTTTCCCTACCTTCGTGTTCCATGATTCATTAGCGGTCGAAATAGAGTGAAGTGCTAGGAGATAAACTCCCCTGGGGCTTAGTTACGCGAGCAACAGAGTGAAGGGTTATAGTGAATCTTAGTATTGGGGCTTAATCTAGACTAGGGTTCTCTCACCTGGACCAAAGGGATTAAACTACATATATGAACCGGGTTTATCACTAGGAATCCCTAGAACTTAAAGCAATTCCACATAGTGTGAGGCTTAGGAAGACGAACTCCCCTAGGGCTTAGTTGACAGGTCAACAAGAGTCAAGGGTCGTAGTGAAACCTATTGCCGGGGCATAGTGTTGGGATTAGTCACGGTTGACCTTAGATTTGGGACTGTGTGCTTAAGGATATCCTCGACTCAATAATCATCAATAGGAGAGTATAATAGCATTGTCTTGCACTTGAAGCATAAGTCCTAAGGGTAGCTTGTCCGGGTACCCATCTTTATTCACTAATTGTCCTCCTCTTATTACCTTTGTTTGCATTCTCCCATCTTCCATACTTCTTTTACTTTATTCTTATTTTCAATTACTCTTGCACACACACACACCGAACCAATTTTCGCTCTCGTACATCACTTAGTTAAATAGCGAAAGCTTGTGTCTAAACCTATTCCTTGTGGATTCGACTACCCCTCACCAGGGTATTTATTACTTCGACAACCCGTGTACTTGCGGGGTACACACGCAAGGGGTGTGTCACCCCAACTTCTTTTGACCACTTACTTTTTTCCCATTCATCAGAGGTGAATATTTTTCTCAAATAATTCTTCACTTTATGAATTTGTTGAAGTGTGAGAAACGCAGTGACAAATCTTGTAACACCAGGCCTAACAAGTTCTCTTTGATTGGTGAAACTCCTCAACATATTCACCAAGCCAGGTCGAACATAAATGAATGAGTTTAAGCTAATTGCCTTTTGGATGGTTTGTTTCACATTTGGTATCTTACCAATATCTTCCAAAATCAAATCTAAACAATGTGCTTCACAAGAAGTCCAAAACAAGCATTTATACTTTTTTTTCCAATCGTTTACCTGAAAATAAGTACCAAAAACAAAACAAAAAACAAAAAACAAATCATCGAATACAAAGAGTTAATAAACTAACCAAACAAAAATTAATAAAAGATAGAATTATTTTTATACCTACAAAGACATTAGCAGATGCGTTGTTAGTAACTACTTATATAACATTTTTCTCTCCAACACATTAGGTCATGGGATCAAGTAATTTGAACATTTTTTTTTCCAGTTTTTGCATAATCTTAAGAATGAATAGATTCTAAGAACATTATTCCTTTTGGAGAATTCATAAAAAAATTTATCAATGTCTTATTCCTCTTATCTGTCTAACCATCAGCCATTATAGAGCAACCATAATGTGCTCATTCTTCTTTGTATAGCTGTAGCATATTTTTCGCATCCTCCACTTTACTAAGAAATGGAATCCAAACCTCATGGTAGCTAGGCCCTTTCATACCTATACTATATTGACCAATTACATTGCTCATTACATGAAATTGAAAATTTTTTACAGCATTAAATGTGTTTGCTGCATCAAATAACCATCGAGCTATTTCTCTACAAACTCTCTCTCACAACTCCTTCTTGCAAGCATCATTTATGGTTGTTTTCTTCATTTTTCCCTCTATTGGCCCTTTTTGTCGATGTCAATTTTTTTGTATTCAAAACTTTACTTCCTTGGTGCAACTGCGAGCTCTTCATAATGTTTCTTTCATTTTCATCCTCTTCATCGCACCAAAAGCATCTACTTCAGTAATATCCAAAAAATTACCTTCAACCATCTTACTTGCATTAGACCTATTTATCATAAAAGAATGTATTTCTTCACGCACATGTGGTGGGCATCTTCTACAAATAGTTGCCTTTCTGAAACCTCCCACAACATGTTTAGTTCTAAATATTCTACCCCTTGTAACTTTATCACAAAAGTTACATTTCAAATATTTCTTGTTGTTTGGAGTAACATTTGAATATATTTCCAACATGGGTCACTTTTTCCACTTGATGACAAAATAACCCTTTCACTTGAAGAAGCCATATACCTAGTGTCAAGCGTCAACAAATAAAATTAATAAACATAAATTCAAACCACTAAGCAAAAACCACTTTAACATAGCAATTAACATAAATCAACAAGTAAACAACAAATCAACAACATTAAGGCATTAACTATGCAAGCATAAAAACATAAACAAAGTGTCAACTTTACAATTTATATTTATTTATCCTAGAATGCAGAATTTAACTACGATATGTAATTAAAATCAGTTGGCCATTTAAACTAAGTGACTAACAGGCTTCAATCCAACCATCTTACATATTATTCTTTAGTATTTAATATACAAATTTTAATGAAAATTAAATAAAAAATCAGCAAATTAGTTAACAATGGACATATGGCATAAAGTAATAGCAATTTTCCAAGACTAGCCCCCAAGTTGTGGATGAACTAATATTATTATTATATAAAAAAACAGTATTAAAAATATACAAGAGATTGGTGTGGTGGCCCATGTTTATTTTTGTTAATTTTATTTAATAGTATTAGATGGAGAAAGACAAAGGAAAATGAAAAGAAAAGAGCTAGAGAAAGAAAAAGGAGGCGGCTAGAGAAAGACAAATGAAATAAAAACAAAGAGAGGGGATCGTACCATAAGCCAGAAGGTGTCCCGAGCCTGTGATGTGAGGGAAACAAATGAACAATAGTGGATCAGCCTGAAAAGGAGAGATGAAGTCTTGATTCTGGTTGGTTGGTTGTGTGTTGGTCGCCCTAATTTTAAACGGCGTTGATTGTATGTGGGCCTCTTTTATTTTTAATCATCAAGATGTGTGGATAAGATTAAAAGTTAAACTAAATATTTAAAAATAACCAAATTAATTTGTTGATGTTACTAAGGCGTGCTTAGGCCAACGCCTTGAGCTATGCGCCTAGGCTCAAAGGCACACGCCTTTGTAAAAGTGATGTGTTCTCCGCAAGTGTACGGATGGCACACAAATAATAAAGTGGTACCCTGTAAGGGGTAGGGTTGTTGAACCACAAGGACCGGACTTAAAGTACTAATCCTTCTTCTTATTTCTAGTCAAGCACAAAATGAGGTTGGTTTAAAGAAAGAAATTGAAATAAGAAAAGGAAAAAACGGGCGAAATCAACAAGTAGATTAGGATCGAGTGTTTCAACAACAAGAGAGCAATGCCCTGGGATGATTCCTATGAGCTATTGTATGCTGACTTACCCTTAATGCCTACCAGGTACATTCTATGGTTCGAGTGTGTGCTCAAGAGCAATGTTGCAGCTATGGTTCTCAAATACACCGAGTTTTGCTAAGGTAACTATGGGTTTCATACACATCGAGTTTTGCAGTCACACAAGGCAACTACAACTATGGCAATCCACACACCAACTTTTACCCAAGCAACTGTGCAAATCAAACTCATCAAGTTATGCAAACACAAGATATAACACAAGAACCAAAAGAACTCCATAGATCATTAAATGCAACTGTTCAAAGCATACAAAGCATCATAGTTCAATATCCCTGGGCATCGTGGACGGTTAGCCCCCATGGATGGGTACAACATGGAAGAAACAATCAAAGATCTAAAGAAAGAAGACATGACTCCCTTCTTCTCAAGATACTCATCCTAGTTGAGCTCTATATGCTAGCCCTACTTCCCTTGTGCCTTTGACTTGTCCTTGATCCCCTTAGGTGGTGTGGTGAAGCCTGATCTTCGCCCTCATCAAAGTCCTCCCAGTGGAGAATGGAATCCCCGAACAAAGATGAGAGTGAACCCTAAAATTTGGAGTTAAAAACGCAGATTTCGGGGTCAACACGGTCTAAGCACGATCATGCTTAGGCAGTGTTTCTCTTTGAGACTTCTTGAGTGAAATTCCTGGGAAAATCAAGGGGAGAAGCACAGTTGTGCTTCTCCCATGCTATTCTTGCGCACGATCGTGTTGAGGATGGCATGATCGTGCTTCTCCTGATGAAAAAGAATTGTCTTCAGGCTGAGAAAATCAGGAGGAAAGACACGGCCGTGTTGAGCCCGTGCTTTGCTCGGGAGTACCAGTGCTTGAGTTTTTGCTAGTTTTTCCTTCCAGGTTGTAATAATTAGTGGGACAGAACATGGTCGTGTTCCGACTGTGTTCATCTTGAGCACTTAGCACTATCTTTACACTTTGCGCGTTTCACCCCTGATTTCACTCCAAATTGCTTCGAGCCCATAAGTCCTACACCCGGAACAACTATACCTAGAATAACACAAACTATACACAAAATTATGTTAAAGAATGGATTGAGGGCATATAAATACGATATGAAATGCACTCATCAAAAAGTGCTTGCCTAACTCCTATAAAGGCGTAGGCTGTCAAGCCTTGCCCGAGGCATGCCTCTTTGATAACCTTGGTTGGTAGTGATCCTGCTAATTGAATACAAAGTTGTCAAGTAAGGAGCTAGATGAATGAAGACAAAAGCAATTATGTTTTTTGTGTGAGGAAAAGTTTGTTCCAAGGCATAGGTGTCACAAGAGGCAACTGTATATGTTAACAATTGAAAGTGATAAAATGAAGATATTGGAATGGTAGAGGAATGGGAAAATGGTGATAAATTGTAGTTAGAGAACTTAGAGACACCTTAACTCTCTGTGATTGCCTTGACTGGGGTTGGTAATTTTCAGACAATGAGAATTCAAGGGAGTTGTGGTACTAGAACTTTGTTTCTACTCATTGATTCTAGGAGCTCTCATAATTTCATTGACAATAAAATGGCCAAGCAGTTGGGGTGTGTTCTAAAGACAATTTTTGTTGAGAGAGTTACTGCAGTCAACGACAATGAGCTATTTTTCAAAGAAATTTGTAAACAGTTCAAGTGGGGGTATGCAGGGAAATGTATTCCAAGTTGATTTTCTCATTTTACCACTAGACGACTTTGATATGATATTGGGCATATAGTGGTTGACTGATCTTGGAGACATTATGTGGAAATTTAAAGATTGCAAATGAAATTCCACATGGGAAGTCAGGAATGTTTGCTGCAAGGGGATAAGTGGCAAGAATTGAAGCTAGTTTGAAAAGCTAATATGCACAAATTGCTGATCAAAGAAGCTCAATTATCTCTTACATAATGCTTTATAATAATAGTCTAATTTGTTACTCTAGTTCTACAAACAATTCAATGGAAGAGGAATTATCTATGTTACTGATGGCTTTCCTGTAGGAGTTGTTGAAGTTTTACACAAGTTTTCTTATATTTTTTATGAACCAAAGGGATTTCCACCTCCCAGACAAAATGATTATCAAATTAATTTGAAATAAAGCTCAACCTATTTCTTTGAGACCTTATAGGTATGGGGCTCTTCAAAAGAAGGTAATAGAAAGGCTAACTCAAGAGCTGTTGGATGCTGGAGTAATATAGCATAGTCATTCACCATTTTCTGCACTAGTAATACTAGTAAGGAAGAAGGAAAATTCTTGGGGAATGTATATTGACTATAGGGGGTTGAATCAAATTACTATCAAGGACAAATTTCCAATGCTTATCATTGAATAATTGTTAGAGGAATTACATGGTGCTACAATTTTTACAAAGCTTGAACGAAGAGCTAGTTATCATCATATCAGGATGGACCCAAAGGATATACACAAGACAACTTTCAAAACTCACATGGGCCATTACTAGTATCTAGTAATGTTATTTGAATTGGTGAATTTTCATCCACATTTCAACATTTAATGAATTTAATTTTCAGGCCATACCTAAGGAAATTTGTTTTGGTATTTTTTTTTTTATGATGTTCTAATATACATCAGTAAGACGATAAGGATATGGAACATCTGAAGAAAGTGTTTTAGTTGTTACATAATAATTCTTTGGCAGTCAAACTAAATAAATGTAGTTTTGCAGTACAATAGGTTCATTATCTTGGTCATAGTATATCAGAAAGGGGAGTGGGTACATACCATGAGAAAATTAAAGCAATTCAAGAATGGCTAGTACCTTCTACTATTACGCAATTGAGAGGATTCTTGGGGTTAATTTGTTACTACCGCAGGTTTATTAGAAATTATGCTATAATATGTCAACCTCTGAATTGCTTGTTGAAGAAAAATGCAAAATTTGAGTTATTTGAATCACTACTAGAAGCACTCAACTCCCTAAAGAAAGCTTTGACTTCAGCCTTTTGTGCTAGATACCTGATTTTAATCAGGAGTTTATAGTGGAAACTGATGCATCTAATGGTGGAATTGGTGTTGTATTGCTACAACAAGGACACCCGATATCTTTTATCAGCAAAATATTATCAATGAAGCATCAAAGTTTATTATTATATGATAAAGAACTATTTACAGTGCTTTTTGCAGTGAAGTAATGGCATCAATTTTTAGTTGGCAGAGATTTTGTTTTTAGGACATATCACCAGCCCTTGAAATTCTTAATAGAACAGAAGTTGTCTACACCCAATCAATACACATGGCTAGCCAAGTTAATGGCATATGATTATGAACTTCAGTATAAACATGGAAAATTGAATGTGGTGGTAGATGCATTATCAAGAATAAATTCTCTAAAGGTGATTTTACAAGCAGTATATACTGTATCAACTGATTTGATGGATAGAATTAGCGACATATGGGAGAATAATGTATAGTTGCAGACCATAATTCAACAATTAGAGCAAGGGAAAATAATTAATCAACATTACTCTTGGTCCCAGGAACAATTAAGGATCAAGGGAAAAATTATGGTGGTAAAGGATAATAGTGTAAAACAAGAAATATTACAACACTATCAAAGAAGTATTCAAGGGGGTCATTAAGGAATTAATGCTACTTATAGGAGAATATTTAAAGTTTTTTATTGGAAGAGCTTATGGAAGCATGTAAGAGAGTTGGTGAGAACTTGTACAATTTGCTAGAGATTCAAACCTGAGTTAATAGCATCTCTTGGTTTGTTATAGCTTTTGTCAATACCTCACACTATTTTCTCTAATATTTCAATAGATTTTACAGAGGGACACTCAAGATCAAATGGAAATAATGTCATAATGGTGGCAATAGATAGGCTTACAAAGTATACCCATTTTATTTCTCTTTCATACCCTCATACAACAATTAAAGTGGCTCAGCCTTTCCTTGACAATGTATATAAATTGCATGGTTGTCCAGCTTTAATAGTGAGTGATAGAGACCCAGTCTTTAGAGTAAATTCTGGAATGAATTTTTTAAAATTTAGAGAGTAGAACTCAAACACTCCTTGGTACCATCCATAAACTGATGGACAAACCTAGGTGGTGAATAGATGTTTGGAGAGTTATTTGCGTTGCATGACAGGCAATATTCCTAAAAGTTGGATTACCTGGGTAGCTTTAGCTGAATATTGGTACAACACTTTTTATGATACAACAATAGAATTGATTCCTTTCCAAGAATTGTATCTGATACCTCCTCCTATACACCTACCCTATGTTTTTAAGGACTCGGCTGGTAAAGCTATTGATTTGCTACTCACAGATAAGGAAGTTGTCATACAATTGCTCAGATATTCACTCTCCAAAGTATAACAAAGAATGAGAATGCAAGCCAATAAACAAAGAACTAATAGAAATTTACCAATTGGTGACATGGTATATATTAAACTTCATCCTTACAATCAGTGTGCAATAATTGCAAGGGAATTTCCTAAATTGGTAGCTAGAAATTATGGCCTATACAAGATTATAAATAAAATTGGCAAGTGTGTTGAAGGAAGGGTTATGGGTGTCTAAATTATGTAAATATATAAGCATGCAAGTATGCACTTAATACTACAATGGTTCCGTTATACCGCAAGTGTACGGGTCGTCAAGTAATACGTTGTGGGTGAGCACGAGGGTCATATTTCACTTAATCAATAGCCTAATCATTTACACTCTTTCTTAGGTTTACATGTACAACACTATTAAACAATACAATTAGAGACGACATTAAGCACATTTAGAAGGAGTTCGGAGTATGTACTATAATCATCTTGATTATTAATTATGATAGTCGTCGTTAAATGTTAATCGTGTTTTAGGTTCAAACCGGGGAGGAGGGGATTCAAAGCCCTACTAGCCCCTATAGTCCATGACAACTAGGTCTAAATCACTAGGAACTTCAAATGGAATCTCTTCTACCCTAGCCTTCAATGTTTGTCTTAAGTATGGGAATCCCATGAGAAGAGACCAATCAGACCTAAGCCTAACGGACGATCAATCCCTAATCTGGAAACCTAGCTATGCCTAACCTCTTAGAACATGCATGGATCTATCATGGATTGAGTGTCATCAATATGGGGGCATATCCTCCTCATCCACCTCAACATATAATAATCAATTAAGAATATGCAAAAATTACGGAAACTAGAACAATTGATATTAATCAATCAAGATTAATAAATAATAACCGAGGGCCCTAGGTTCTTATGAATTATAACAAGTAACGCATCAAAGCACAAGAATACCACAAGTCCAAATAAAGAATAGATAAGCTTTTAATGTATTCCTAGACTAACTCCCTCCAATAGTTCTCCGAAGATAGGGATTTGATGATCCCAAGGTTGTCCAATGTTATGTGTCACTCACGCCTCTCTAATGATGATCTTGGAATATACCTGTCACGCGCGATCTTCTCCGATGATGCTCGTTGACGTACTCTTGAGAAATTAGCCGGAATCTGTTGGAATAAGGAAGCAACACCATTTCCCGCCGCTCATATGTCCAAAAATCCGACCGCCCTAGTCTCTTCTACAAAAGAGTCTCCCTAAATTTAAAGAATACTAGGGTATTTATAGTAATCGGCTTCGCCACAGCCTCACCATGGGCGTTGTGATGCCTGTTGTTAGTAAGTTGTTGTTTGGGGTCCAAGGCGCGTCCTGGCACGGTCTTTAGGAATTATGTGTTTTGACAACAACCATTATGGACTTCACAATGGCCATTGTAAGGCCATTATAACTTCTATACTGCTTCTAGTGAGCTCATGCTTCCATGGCTTGATCACGATAGTGGTGAGTGTAGACAACAGATGTTGTGTGTTACCATAACTCCCGTTGTGAGTTGTGGTGCAACCTTGATTTAGCAATTTGCTTCATTTTGCTTCAAAACGTCCTCACATTTGCTTCTTTCTTTTTAAAACAAAAATAAAAGTCATTGTGAACAAAAGAATGAAATTCCATCCTAATGAGATGCTAAACAAGCACAAATTTCATGCTAGATGTAGTGTAAATGATATAGAAAATATGATCAGTTTAGCACTTATCATGTGCCTACAAATTAGATCTTCCAGCTAATTCTGCCATACATCCTGTATTTCATGTGTCTCTGTTAAAGGCTGCATTGACAACAAAATAAGAAGCAATAGCTCTATCTCCTTCAAGTCTTTTATTTTGCAAGGTTGAAGCCATTGCCAATTCTAGATCGAAGGTCAATAAAAAGTGGAAATATGGTTGCAACTCAATGGCTTATACATTAGACGAATTCATCTCCTACAGATGTAACTTAGGAATTTGCTGAAGATTTATGATTATGGTTCCCTAACTTTTCCCATGGGGACAAGGGAATTTTAAAGAAGGGAGTGGTTATATGAAGCATTTTGGTAGGGTGTAGGAGTGCTGCAGGTGCTGCTATTGTGAAGCTGATGTATGGTTAGAGAATAAAGTAGTTGAAAGAATAGAGAAATGAGGGTATGTTTGAATGGAGGTTTGGTTGGTAGTTAATGTTGAGTAAGAAGTTAATTACAAATGTGGCAACATTGTATTTGTTGTAGAAGCTGAGTTGGAGTAGTGTAATATGACTCAAATGAGACTTTAAATCCTGGCCACAAGATATTTTAAAAATTCAAAGTCTACAACAAACACTAATAATAACAACTTATTCTAGTAAAAAAAAAATATGCTTTCTACTTGACAAGCACTGCTAAGTTGTACACTAGTCTACTTTACTCCTAATTTGAAAAAAAGTTAAACCCAAAATTATAAGCTTGACAACCCATTAAGTAACCCACTAAAAAGTAATTGAGATCATACAATGGTTTAGGAACACAATTCAAGAATCAAGAAATAACCATAAATCTAGACAAGTGTCACTCCCCAAACTCCACCAGGAACATTGGCAAACTTGCCACATATGTATCAAGATGGGCCCCACTATGAATGCAAGTTCTTAGAAGACAGATAATAGGAGTAATTAACAATGCAAACATAAATTTACATACATCAAAATTAGCATTGGACACAAAAGGGCAATAAAATAACTAAACGGGCTCCTCCACATATCCATTGAGTGCACTATTTACCTATCCGGCAATGCTCAATGTTGCCCCATAGGTAATTAAAGAAAAAAAAAATATTTACTAGCTATTTAACTCTACATGGGTAATACTAACAAAAAAAAACTAATAGTTATAATAATAATAATAACAACAATATAGATAACATTACTTATCCACAGACATCTTCAAGGTATAATTCAATTAAATAACACTTTGCATATTAAGGGATATAGTAATTACTCCATTATACTGTGACATACTCCATCAGATCCCAAAGCTTGGACCTAACAAGCCCATCACCATTACAAAAAATTTCAAGACAGCTAGAGTCTTTCCTCTCACACCAAAGTCATATGATTCATATTTCTTAGGTATAAGATTCACATTTTTATATAAAATATTCACATGTCTCAAATACTTTATTAACATTCTCATATACCAAATTCACATTTCTTAGATACCACTGATGGTCCAAAACATAATTCAAGTAGAATTTCTTGAGTATCTGGATCAGAGTCTCAGATGCGCAAAAACACTAGAGTTACAGATGTGCAAATGCTCCAGAATATGAGATGTGCTTTAAAGCCAAAATATCATATATATGTCAACAAGGCCAATACAATTCACCAACATAATAAACAAGCTTTCCGAAAGCAATAGTAAGAACAAATTATTCAATCTTTCACAAAATTAAATAAAGTTAACACCATGTTCTTTACCAAAGTTTTATTAGAGTATAAGGCTGTCACCATATAAATCCCTTATATTACCAAACTTATAGCAAGCTTACACAATATGAAAGATGTAATTATTTTCATTATACATTATGTTAGGTTTCTAATATAAAAATTCTAGAATACAATCATAAGTATATATATGAACACATGTACATTAACCAAATTGGTAATGAGACATTTGATATAACATGTAATAATATTTGTGTATCAAGTCAAGTAGATATCATAGAGCAAGTAACAATAGTATTGGAAAATAGTTATAAAAGCTTTCCATATCATTTTTACAAAACATTGCTATATTAAGGGTCTATTTGGGTAGGCCAAAATTATGGCATAATTCGTATAATATGCCATAATTTAACATTTTCTGAGAATTCTGCTATATGGGTTGTTTGGGTACTTATTTTAGATTACAAAATTATGGCATAATATGGGCATATTATGTCATAAAAATATATTCCACTAAAAGTGGAATATTTTCTCATTGTAAAAGTCTCTCTCTCTTTCTCGATCTAGCCACTGGCGACCAGTCCACCGGCGATCCGGCTGGCCTCTGGTAACCCAGGGTCCACCTGTGGCCCCTCTAGTGACCGGACACCGTCTGACCAGCCTCCAGCGGTCCACCAATGGTCCGATCATCCTGTCTCCGTAATTTTTTTTATTTTATTAACCAAACACTCATTCTGTAAAGATAATGTATGCCACAATTTTTGTAATAATCATTTGCACTTTCTATATAATAAAATTATGTCATATGTTTTTATTTTGTAACCAAACATGCCCTAAAAGATAAAACCCATTTAAGTTTGACCTACACTTAATTAACCTATTTGTTGAATTAAATTGCCTAAGCAACCTTCTTGCGTGAAAGTAATCAAGGTCATCGTACTTTTAGACACTCATAACATTCAGTACATAATTATGCATGCAACTTACTCATGAAAGTGAAAATTCTCTCTTGATGTTACAGTGACACTTCACAGTAACTGCTATCATATCTTGCTACAATAATATGGTAATAGGCCACATTGAAACTACATTATTGGACCCTAAATTTAGAGGCACTGCCATGCACCTACTCATATATAGACATGAGTAGTAAGTGGACTCAAAAATTCTCTAAAGTGTGTGATTATATAAAAGATTGATACGAAAAATTTTCAATTTTCCAAACAAAAGAACTATGACTTATCACTAGAAATAAATATAAGTCATAATTTCCCATGAAATACATTCCGATGTTTATGTTGGAAAAACTTGTGCATTCATACTTCAAAATGTTTAATTAATTGTTTAAGACTAGGTACTTAACTCAGTATCCTACCGAACCACTCTTAACTTTCGGTCCTCAACACTCCTCATGAGAATCTCAAGGCTCTCATTCAAGGTTCTTTGCACCACTCCCTAACTACATGCACACACACCAACAAACACATAACTAGGCTAGTAGTGACATCACATAAAAGCTATCCCAACCCTATGAACTGACTAGCATTATCACACTTGTCGAAGTGTTTCCCAACTCCAGTGGGTTCAAATTCTAGTGACCAGTAGCAACCTCTCATCTTTGACTCTTAGCTTCCTTCTTCTTCCTATCCTCTTCGCCTCCCTTTCTATTTTCTTTGATTTCTCTCCCAAAACCAGCATCTCACTCCCTAACTAAACACAAATCCCTAGTTTCAAGCCACAACTAGTGACGACCTATATTATTGTATGAACAATAATAATTACAATAATGCTACAATACCGTGTGTGTTGATCTAATGTTGTTACAACATCACAATAAACTAGTAATATAACAATGCTCACTAGTAAGCTATTACAGCATCATAGCAACAAGCCAAATTAAGACTATAGTATATATTATAGTTATTAGCTGAAATGAAGAAATACAATTAGTTACAATGACTATGATGAAATTACCATTCATGTACTTATTTATATAACTCACACTTATAGCTATGTATCTACCACTATAACCAATTACATAAAGAGACACCAACTTTAGGCCTTAACCTTCTTAATTGCAAAATAATTCCATTCTCATAAGTAGTACATGGGAATAAATCTCCATGTTCTGACATACTAACTTGCTAGCTTATGGGAATATCCATATCTGTTCACCTCATATAAGGTATAAACATGTCATCCGTATCAACATCCCACTCCCTACCTAAATTCTAGAAACCATTTTATTAAATGCTTGAATTCAACTCTTATAGGCCTTTCTTCAAACACCTTTTATGTATTCTTCCAAACACCGATGTTGGCATACAACCCACTCATGAATTTAAGCATAGCTTATAAATACATCAATGACCATTTTGAAGCTGGCATGATTAAACCTCTCCATATATATATATATATATATATATATATATATATATATATAACCAATCACAAGAATAAAATCACTACAAAAAAAATTATAGGTTTGCAATGGGTATTTGTAACGGATGCATTCCGTTGCACTTTTGCAACAGAATTGGAATAGCTTTGCAATGACATTAAAAATTTGCAACGGATTTTGTGACGAGACAAAAAAATTTGTTGCAAAAATAGTGGGACCATTTTGAAATGGATTTGCAACCTATTTTTGTGACAATTTTGCAATGGATTGGCAATGGCATAAATTTCGGGTACAAAAATATGGAGGAAAGTGCGCGGTAGAAATTTTGCCACGACTTTACAATGGACTAGCATTGAATCCGAAAGCATTACAATTTTGCAACAGGAATTTGCAATGGAATGATTCCATTACAAATTTCCATTGCAAATTTGCAACAGAAACTTGCAATGGAATTATGATATTACTAAGTAGCAACAAAATTGTAACAAAGCTGCTATGGATTTGTATTTTATTTAATTTTCTAAAATTTATATAATTTCTAAATTTTTTGTTTATATTATATAATTTTTAGAGAAATTAAATGTACTTTATTTAAAAAAAATTGGATATAATGATGATGTAATACAATACTATACGTTTGATATATAAATACACCTACTAAGATATTATAAATTTAATTAATGATAATATAGAATACTATATATTTAAATTTAAATAAATATGTTTATGTGTTGTCACCTGTGAATCGAGCTTTATTATTAATGATCCTATAGAATACTAAGTTATTTCATTTTTTTAATCAAAAATTGATATATATATTAAAATAGTAATCACACGAGTATTTTCATAATTAAATATTAAATTTGGTTATTAGTCCCATAACTATTTCCATATTACCTTAATATTTTCATATTAAATTTAAAAATGAAGTTATAGCCTTAATCAAAGTTCTTTTCACTTATACCAAAATTTAACCTTCCCTCTTTTACCAAATTTTAGGGCTGGGCGAAGTTTGCCACCAATCGCCGGCTCTCTTTAACCCACAGTCGACATTCTTCAGTTCTCCGACCGTCCTCTCCTCGGTCGTCATCGACCCAAAAACCCATCTTCACATCCCTCCTCGCTAACAAGACAACTCACTAATCACATAAGGAAGAGCATATCCACAAGAAGCTTAGGAAGAAGCATATCAGCATCATCAACAACAGCACCACCATCACCTCCTCATAGGTGAGATGACTCACTAATCGAGCAGCAAACTCTTCTTTAGAAAACTCATTGATCCCTCAGCAAACTCTTCATCAGCAAAAACACCACCATCACCTCCTCGCCGATGTGTGATATTTTCCCATTTCTTTTTCTGCACTAAAGTTGCTCGATCTTTTGTTTCAATGAACTTGTTAACTCATCTTTGTCGCACGTGCGCAAGGTCTGAGTCATACTAATTCGATGGCTCTCACCCCTCATCATCTCCTCTCCGGCCCGATGGACCTAAAAATCCATCCCCTGCCAAACACTTGAAGCAGAAGAAGGTTGTCTCTTCTTATAGCAGTGACGCATCCATCGACTTCTCCCCTCCGTTGCCTCGTCATCGTCATCGTCATTTATGCTTACCTTTCACTCATGGGCTTCCTCTTTGGGTTAATGCTATGATCTTTCTGTATTTGGAAAATACTTGTCTTTGTTTTCACTAGCCTCCATTTGTTTTCTAAAGTAGGGGCCGTTGTTTGTTTTCATCCCCCAATAGGAAAATGTTTTGTTTCCATTGCTTGACTAGAGAATTTTGGTCATTTTGGTACTGTCCTATTCCATTTTCATTGTTTTCTTCTTAATTTGAATAATCCCATGGACAAAGAAAATAATAACTGCCAATTCTTTTGAACTTTCACTTCTATTGATCGTGTGATCATGTCTTTTTCTATTGTACCTTTTTCTGTTAACTTGATATTGATAATTGTTGTCTATGAACTTATGTTTTCTTGTAAACTTGGCCTACTTACTAGCATATGAAAAGTTGAATTCAGCAATAAACTTTTGTGTATACTTGTCAAACTCTCTTCATCAATAAGGCTACTTCTAAATACTTGATATTCTGGTTCATGCATACACTTTCACAAATCATTTTACTTGTATCTATGGTTAGGAACTAAGACTATGCGCACATGAAGTACTTTGGTTTGTAATCACTATCTTGTTTTCATTTTAATTAGTGTGACAAATGTATAGTTTATTGGCTATCGATTTGATAGGATAATGAAGGGTGTTACTGAGAATTTATTGGTGGATCATTTGTGCAGACAAGCATTGGTTTGATTGAAGGTAGTTGGCAACTTATTTTTACTACAAGACCAAGAATAGCATCACCAATTCAAGTAAGTTAGCATAACTTACCGATGTATATTTGCAAATTTTTTTTCCAATATTTGTTGTTTCCATGAACTTTTGATTTAGTTGGTTAATTTTATTAACATGTTATGTATTTATTTTTCCAAGTGCAATGATTGTTTCTGATCACTGAGAATTATAGTGCAGACAATTAATGGAAATGTAGTTTATTAAAAGTTATTTCATTCCATACTCTGAGCTTCACCCTTTCCTTTATGGTCAATGTTTAGAAGTTGTCTATTCATAGTAAAATTATATTTGCTTCATTAAAAACCAAAATTTTTTTTCCTTGCCTTATGTATGCATGACATTTCTAAATTCCATTGTGAACTTTTGGCTTCACCGAAGTTATGATGATTGCTTCAAATGTTCTTCATGCTGGCAGAGAACCTTTGTTGGCGTTGACTTCTTTAAAATCTTTCAAGAGGTCTACCTGAGAACAGATGATCCAAGAGTATCCAATGTTGTAATATTCTCTGATGCAATAGGTGAACTGAAAGTTGAGGTTGGTAACTAATGCCTTTATTTAGGAACTTTATAGTGAGATTACCTTTATTTGGGTTTAACAAAAAAGGCCATAATTTGATTTACTCATTAGGAGAACACCCTGAAACCATTATTCACTTCATAATATCTTACAAACCTTTTAGTAATAGGTGATTAAAAAATTGAGTTGTTTTGTCTGTGTAGTTGTTGATAATTTCATGTCTTTGGTGTGTTGATCTGCATTGTTTTCTTTTGTTGTTTCAACAAATGTTCCTGCATTCACATCTTTCATGAATACAATGGACAGTAAAACCTTGTTTATGATGATACATAGACAAAAATGAGACAATTATTGTTTATAATTTTTTATGAAAATATGCATAAAGAATCAATTAGTATGCTTACACACATAGTTGTTGATACTTTTTCTCCAAGAATAAATTATTTGGATTCAAGTACTGTTCTTCTCTCATATGCTATAATATAAAATTAATCTTTCTCTTGCTTTTGCATGTGTTCATAGTGTTGTCTATTATGAAGTGCATGTGCTTTTGAGTTCCAAATATTGGCTAGCAAAAGAGCTAGTGTTTTATTTTGTTTCTTCTGCTCAACAATTTGCCACAAACTTACCAACTCAACTGATTTTTTAACTGATCAAGAGTATTAATCTTCTTCTTAACATTAACTACCTTCATGCATAGTTGTCCTGTGTGTATATATATATACAGTATTAATGTTTGTGTTATTTTTGGCCATCTGATCATTTCTGGACGGTGGTAAACATATTTCCAATTTTATTGATTTGGTGCATGTTTGGTGGTGGTTGGTTGAATCTATGCTTAGAAATTATGAAACATGGAGAATAATGACTAATTTAATAAAGATGCTAATGATTCTTTTCTACTTTTGCAAGATAAGCAGCTTTGATCCTACTCTTAATTGAGTTTGTTCATGGTGGCTTAAATTATTGAAATTACGAAGATTATCCTTGTGTAAAAAGAACAGGAATTGATAACGAGAAGAGAGGAAGAAATCCTATAATTTTAGGTATATTTTTTTATTATGCCATCCATGGATTTTATTATGTTATCCTATGTCATGGCATGTTATATGGTACATTAGTACAAGTTGACTATACTCAAAGGAAAATTTAATTTTTTTAATTAAGCTTAATTTTATAGAGTTGTAAAATAAGTAAGGATGATGGCCAAGTAAATCTTATCATAATTTTTTTTTTTGGATTAGTAAAGAGTTATCTCTTTATGATTGAAACTGATGTGCTGGTTCTTATTAAATTAAAGAGAATCTTCATTGGTGCTTGAATGTTTGGTGATGCAAATTTTCAAAGTAGACTTATTCATTGACTAAATTGTTAGAAAAGTGATAAACATGTCAAAAAGATTATTAGTTGTTCTTTTTTCCAATTAAAATTTTCTTGTGATTAATTCATTCTTCAATTGCCATCTTTGTGAATGCTACTTTAGAGATACAAAACATGCGCCCAGATAGACAATGGATGCATCAAAGGAGAACAAGAGGATTAATTGATCCAACTTTTATAGTTGGGGTAAATACATTTGTGGAGTTTGCTAAGGCTCACCCGAATTTTCTTGATGGTCATTTGATGAGATGTCCATACAACCATAAGAAATGCCAGAATCAAATTTTTTTGGATGAAGATATTGTTAAAGCAAACATTGCTAAGTATAGATTTGTGGAGAATTATGAAACCTAGATCCATCATGGTGAAAGAGATGATGGTGATATATTTAGAGGATATGTGGTGGGAGAGGTGTTCGAGCAATATGTTGGGATGAGAATATGTCCGCATTTGGGACAATGATTCATGATGATGTAGGGCCTTCATTTCAACCACATGATATTCAAGACAAACTGACCCTAGCAGTTCAACATATTTATGATATGTTAAGTGTAGAAAAACAAGAGTTATGGTCTAATAATCTTAATAGAATATCAAAGTTATCTATTGTTGCTCACTTAATGAAGAAAGGTTGCTGGATTCTATGAAAAGAAATAGTTAGTTAGAGGGTTGAGGTTACCAGTTGAATAGATTGATTGTTGTAAAAGAGCTTACATGTTGTACTGGGTGAAGATAGTGAAATGATAAGTTGTAAATTATGTGGCCATAATAGGTACAAGAGAGGTAGAATTGATTCTGGTAGCAGAAAAATAATGGTACCATATAAGAAAATATTCTTGATAAGTGCTCGTGTATAAGTAATACGAAGTATACTTTTCTTACATTGAGAATTACTTTTATCAGGTTGTATCACTTATTTGTGTGTATTTGTATTCTTTTGTGCATTTAGGGTTGTGGAGACAAGTTTGGAAGAAAGGAAGCAAAAATAGATCATGGACGTAATTGTTGAGGAGACTCTTGGACCAAGCAAGGATCAAGGCACAAGTTGTAGACATGTGAGTGTGTGCCAACCTCCTTAGTGCTCAAGTGAATATACAAGTTGGAGGGGCACAAATGCAGTCACACTCATAGAACATTGAAGAGCTTCATCAACGTGTTTGAAAGTAAGAGGCGACGCGATCTACCACATGGTTGTGTGCCCAACTTAGCGGCCTCAATGATGAGAATGAAGTCGGGAGCATTGTAGCGAAATCTTTATAGCAAAATCACTTTAGCAAAGTACTGTTCACAAGTTACTATAGTAGTATTGTTCACAGAAAGCAGGAAAACGCAATCGGGAAATCCACACTGGAATGTGGAAATTCCACACGGCCATGTGGATGCCCGATTTTAGCCCTATAAATACCGCGATTCAAGTTTTATTTGGGGATCTTTTTCCTATTTTTCGCCCATTTTTTTGGCAGAGCGTGTCTAGGGTTTGGAGAGGTTTTTGCGAAGCTTTAGGAGTGGTTCTACGGCATCAACATTGACATCCTTCGGAGGAGAGTTATTAGGGAAGCTTTCGACGACATCAATTCGGTGAGGTATGTCCTAGGCTCGACATAGGAGTCCTTGGAGAAGACGAGGTGGTTCTTGAAGACCATCGACACGGACAACAAGGGGGTTATCTTTATGGATTGAATGCAGTTAGATTTGATTTCATTGTCGATTTTGTATTGCTCCATGGAGAGCTAAACCCCTAGTGGGTGCTTGGACTTGTAAACCCTATAATGATTTTGTTTTATTAACTTTTATTATGCTTCTTTAGTTGATGATTTAATTGAGTTTCAATCTTGAATGCTTATTGTGTTGATTTTCCCTTAAAGTGACACTGGTGTTGAGAATCCATCTAGGTAATCCATTGAAAGTGTGGCAACTTCATTAGAATTAGACTAAACTAGATTGAAGAGAGTCAAGAGAGTGAGTCGAGAGGTAGTGGAACTTCCCCTTTCTCTTACGGTGTGATTTATCCTACCTCCACATACCAAGAGTTCTTTGCAATCACAATAGAGTGAAGTGCTAATAGATGAACTCCACTGGGGCTTAGTTGCGTGAGCAACAGAGTGAAATGTTGAAGTGAATCTTAGTGCTGGGGCTTAATTGTGATTAGGGATCTTTCGACTGGACCAAAGGGTTAGATCTATATTAGAGAATAGGGTTTATCACTTAGAGTGCCTAGAACCCCAAGTAGTCCTACACAGTGTGAGATGTTGAAAGTATTCCTTTCCGCCGGGACATAGTGTATAGGGCTAGTCATGGTTGACCTTAGGTTTGGGACATTGTATCTTTGGATTTCCAAAACTCAATAAACGTCAATTAGGAATTATAATATTAGTCTTGCACTTGAAACAATAGTCCTAGGGTGAGCATTGTCCAGGTGCCCCATCTTACTCTTGATTAATCTCTCCGGTTACTCTTGCTTGCTTTCTTGTCTCTCTTTTACTTTTCTTTACATTAATATCTCCATTTCACTCACAATTGGTTTTTAATTAGCTAAATAGTAATATTTCTTGTTCTAAGCATCTATTCCCTGTGGATTCGACTACCCACTCACTGGGGTATTTTATTACTGCGACGACCCGTGTACTTGCGGAATACTCACACAAAGGGTGTGTCAGTTCTACTTCCGTTTGACTCCTCATCTTCAAAGGTTATATGCATCTAATGCTACTATTACACACATGAGATGGCATTTTGAGCATGAAATGGAAAAGTATTGTGTAATGCTGCATTACTTAGATTCTCCTGCATGGAAACACTTTGATAACATGCACCCATCATTTTCATTAGAATGTAGGAATGTCAGATTGGGTTTATGCACAGATGGGTTCCAACCATTCGAGGAATTTGTTTAACAATACTCATCATGGCTAGTAATTGTCACACCATAAAATTTACTATCTTGGATGTGCATGAAAGATGAGTACATGTTCCTTTCTATAATTGTTCCTGATCCGTCAAATCCAAAGGATACATTAAATGTGTTTCTAAAACCTTTGATAGCTAAGATAAAAGATTTGTGGGAGATTAGAGTGGAGACTTATAATGCCGTGAGCAAACATAATTTTAGGATGAGAGTTGCATCGATGTGGACAATTAGTGATTTCCTAAGCTTTCAATGTTGTCCTGCTGGAGTATAGTAGAAAAACTAACATTCCCATATTGCATGGAAGATTTAGATGCTTTCACTCTGACAAAATGTGGGAAAACATCATGGTTTGATAATCATCATAAGTTTTTACTGCCAAATCATCCTTACAGAAGGAATAAGAAGTGGTTCCTAAAGGAAAATTTAGTAAAGAAATATGGATCTCAAGTAAAATCTGGACTTGAAATACTTGGAGAAATTGAGAGTTTCAAGCTTCAAAAGATAAAAAAATTAGATGGAGTGGAAATAAATTTTGATATAAAAAACCATTGTAACAAATGTAGGTGGAAGAAATGAAGTATATTTTGGGATTTTTCTTATTGGTAGGCAAACCTCATTAGGCACAATTTGGATGTAATGCACATTGAGAAGAATTGCTTTAATAATATTTTTAACACTGTGATGAATGTATATGGTAAATCAAAAGACAATGCAAAAACTAGAGAGGATTTGAAGGAATTTTGCAATAAGCCTGAGTTACATATAGATGAAAGAACAAAGAGGTTTCCAAAGGCATGTCACATTCTCATTAGAAAACAAAAAGAAGAATTGTGAATTGGTTGAGGGAGCTTAAATTTTCAGATGGGTATGTCTCAAATATGGGTAGATATGTGGACCAACGCAAACTGAAATTGTTTGGCATGAAAATCCATGATTGCCATGTTTTCATGCAACGATTGATACCCATTACATTTCGAGAGCTACTTCCACCAAATGTATGGGAAGCATTACAAAATTGAGCATTTTTTTTAAAGATCTCAATGCTTGAGTCATTAAATATGAGGATATGCAGAGATTGGAATGGAAAATCCCAATAAGCTTGAGAAAGTATTTTCTCCAAACTTTTTTGATTACATGTAACATCTCCAAGTTCACTTAGCATATGAAGCACGAATTGCTGGACCGATACAATATAGATGGATGTATCCCTTTGAAAGGTATAAAAATGATTTTTTTAAGAAATTTCTATCAAATTTAAAAATATTTAATTGTATTCATATATAATTTTAAGCATGATGAAATATATGTATCTGTGTATATTGAAGAATAATGTGAAAAATAAAGCTCATGTTCAAGGATCATTTTGTGCATATTACTTCAAGTCACATATTCATACAAGACATCGAAAAGTGGGAGGAAATGATGACAATACTAATTTTGATATGCAAGCATATCCTGAAATGCTTTCAATTTTTAAACCATCTGGTGGTCATTTGGGTCTAAAGAAAACATGACATTTAGATAAAAAAATATCATGCTGCTCGGACATATGTTTTATTAAACTATGATGAAGTTCAACCATACATCAAGTAAGCGATACAAATATATTTTACTACTTCATTTTCAATTGATCTTAATAATTCACATATATGATCTAGTTTATTTTCTTCAATTTAGACTATATGAAGAATGTGTAAGGGCAAATCAACCTAATATTCAAAATCATGAAATTGACCATCTGTTGGAAACAGAATTTGCGTTGTGGTTTGATAATTTTGTGAGTGCCCCAGCCTAATCATATCGAAAGCATACCAAATTTTTATGGTCTATTAATAACTTTCCATGTTTATGTATTTATATGATACACAGGCACACCATCCTAGTTCAAAGATCATGAATGAATGGTTAAAATGCCTTGCTGCCCAACCAATGCATAAGGTTAAAACATAGAATGGTTATTGTGTAAATGGCTACAAATTCCGTACAGAAAACCATGGATCTTCTAAGAGCACAATGAATAGTGGAGTGTGCATTAAGGGATCCCAATGTATGTGATAGTGAGCTCGAATTTTTTGGAAAGTTAATTGAGGTGGTGAAATTGGAGTATGACGGATGGGCAATGAAAAAGGTCATGTTATTTAAATGCACATGGTTTGATCCGATACTACGAATTGGTACCAGGATTCACCCACAATATAAGCTCATTGATATTCGTAAGAATAAAGCATATAACAAATATAGACCATTTCTTCTTGCAACTCAAGCTGCAAAAGTTTTTACTCATCATATCCTTCATTGAGAAGATGTTGTAATGATTGGTTAGCTGCTTGTGCAATTAAGGCTAAGTCTATTGTGGAGGTAGTTGGATTGTATGCATCATCAATTTGTAATGCTTTTCAAGGAGATGAAGCGCAAGTACATGAAATTGAAAATCATGAGAAAGAAGTATCTCTAAATTCATTCGATGGTGCATTCATTGAAATTGATGGTATGGATATTGAAGAAGAAGTAATTCAAGAAGGAGAAGTGAGTGAAGAAGATGATGAAGATGAAAAAAAGGAAGACGAAGTAGATGCTTTTCATGATGAAGATGAATAGAACAAGTTGGATATATTTGTTTAAGTTTTTTTTTTAATTTTTCATTGTTGCAAATTCTTGACAGGTATATATTTTGAATTTGTATTGTTAGTGTTGAGTTCATGTTTTTTTTTATAGATATGACTAGGAGAAATTGTTCGTCCATTCATCAAGGAAGTAGTATGCCTACATCTCAAGCTAAGTACACAGGGGCATCTACGTCATTTTCAGCTACTGATGTACAGAGCAACACTAATCCCCCTACTTCTCCTGATGTACTACAACTCCTGCTTCTATTTTTATGCCATCTACTGTTGCTCTTACTGCAGCTTCTATGCCTCCTCCTACAAGCACTACTCCAGTTATTATTCCACCTACTACAATCGCATCCCCTTCAACTATTTTTGCTCCTAATGAGTGTGCATTTATAGGTGATAGTGGCTCTTCATGCTAGATTCATATTTATGTGTTGTCTGACAGGTAAAAAAATCTATGCCAAGAAAGAAAAAGATAAAATATAAAAAATTTACATGTGTATTTTTGTATTTTAAAATTGTACAAATCTTCATTAACATTCATTGTATTATGTTTTTAGCTTTGTGCTGCACGGTCATGCTATTTTTAAATTTATTACCGAGAAAATGAAGGAGAGGCAGTTCAAAGAAGGATACACATGGTCCAATATTGATAAGCACACACATGAATTTTATTGGAGAAAGTTTAAGGTACAATTATGTTTTAATTTGTGTAGTAAAATTTAGGTAATTATAATATTATTTTTGTTGCGTTAATTTATTGGTAGTTCTTATTGGTTTTTTATGAATGAACAAATTTTTAATTTTTATTGTTTTGATTTTTGCAGCAACATTATTATTGTCCCATAAAAGAAGAGTATGCTATCAAAGTAGCTTGGGAAAAAGACTATCGAGGCCATTATAGTCAGAATTTATGTAGGTGGCACAAGTCTTACGAAAAGAACGGTAAAAAGCATGTTTGGGTTAAAGATGAAATTTGGAACAAAAATGGTTAGAGCATTGGAACAAAGAAGAGTTCAAGCGTAAGTCCAAGCAAGCCTCAATTAATCGGTGTTCTGAGACAAGAGGCAACGGTGGTGGAATTAGTAGGCATCTAGGAGGCTCGTCATTTGTTGAGTATGCTATAGACTTGGTAAATATTTCAAAATTTATTAGAGTTTTTTTCCTTTCAACATTTAAAAAAAAAATTCTTGATTTAATTTTAAAGTTTATACATTGTCCTTACTAAGTAAACTTGTTATAATTTTTTTTATGATTTTGTTTTATTAGAGTAAGACACTTCAGAGGACACCTACTACGTTTGATATCTTCTGCAAGACTCATGTGAATAAAGAAAGAAAATGTGTTAATTCATGAGTACAGGAGGTTTATGTAATTTTCAAAATTTATTTCATATTATTTTATTGATTTGTAGATTATTTCATACATATTGTAATTAACGTTATTATAATTAATTACAGGATGCTATGCAGAAGATGGTTGAGATTGCTTCTCAAACATTATCAAATGGTTCACAACCTTCACCACTTGATATGGATGCTATGTACTTGGAGGCTTCTGGTGGAGAAAAGAAGAAGGGAGTTTATGGTCATGGTTCTCACGCATCAAACTTGCACATGATAATACATTAGAATTTTTGTGTGCTATATTTTATTAAGATGATAATGTTAGAATTCATTGATGCACATGATAATAGGGTTTTAGCGAATTTGTATTGGATTTGTCTTTAATCCAAAATGTCGTTGCAAATCTATTACAAATTTGTAACCTATTTGCAAGGGACTTATTCTGCATCTATTGCAAAGTTGTTACAAATTTGTAATGATTTGCAAGGGACGTGTTATGGACCAATACAAAACTATTATAAATTTTGCAACCAAATTGCAAGAGACTTGATATGGATCCATTGCAAATTTGTTGCAAATTTGCAACTGCTTTGCAATGGAATTTGCAACACATTTACAATAGATTTGTCTGGGATCAAAATATCTGTTGCAAATCCCTTGAAAATTTACAACCCAATTATAACAGACTTTACAAAGGAATGGTTGCAATTCCATTACCAATTTATAATTTATTTGCAACTGATTTAATACTAATCCGTTGTAAGGAGGTTGCCTATTTATTGCAAAAAGTTTTGCAACAGATTAGTTCTCATCGCAAAAATTTGCTACGAGCAAAAAAAACAACAGCATTAATCCATTACAAAGCAGTTACAAAATGCATAGTTGCAACAGAATTGCAATGAATTCGACCATTACAAAACTGTAAAATTTTTGTAGTGAATTAAAATTCCATGCACATGGACTCACACATAATATAACTATTACTCACCACTTCATGATTAATAGCCACACAAATGGTTGCCTTTAGCATTTGGCCCCTAGATTCAACAACAACTCCATCAAATCCCCCTGAAGTACCATTATGTTAAGTGATTCCTAAATATGAGTGAGGAACCGGTCACTCCAAGAAATATTAGAAAGAAAGATTGATAGATTACTCAACAAAAGTCATAATCATTCATGAAAAGCACCTACTGAAAATAAATACAAAGCTGTGATTATAAGAACATGCAAACTAATAACTCCCCACTAACATTGAGGAGGATGCACATCTATGATGTTTACGGTTAGACATCATTGACAAGTTCAAAAGCAAATTAAAAATCTGTAGAATTAAGTAAACATGCTTTACATAACATAATCTTCATTCCAATTGGGCTTCTTTAAGCTGCGTTTGGGCTTCTTTTCCTTATCAGGCCCAATGGCCATATCACAATATGTGTGTATGTATATATAAATATATAAGAATATGTAAGTATGAATTTGTCTTTTAACTATACCAATGTATACTACAAATCCAACATTTCAATTTACATCTCTAACAATGCCAAATGCTTTCCGCATTTCAATTCATTAATTTTCCTTCCATTTTCAAGCTAAGTGTCATCAATTCACAGTAAAACAAGAATAAGATAAAGTTTTGCTATAAAAACAAGGGTAAACTACCCAGATAGTCCGTAAACTATGGGGTTATTACTATTTTTGTCACTGAAGTTTAAATAATTTCAATTGCATCCCTAAACTATCTATTTCCTTCCAGTCATGTCCTTCTATTGAACGGCGTTAACGGCAAGCTAACATGGCTCACCACATCATTGGCATCTTTCCACATCAGCTTGCCTGCTAATTCCACAATGCCTCATTAAACTACCCAGATAGTGTTGCACAACCGTAAGCGTACAATTTTGCCAAGTAGTATTTTAGATTTTGATCCCACAGAGACGATGGTGTTGAATAACAATCAAGTGCAATTAAATACTAGTTAGGCAAAAATAAAATAAGATTGTTGAATGGTGAAACGGGAAATTTAAGAAAAAGAAGATTGCAGCTATTTAAAAACAAAGGAAAATTAACTAGGAGGAAAATTTCCGAAATTTCAATCCCTAGGATGGGTTTCACCTCAAGGTTTAGTGAAATGCAAGCTTTGAATCTCTTTTGAATTTAAGGAATTACTTTGAAGGCAATTGTCAAAAAGAATACTTGTTATTCTCTTTCAAGGTATAATACGAAGGTCAACCTAAACTAATCTCTATTTTCATGATGGTTAGCTTACATTAACCTTTAGTCATAGGACAATTTAACAAGGCCTCAAAAAATTCAAATGCTTTCACATCCACAAGTTACAAGAATTTAGAACCAAATCAAAGCATGAAATCATTACAAGAAAAGAGTAATTCAAAACAAAAACATATCTCTACAATCTTGAGCTAAACCCCATCTTAGGCTAAGATTTTTTCCTCTTCCATGACAAAACTATACACTACAAAATTAAATCTAAGCATTTCCATCAAAAAATACAAAAGATCAAGAACAAGAGAAACTCTTTCTTCCTCCCCTCCTTCCCTTCTTCCGTCTAGCTACCTTTCTAGTCCTATCTCCTTTCATTTCTTTTCAGCTCTCCTTTTTATGTCCAACCTATCCTCTATTGTTTTTATGCTCCACAGCCACTTTGCTACACAGGTGAGTCATGTTCCTTACTGGGCCTGGCATTTTCCTGTTTCTTCAGCTTCCATTAGTTCCTGGGCCTCATTTACTCAAGCACCATCTCCCTAGATACAGAGAATGCTAAATAATAGAATTACATGCAAAAGTAAAGAAGAATGCATGATGAGATGAAAATAGTTGTTGTTTAATACATGAAAATATACTTAAAAGGTTGACTACAATAGATAGTCCCTAAACTATGTTGTTATTCCTATTTTGGTCACCCTTTCTTTTATTAAATTTCATTCCAAAAGTTTACCCTTTCATTCATCCATGAAGAATAGATAGTCCCTAAACTTTGACCTCTACAGTGAACTGTTTTACTTTCCTAAACTTCTCACTTTCCCTTTCATTCATCCATGAAGAATGGACTTGATGAGCTTGGCGCCAGGTAAAAGACCGAGTAATCATGGCGCCAAAAGAATGAGCAATCGCCGAAGTGGTGCCATGGAGGAGAATAATATTGAGGTAGGTGCCCTTTCTCAAAAGCCTTCTCTTTCCCTGTCCTAGAATGACCTTGGTGTTTGATTTCGGTGTTGATTTCTGTTAAGTTGTTTTGAAAATTGAAGAACAAGTTAATTTCAGTGTTAAATTTTGCCTCATGAAATCAAGTTTAGAGGTGACCATTATATGCCCTTTTTCTGTTGGGTGTCTGGGTGATGGGATAGAAATCCGGTTATTTTTATGAGAGTCATGTAGGAAAATTCAGAGACAGTTTCTATTATAGAAAGAAATTTCTAAGATAAATATCTAGTTGTCTACATTTCCTGTGTTCTCAATATTACTGGGGATATGGTAATTGCATGGTGGATGGCTTAGAATGATAGATTGCTCTTCATTGAATGAGTGACATAGAATTCTAGATGGATTAATGCAACATTTCTGACTCTCTTCATCAAACAAAAATTATATTAAGCTATGATATACTTATCTGTGTTTAAGATGCTATTATTAGAAAGATTTTATACTTATCAGAACATTTTTAGAATTAGTAACCTCATTGGTCGACTAGTGTAATTCATTTTAAGCAACATTAAAACATTGGAAGTTTTTAGTTCATCCATTAGTCTATAAAAATCTTTCTCAAATAATTTTGATTTTAATCTTCATTAGATGCATAACTCTAGTGCAGCTTGTTCAAGCTTGCTGCTAATTTATACTTAAAAGTGATTAGGAATGTTCATACTCCGTGTCTCAAAGTGGCACTCAACTTTATCTATAGCAAATAAAAAAAAATAACTAGGGGACTTAAATTACATACCTGACTAAGTACTTATAACTAATTAAATTTACCAAATTTGTGATAAATCAAAATTATATAAGTACAGCATAACCTTACTTTATTCTTATATTATTGTGCTTTAAACAAAACCCAAGTAATAATCCATGAACACATGTACTTTACACATGTGCTTATATTCTTGAATTGCCAAATTGTTATGCTTCTATATCTAACTTGGTTTGACAGTTGCAAAATTGCTATGAGAATCAGACATCATCAAATCCACTTTTGCATTTTCTATATAAAGTGGTTAAGTTCCTCCTAGTTTTGGTTCCTCTAGAATGAATTGGAGACTAATCCCAAAGTAAAGTACCAAGGAGGGAATATTTGTATCATCAATTGTAATTTTCTTTTAGTGAATGATAGTGGCATGTGATTAAAAAAAATCTGCGAGTTTATGCTAACTATCTAGAGGAAGTAATCTCTGTTTGCTCAGGATTTGACAGTAGACTATCTAATTGTGAAGAAGATGAGTGTAATGTAGGTTATGATCAAGAGATTGGGTCTGATAATGTAGTTCTGACTCTGAATATCATGAAAGTGATTTTGACATGGAGGATAATGATGACCAAGTGTATGAGATTAATGTTGATTTTGGGATAGAAAGGGATATGGGTGATGTGCAAGAAAATGACAAATAAGATTCCTTACTTGGTGCTGTGATAGAAGGATTGTAGGAAATTGAAAACTCAGAGGATGATAGTTCACATTCCTTGCATAGTGTGGATGACCCTGATGATGTAGGTATCTATTTAAAAAGATGGTTGGGGTTTAACAATGACACTAATATGGAAATAGAAAAATTATAAAAAGGGATGGTTTTTTCTAGTAGAGAGACACTAAAAGAAGCAGACTTTTAGAATGGCAAAGACAAAATCAAAACTATATGTAAGCAGGATTGTCTATGGGCAATTTGGGGATCAAAAATGAATCCAAGAAATAATTTGGATAGCACTTGGCAAATAAAAACCTATGTTAGTGAGCACACATGCTCCAAGGTTATGAAGAACAGGAATGTCACCTCGAAATTGATGTCCTCCAACTACCTAGACAAATTTACTAGTGATCAAAATTATTCCATCAGCTCACGACAACAATATGTGAGGAGAGATTTTAATTTGTTGGTCCCATTGAGTAAATGTTACAAGGCTAAAATAATGGCACTAGAAAAGGTTTGTGGGAATGTAGCAAAGCAATATGCAAAGATTTATGACTACTTGAAAGAGCTTAGGCAAACCAATAGGAACTACAATAATTTGCTACTTGGAGTGTAGGTTATTCTTAAGGATGTATGTTTTCTTACAAGCATGCAAAGATGGGTTTAAATCTAGCTATAGGCCAATCATTAGCTTTGATGCATGTTTTTTGAAAGGTTATTATGGGGGACATCTTATGGTGGCAATCGGTATTGATGCTAATGATTGCATGTACCCCCTAGCTTTTACTACTGTTCGAAGTGAAATTTTCCAATCATGGTGTTGGTTCATTCAGTTGTTGATACAGGATTTTGAGATAGTGAATTTTTACCATTGGTCTTTCATGTCTGACAAATAAAAGGTATTTTCTTCTGTATATGTTTTAATTATTATGTAGCCTTAACTTGGATGTTGGTGATTCTACTACTTATTAAAACTGAAACTCTACAGGGATTTGTGGATGCTTTGATGGAGTTAGCGCCTGATGCTGAACTGACAGGGGCCAGAAAGTGCACTGGTTGTCGCAGTAATAATAGTACCCCGGTAAAAGGGTAGTCGAATCCACAGGGAATAGGGATTTTAAGATACAAGGATTCACTATTTAGCTATGTGATGTGCGAAGAGTGATAATAGAGTCAATGGGTGAATGCAAAAGTAAATTCAAAGAAACAAGAATTAAAAGAGAAGTATGGAAGGTGAGAGAGTGCAAGTAGAGTAAATAGAGAAGGACAATCAATGAATAATGTAGGGTAACCGGACAAGCTACCCCTAGGACATATGCTTCTAGTGTAAGACAATGTTATTATACTCTTCAATTAATGATTAATGAGTCGAGGATATCCTTAAACACACGGTCCCAAACCTAAGGTCAACTGTGACTAATCCCAATACTATGCCACGGTGTTAGGTTTCACTACCACCCTTGACTCTTGTTGACCTGTCAACTAAGCCCTAGGGGAGTTCATCTTCCTAAGCCTCACACTATGTGCGATTGCTTTAAGTTCTAGGGATTCCTAGTGATAAACCCTGTTCCTTTGTATAGCTCTAACCCTTTGGTCAAGGTGAAAGAACCCTAGTCTAAATAAAACCATAGTATTGGGATTCACTACGACCCTTCACTCTGTTGCTTGCGCAACTAAGCCCCAGGGGAGTATATCTCCTAATACCTAGCTCTATTTCGACCGCTAAGAACTCTTGGAACACGGCGGTAGGGAGAATCACACCGGAGGGGAAAGGGGACGTTTCGCTACCTCACGACTCACCCTCTCAACCCTCTCCAATCTCAAGTAGTCTAATCCTATTGGAGTTGTCACACCTCCAAAGGATAACCTAGATTGTTCTCAAGTCTAGTGTCACGGCTAAGGGAAAACAATACAAGATGAAATTAAGATTAAAACTCAATTTTATTCATCAATAGAGAAAAGCATAATAACAACGTCAAAGAAACATAATAATCCTAGGTTTACAAGTCCGAATACCCACAAGGGGTTTAGCTCCTCATGGAGCTATACAAATCTATCAAAATATCAAAAGAGATACAAATGAAAAGCATAGATGAAAACCCCCTTATGTAGAGCGTGGTCGTGGTCTTGTACTGCCGCTGGACGTCGATGTCGATGCCAATGACGCGCTCCAAACCTCCACAAAGTCCTCTCCGAAACCCTAGCCGCAACCCTCTAGAAGTTAGGTCAGAAGAGAGCCAAAAAGATCTAGAAAAAAGTCTCCAAAATGGGCTTTTATAATGGAGAGTCACGGCTTTAAATAGCTGAAATCAGGATTCCACACTGCCGTGAGGAATTTCCACACGCCAGTGTGAAGTCTTTGTTTTGCTGATTTTTGGTAGATAGTGAACATTAATTTGCTATAGTGCCGCGACAGTACTTCTACCGAAATGCTCCCGAATTCGTTATTCTTCATCGAAGCCGTTGAATTGGGCACACAATCAACGATAGACCGTGCTAATTACTTCAATTCTCCTTATTGGTGAAGTTCTCCTATGCTACATGAGTTAGACTTGTTGTGAATGTGACTGCTCACAAGTCTAGGCTCGTGCCTTGTTCCTTGCTCGGTCCGAAAACTCCCCAACAACGGCGAACACGATCTAACTTCGCTTATTTTCTCCAAATTAGCTTCACATGCAAAAAAGCACACAAATGCACACTATTTAGCGATAAAATCTTATAAAAGTAATGCTAATTGTAAGATAATAACACTTCGCATAGTATAACACGAGCATTTATCATGAACACAGGAATTGTGTGAGGTATCTGTATAACAACTTCAAGTCCCAACCAACCAACAAAGGGAAAGTATTGAAGGATTGTTTATGGAAGTCTACCAGAGCTACATACCTACATGAGTATGAAGACGCAATCAGGGAGATAAGGAGTTTATCTAAGGCTGCCTACAAATGGTTGGAAGGGAAAGACCCAAGGCATTAGTCCAAGGCACATTTCTCTACAATATGTAAGTGTGATATGTTGTTGAACAATCTATGTGAGTGCTTTAACAAGTATATTTTGGAGGCAAGGGGAAGGCCTGTGTTAACTATGATGGAGACTATAAGGACCAAGCTAATTGAGAGGGTTGAAATGAAAAGGCAGGTAGCTGAGAAGTATACATGAATTCTATACCCTAAAATTCAAAGGAAGGTTGACAAAATCATTGAAGAGTGCAGTAAATGTTGGGCTCACCATGCTGGTAGTTCAAAGTACCAAGTTAGTTGCGGACAAATAGACCAACATGTGACGGATTTGGAGGCACATAGTTGATCTTACAGAAAATGGGATCTCATTGGATTCCTTGTATTCATATTGTGACAGCGATGACCAATATAGAAGAGAGACCTGAAAAATTTGTCAACTCATGTTACCACAAGGAAACACAACTGCAAATTTATTCTCATTACATCCAACCAATCATAAGGGCCAAACAGTGTATTCATGTGGAAAACATGGAGCCTATTCTACCTCCAATGTTGAGAAGGCGTCTAGGTAGGCAACAAAAGAACAGAAGGAAGGAAGCAGATGAAACAAGTGGAAGCCAATCCAAGATATTTAAGCGAGGAGTGCAACTGACATGTAGAAAATGTGGGCAACCCGGGCACAATGTCAAGACATGCAAGGGTAAAGTTGGTGCTAATAGTAGGCTTCCAAAATTTCCTATAAGTAATTTATACTTCATTTTTAGAGCATCTGCAGTGTGGATTATGTTATACTAATTGCTAGAGCATTGCTATGTTGCTATGCATTCTTTGTAGAATAGGAGAGCTGGTAGAAGCACTGCTACACAGACTATAAAGAAAATTGGGACTGAAAGGGTAAAAGTTTGTAGATCTCTAATTAATTGGTTCTAATAATTTGGTATTCACATTTATTTTTCCAATCACAGGACTCCTTTGAGAAGAGAAAACAACTCAAATTCTACAACAAATGTTAGGTGGATGCCCGATGTGAGTTTGTTGTTTTTGGTCCTTTATGTTTTTTGTTTTAATGATTCTCAAAATTGGTGATTTGTGAATTTTGGGTTTGTCTATAGGGTTCTTCACAAAGTATAACTGAAGATGGATTTTGAAGGATTCAACTAAGTGCAAGTTAAGAGGTAGGGTTACCATTGTATAAAAATCAGGTCTTATTGGACAATAATAGTATATTCTCAAGCTGTGTAATTAATTTATAGGGTTATTCTCAAGCTTTAAGCCAAGAGAAATCTGAAATGATGCATCAGGTTGCAATTCAAGAGTTAATATTAGTTATGTTTCATGGTTCACATTTGTCATACACTATTTTTTTTCTCAATCAGGTCCTTGTCCACCTATACAAAATAGCTCATCTCCACTAGGATGGATGCCTAATGCAAATCAACAGGTCAAAAATTTCAACAACTCATTTCAACCACCAAGACAAAATATTAGGCAAGAGGTAAAAATATGTATTTCTTTCATAGAGTTTTTTTTTTATCTTGTGTAAGATATTAATTCTATATTTCAACAAGTCAGAGGCCAAATCTAGTTGGGCAAAATATATCCACTCAAGCTCATACATTGACTGTAAGATGGATGCCTGATGTAAGTCTGGTTTGTTATTAATCATTAACAATAATATTAGTTATGTTTCATGGTTCACATTTGTCATACACTATTTTTTTTTCTCAATCAGATCCTTGTCCACCTATATAAAATAGCTCATCGCGGCTAGGATGAATGCCTAATGCAAATCAACATGTCAAAAATTTCAACAACTCATTTCAACCACCAAGACAAAATATTAGGCAAGAGGTAAAAATCTGTATTTCTTTCATAGAGTTTTTTTTTATCTTGTGTAAGATATTAATTCTATACTTCAACAAGTCAGAGGCCAAATCTAGTTGGCCAAAATATATCCACTCAAGCTCATACATTGACTGTAAGATGGATGCCTGATGTAAGTCTGGTTCGTTATTAATTATTAACAAGTTTTCCTTTCAATGTCATTCTGCTTTGATGATTTGTGATATTTGGGGTTGTATAGGGTATTTCTCAAACTATAAATACACAACAAAGCCATGTCATAGAAGTTGGTTTTACACATCCACCTAGGCAACAACAAAAGTTGCAAGGGAGACAAGTGCCTTCAAGATACATGGGAGGATTATCTCAAGCTGCAAAGGTGGGGCTGCAAAGGTGGGGCTGGGAAAAAGAAAGATGTGTCAATTTATTGAAAATGCTCAACAACAGACCAAGAAAGACTTGTCCAAGGATGCACATGAGCAAAAAGAGAGCTACTGGGGAGGTTGTGCACACTATGGAAGCATTGATTAAGTTTACTTTTTGGATTACAATGGCCAAGTGTTTTTGTTGTTTGTTTGTTTGTTTTTAAATCAAACTATATTTACAAAGGTTCTATATTATATGTTGTTGGAAACACATCACATAATACTATCACTTTTTGTATGAATGGTTGAAGTTATTTTTTGATAATATAGAAATCCATTTTCAAACAAAAATCTGTGTTATTATTAGCCTATGACTTGTGCCTATCAATTTTTGTAGTTATATGTTTTGCTAATATAGAAATTTTTTAAACTTCAATGACCAAAATAGGGACAACCTCATAGTTTAGGGACTATCTGGGTAGTTTAATGAAGCCTTGTGGAATTAGCAAGCAAGCTGGCGTGGAAAGATGCCAATGACGTGGCTAGCCACGTCAGCTTGCTATTAACGTTATTCGCTAGAAGTACTTGATTGGAAGGGAATAGATAGCTTAGGGATGCAATTAAAATTTTTTAAACTTCAGTGACCAAAACAGAAGCAACTCCATAATTTAGGGACTATCTGGGTAGTTTACCCTAAAAACAAAACATGTATACCTCTTGCGATGGGCATACATGATCAACAAGAAAATCACCAAAGCATACAAGATTCCGTCAAGGCACTTCAAGAAGATTTAAAACCAAAAATATTTAAAGAATTAAAAAGTAAAGGCTTAACCCACTCACCTCTTCAAATATTCCTTCCACTACTCAAGATATAAATCATCAACCAATAAACAAAACTAAAGCAGGGACGAAAGAACATAAAAAGTCATTCTTCCTCACAAACACCTCTTTTAGACGTTAAATTGAGCAACTTATAGGCATAATTCTACCGCTTAATGTAACTGCACAAACTACCAACCACTGTTACACCAATTTTATTCTTAGAAATAATATCACATCTCTTCTAACAACATTACTACCACTAGTCAAGTCATCATAACTAATGCATTTCTGTGCATGCTTATTTTTTGTTTTGTCGCTTGTTGATTTTGTCAAAAAAAAAAAAAAAAAAAAACATTACAACCTCTGCCTTCCATCCCTTCCAGCATTTAAAACATACAAGCCTAACATCTAATAAAACAAATTTTAGCTAAACTTCTTAGGTGAAAAAACACTCAAGCAAGGAAATCCAAGGAGTTATTAAACTTACTACTTTTTCAAAGAGGTAATATGGGAACAATTTTTCTTTCTTTCTTTTTTTAAGCCACTCATCTTGGGGCTTGTTTGGATTAGCTTTTGGAAAACCCATAAGTGTTTTTTATAAGTTAAGCACTTATGGGTTCAAAAAAAGTTGTTTGTATTGGCTTTTCTGCAATAGCAGAAGCTGTAAAAAATGCTGAAAAACAGTTTTTTTTCAGAAGCTAGTCATAACTAGCTTCTGAAAAAAGCTATTTTTCAGCTTATTTTACAGCTTCTGCTTCTACAGAAAAGCTAATATAAACACAGATTACAAAAAAGTGCTTACCTTACTCTAGAGAAGCACTTCTACTAAACTAAAAAAAAAAAAAACACTTTTTTGATAAGCCAATCCAAACAATGCCTTAATCGTGAAAATCACATCCTCTTTCCTCATCTTCTCTAGACTAATATAGTGCTCATTGACTTCGTAACCAAGAATTCCTTTTACAAACGAAAATCAAATGGCTTTTATCTCTATTTTTTTTTATTTATTTTTTAACACAAATGTTTAAACTAATAGAATGAAACATTTATGTTTATATATATATATATAGATTTGTTATGAATTTATGCGTTGAGAAGTATAAATGTGGATGTGTTTCTCCTCCATTAATAACCCTTCCGTTACTTAACATTGTACTATATATATAAAGGTTCCGATATGTTTTGTATATAGAATTATCTTTAATATTGAAACTCTTCTTCTCACTATTATTTCTTATTTGTTTTCTATAGGTAATTTGGGTATTTATTTTACTTTCATCTATTTTATTGCTTATTTATTTGTCACAAATTTCTTTACTTTTTAACACGTTATCAGCACGAATTTGCTTTTTGATATATATATATTATTTTGATTTACTTCATACATGTTTTATCTTAATATTGACTAATACTAAATTTATTATTTGTCGTTTCTATTATTTCAGTATTTTATTTTAATTATTCATTGAATTATTGTTATATCATTTATTTTCTATAGAATTTGATATCATGACGAATATCGCAAGAAGAGAATTTGAGGTTCTTAATATCTCTAGGAGCAATTATATATCATGGAACCTCGATGTTAAGCTCCATCTAAATGCCAGAAACCTGGGAAAAACAATTGAGGCTGCTAACAATGAGCCAATTGATAATAAATCAAAAGCATTGATATTCATACGACATCATCTTGATGATAGCCTGAAAAAATAAATACTTGACTATTGAGGATCCACAGGAATTGTGGTTTTTCTTAAAAGAGAGATTTGAACATCTTAAAATGGTTTATTTGCCAAAAGCACGTAATGATTGGGCAAATATCAGGTTTCAAGATTTTAAAAGCGTGCAAGAATATAATTCTGAGCTATTTAAAATAGTTTCGGTGTTACGTCTCTGTGGAGAAACGGTGACAGAAAATATGATGCTTGAAAAAACATTCACAACATTTCATGCTCGAGATGTTATATTACAACAACAATACAAAGAAAAGAATTTTACTAAATTCTCTGAACTGATTTCTTGTCTCCTTGTGGCGGAGCAAAACAATGAATTATTGATACAAAATCATCAAACCCGACCATCCGGATCAACACCACTGCCTGAAATTAATTATGGGCATGGAAAATGGCATCGTCGTAACGACGGTTATAAGAACCGAGGTGGAAGAGGTTATCGTGGTGGTCGTGGCAGATGTGGTCGTGCTGGGGGCCGAAATTATTTCGGACCACACGATGGTAAAATAAATGTGCATCATCAAAAACAACAAAACCACAATGATGGATTAGACAAGAAAAGAGATACATGTCACCGTTGTGGACTGGAGGGTCATTTGTCTAAAATTTGTAGAACCCCCAAGCATTTTGTCCAACTTTACCAAGATTCACTTAAAGACAAAAGGAGTACAAGTGTTGAGACAAATTTTGCAGGCAACTCCACAGAAACTAATTTTGTTGATGATATAATGCAGAATACACACTTAGATATGTCAGACTTTCTAATAGATTAGATTTATAATATATGTAGTATGTTTTTATTTTTATTCAATATGTTATACATTTCATTAAAGTTATATTCCTTTGTTATGCTTTAGATAAAATATGGGTGATGATGAATGCATTGTTGACTGTGGAACGACACAAACTGTATTGCAAAAGCAAATATATTTACATCCTTATCAATGAAAAGGGCTTTTATAGCCACAATAGCTGGGTCATCAGACCTGATTGAAGGTTCCGGTAAAGCAGCACTGGTGTTACCAAATGGGACACCTATGCAGATTAAAAATGCTCTTTATTCTCCAAAATCCGGAAGAAACCTTTTAAGTTTTAAAGATATACGTCTCAATGGTTATCATTTAGAGACGGTTGATAAGGAGGGAAACGAATATCTTTATATTACTCAAGTTATTTCATGCCAAAAACGTGTACTTGAAAGCTTTCCTTGTATATCTTCAGGATTATATTGTACACATATTAAAGTGATAGAATCACATACGGTCTTAACCAAGAAGGTTAATGATCCAAAAATATTTAAACTATGGCATGAAAGACTTGGGCATCCTGGTGCTATTATGATGCGTCGGATTATTTCTAGTGCCCATGGACACCCATTGAAGGATTATAAAATCCTAACAAATAATGAATATGCATGTTTAGCATGCTCAATGGGAAAACTGATAACCAGACCTTCTAAAAGTAAGGTGGCTGGTGAATCTCCTAAATATTTAGAAAGAATACAAGGAGATATATGTGGACCAATACATCCATCATGCGGACCATTTAGATATTTTATGGTTTTAATCGATGCATCGACTAGATGGTCCCATGTTTCACTTCTCTCTACAAGAAATGTAGCTTTTGCAAGATTATTGGCACAAATTATTAGGCTTAAAGCACAATTTCCAGATTACCCTATAAAGACAATTCGTCTTGATAATGCTGGTGAATTTACATCAAAATCATTTTATGATTATTGTATGGCAGTTGGAATACGAGTTGAGCATCCAGTAGCTCATGTACACACCCAACATGGGTTGGCGGAGTCATTAATTACAATACTCCAAATAATTGCTCGCCCAATATTATTAAGAACAAATCTGCCTACAAGTACGTGGGGTCATGCTATTTTGCATGCTGCAGCTTTAATACGGATCCGACCCACTACATGTAATTCATATTCACCACAACAACTTATTGTTGGTAAAGGGCCTGATATTTCACATATAAAAATATTTGGTTGTGCAGTATATGTGCCAATAGCACCACCAAATCGTACCAAAATGGGTCCACAACGCAGACTTGGTATATATGTTGGTTATGACTCTCCCTCAATTATACGATATTTAGAGCCATTAACGGGAGATGTATTTACTGCAAGATTTGCAGATTGTCATTTTGATGAATCTACCTTTCCTTCATTAGGGGGAGATATGGTTATTCAAAATGAGCGGAAAGAAATTAATTGGAACACACCCCAATTATATACATATGATCCTCGTACAAAAGAATGTGATCTTGAAGTTCAAAGGATCATTAAATTGCAGAATATTGCAAATGAAATACCTTATGCATTTACAGATGCAAAAAGGGTAACCAAGTCATATATACCAGCTGTCAATGCTCCTGCAAGAATTGAGATTCCTATTACCCCATTAAAAGAAAAACAAATAGAAAACAAACCACGCCAAAAACGTGGAAGGCCAATAGGTGCCAAAGATTCAGCTCCTAGAAAAAGGAAGCAGAAAAATAAAACTCTTGAAGAGGAAGATCTCCCATGTGAAAAGGAAGATGAAAATATAAAACCATCAGAGCATGTTAATGAAAAAGAATTAATGGGGAATGATATCTCTAAAAATATTGAAAACTCAATTTGTTATGTAGATGATGGTAAAATAATAAATCGATGTGAAACCGATATAAATGATATATTTATGTATAATGTGGCTATAGACATAGAAATAAATACAGATAATGATCCAGAGCCACAATCTATTGATGAATGTCGACAAAGAAAGGATTGGCCAAAATGGAAAGAAGCTATTCAAGCTGAGTTAAATTCCCTTTCAAAACGTGAAGTGTTTGGGCCGATAGTGCCAACACCTGAAGGGGTAAAACCAGTTGGTTACAAATGGGTATTTGTGAGAAAACGAAATGAAAATAATAAAATTATAAGATATAAAGCTAGACTGGTTGCTCAAGGTTTTTCCCAAATGCCTGGTATCGACTATGAGGAGACATATTCTCCTGTAATGGATGGGATCACTTTTCAATTTCTAATTGCCATGGCAGCAAGTAATAAATTAGATATGCAGCTGATGGATGTTGTCACAGCATATCTATACGGATTACTTGAAAAAGACATATATATGAAAATCCCTAAGGGATACAAAATGCCAAACGCTTCAAAGCAGCGGCATTTGCACTCTATTAAATTACAGAAATCTCTTTATGGGTTAAAACAATTTGGACGGATGTGGTATAACCGTCTCAGTGACTATTTGATTAAAGAAGGGTACCAAAATGATAATATATGCCCTTGTTTATTTATTAAAAGTTCTACTAACGGATTTGTTGTTATAGCGGTATATGTGGATGATTTAAACCTTGTAGGTACTCCTCATGAAATTGCAATTGCAGCATCATATCTAAGGAAGAAGTTTGAAATGAAGGATCTGGGGAAGACAAAATTTTGTCTTGGTATACAAATTGAGCACTTATTTGCTGGAATATTTATTCACCAGTCAGCTTACACAGAAAAGGTGCTGAAAAGATTTAATATGGATAAGGCCTATCCATTAAGTACCCCATTTCATCCACCTAGTGAAGAAGAGGAAATTCTTGGCCCAGAAACTCCGTATATAAGTGCAATAGGTGCATTAATGTATCTTGCAAATAATACCAGACCAGATATTGCTTTTGCAGTAAATCTCTTGGCAAGATATAGTTCTACACCGACACAAAGACATTGGAAAGGAGTTAAAGATGTGTTACGTTATTTACGAGGAACTACAGATATGGGCTTGTTTTATCCTCAAGAGTCTTCATCCAATCTCACAGGTTTTGCAGATGCTGGATTCTTGTCTGATCCTCATAAAGGACGATCTCAAACTGGATATATATTTTCTGATAATGGTACAGCTATTTCATGGCGTTCTACAAAACAAACTCTTACATCTACTTCATCAAATCATGCTGAAATCCTAGCTTTCCATGAAGCTAGTCGGGAATGCCAGTGGTTGCGATCTATGATTGGACATATACAGTCATCATGCAAATTGCCATCAATTACAACAAATGCCACAATAATTTATAAAGACAACAGTGCTTGTATTTCTCAGATACAAGGAGGCTACATTAAAGGAGATAGAACAAAGCATATATCACCAAAATTTTTCTACACTCATGATCTTCAGAAAGAAGGTGTTATAGAAGTCCAGAAGATTCAATCAGTGAGAATCAAGCTGATTTATTCACAAAATCATTACCAAAGTGTATTCATCAGAATTTTGTGCACAAAATCGGGATGAGAAGACTCAAAAACATCATTGCTGAAACAAGTTGATAGTTACTTTTATGAGGGGGAGGCTGTACTCTTTTTCCCTTCGCTACGGTTTTTATCCCATAGGGTTTTTCCGGACCAAGGTTTTTAATGAGGCAGCAATTACTCCATATACCAAGGATCATGTACTCTTTTTCCTTCACCAGGTTTTTATCCCATTGGGTTTTTCTTGGTAAGGTTTTAATGAGGCATATCCTTTGGTTATACGCATCCAAGGGGGAGTGTTATAAATTGATGTGTTAAGAAATATAAATGTGGATGCGTTTCTCCTCCATTAATATCCCTTTTCGTTAGTTAAAATTGTGCTATATATAAGGGTTCCGATATGTATTGTATATACAATTCTATCTTCAATAATATAACTCTTCTTCTCACTATTATTTCTTATTTGTTTTCTATAGGTAATTTGGGTATTTATTTTACTTTCATTTATTTTATTGCTTATTTATTTGTCACAAATTTCTTTTATTTTTAACAGTACTATATATATAAGGGTTCCGATATGTGTTGTATATAGAACTATCTTCAATATTATAATTCTTCTTCTCACTATTATTTCTTATTTGTTTTCTATAGGTAATTTAGCCTACTTAGGTATTTATTTTACTTTTATTTATTTATTTTATTGTTTATTATATGTCACAAATTTCTTTTCTTTTTAACAAGATTTGTATTTATCAAATTTACTAATGTATTTCTATTGGTTACTCTAAAAAATTTGTTTCTTTAAAATTTATTAATTATATTAAAAAAAATTTAGTTAAGCAGAGGAGCGATATATATATTTCCTGTATGTCATTGAAAATTTGACTAATTGCGTAGACAACCTCAATAAAAATTTGTGTATATTTTTTAAAATTCAATTTCTTTGAATATACCTGTCACAAGTGGTATATAACTAGAATATATAAATATTTATTTTTTATCAGAATAAAAATATAATTTTATTCAGATTTCTAAATTACCTCCGGCGATCTTAATTTATATATCTATATCTATATATATTAAAATAAGAATTAGGAAACATGAATGACACCTGTCATGCAACTGTGAAAACTTTTCCCGCCAAAAAAATATTTAACATATATTGTACTTTTAAACAAAATTAAGTTAATATATCGGTGATATATCAATGTATTGTTTTAACAAATTGTAATATTATTTATTCCATATAAATTTAATAATGATAAATATGTTATATTTATTTTTTAATAGATAGGAAGCTCAAGTTTTCATTAATCAACAAAATATTATTTAGATTAATATTTTTATAATAGTTTGTAAAATTAAATTAATTTTTAAATAAATTTGATTTCCTTGAATAGCCTTCCAAAGCATCTAATCCTATTTTATTCTTCTAAATTTAATGTATTACTTGCATGTAAACATTTTTACCATCTACTCGTATATTCTTAATATGTAATTAATTTAAAATGTAGGTAAAATCATTTTTTTTAATTAACAACTACAAATACTCTAGCGAAAAGTCACCTTCAGTGGTGGGTGAGTGGTACACGGTCCAATTTCATGTGCAATAGTACTGTATAATAATATATATTATAGAAATATTGCATCACTGCCCTTCACCCTTATTCATTGGGTCCCATATAGAAAAAGTCTGCATTCTCCATATTTTAGGATTACTAGGCATGGGGGTTTACTATTGTGGGGTTGTAATTTATGTTATATCATCTTGGACACAAGTGATAGGTTCTAATTACCCTACATGTTGACTAACCCCACATGGTAATTCGTTAGGGGTCATTAAGTTATTGTATTAGTGCACTAACGTATCTGTTTATCCTTTTAACATCCTTTTATGATTTGGCACTTGTTGCCAATAGTAAAATAATAATAATAATAATAATAATAATAATAATATTATTATTATTATTATTATTATTATGAACAAACTATTGGACCATTAAGTAGAGAGTGGAATAAAATTGTTAAATTATTATTATGAACAAACTATTGGACCATTAAGTAGAGAGTGGAATAAAATTGTTAAATTATTATTATGTACCCAATGAAAAAAAAAAATCATTTCATATCATATCATCATTGCATTAATTAACATTAAAGTACATTAAAAATAAAGAATTACTTATGCTAACAATTATCAATATATATAAATATATAAATTTGTAAATGAATAACTAAAATTATATTCATATAATGAAAAAAAACTTAATATGATATTTTCATAATCTTTAAGATTATCCTAATTTTTAAAATTAAATAAATTACTCCAAAAATATTTATAATTCAAAAAATTATTGATAATTTCAAAATTTGATGAAATTTTATATCTTATACCAATCAAACACAAATTATCTTTTAATGTTGTAGTAAGAATTTAAAAGCAAATTATAATTTTAAAAATAGTTATAATTTAAAAAAATATTGATATTTTCAAAAATTAATGAAACTTAAATATAAAAATATCGTTGAAATATAAACTTCAATTAATTGTAGATTATGAGAGGGGTTGTATTTCAATAACATGAAAATGTTTTTAATTTAGTTCTAAATTAATTATAAACTATTAGAAGGGTTGCATTGCTAAACCACTAATGCAATTGCAATTTAGTTCTAAATTAATTATGATTTATTGAAGAGAGTAAATTATAAAAAATATGTTGTACAAGATTATTCATCTCAGTGTTTTTTACTAATTTATAAAGAATAAATATTTTTTTATCACTTTAACTTTATTTGACATTGGAGAATTAAAAAATAATTAAAGTGATTAACCATGCATCATCGATATACATCTCAATAATTTTATTAATTATATCATTTCAATGTGTCCAAAATTGGGATATTTTTTTTATTTTCAAACTTTTATTTGGTCTTTAAAATTTTTTTTAAAATGTTGAGAATTGTTCAATGTGTCAATAAATAATTTTTCAAAATTTAGATTGAGTTTGTTGGTTTTAAAAGTTTTAAAAATAATTTACTTAGTTAAATTTCAAACATTATTATTAAAATCATATACATCAATTATATCTCTTGTCCAAATATTATTATTATTAAATGTTATGTAAAAAACAACTTTAAATTTTTTAGAGATATATATGCAAAAATATTAACTTGGTAATTATTAAATTTTTTGGAGTCACGTGAACAAAAATTTTGTTAGTCTTTTAATAATTAATAATTTGTATTTATCTTTGTGGGTTAGATCAGCATAATATTTAGTTTTATTGAGCATACACCACATCTCTCCATAGGACAACCAAACCAGACAATCAACATTTGACGTGTATTTTCTAAGTATTCCACACATTTTCACTTAAATCCAAAGGGATTTTCTTATTTTCTATGAGGCAAAGAATCTACATGCCGCTAGGCTAATTGATTGTCAGCATTTTGAGTTTGGACAAAATTTTTTTTTTTTCAAAAATCTTTCTACCGAACTAAAAATATATTTTTTAAAAAAACTAATCCAAACAAGTCTTAAATCTCTCTACAGTTTTTTCATTCTCTTCATTATTTTATTTTTAAATGTTTTTTAATTCTTTTATTTTATTAAGTTTTTTTAATATCAAAAAAGATTTTTATATAAATTTAGATTTAAAATAAATGATATAAACAAAAGAAATGTTTTGATATGAAAAAATTTGGAGGATTTTTTTTTTTACCGAAATTGAAAGATTCGGAGGTCTTCTATGCACTTTACTCTTTTTTTTTATTGGTTTTTAATTTTATTTTACTTGTTACAAAAGTATCATTATATATATATATATATATATATATATATATATATATATATATATATATATATATATATATATATATATATATATATAGAGAGAGAGAGAGAGAGAGAGAGAGAGAGATAGGGTAAGAAATTAGGGTTTTGGTGGACGAAAAATGGGGACGCCGGAGCTACAGATCTTCAACACGATGAGCAAGAAGAAGGAGCCCTTCAAGCCGAGGGTGGAGGGCGAGGTGGGCATGTACGTCTGTGGCGTCACGTCCTATGATTTCAGCCACATCGGCCACGCCCGCGCCTACGTTGCTTTCGACGCTCTCCACAGGTCACAAATTCTTGTTTGTAAATACTTCAATCTTGTTGGAATTTGTTCTTTTTTTATAGCATTTCTCAACCTTTGATTGTTTTTGGACAATAATTATGGTTCCTTGGTATCTGATTTTGATTGATTGAATGCCTCTTATGTTTTAGTTATTGGTTTGATCATTAATTTGATTGTTTGAGTTTAGTATTTTGCTTGTAAAAATTGGTTACTGAAGGAAAATTGAAGATATGATTTGATCTGGAGAAGGTGAAATTTAGAATGTGTGTTTGTTAGCATGGCATGAATGGGGCATAATAGACCTTTTCATTGAGCCAGTTGTTGCTGGTGAGCACTGAATTAAATAGGTTAACGTTGTTATGACATGATTGTGTAGCGTTTAATTGTGTTTTCATCATTATCAAATGAGCATGCATGTATAAAGCTGACAGTTTGCTATCTGAAATTTAAATAGATTTAGAATTTTCCCATCTACAAGGATCAAATCACGAACTGAGATGGGAGGAAGAAGAGGTAGGGGTCTACAAGTTGTTTGTTTGTTTGTTTGTTTAGGTTGATTGGTTATTAGTATTAAGTCATGTTAAAATATGACATGATCAAGAGTGATAAATGAATTATCAATGTTAAATATATGCCATTTTAATCCATTAGTTGTGTTCTTGACTTGAGTTTGTACAAAAATCACAGTGTGTGCGTGTTTTAAAGTAAACTTTTTAGTACTTTGAACTTGACACTGTCAGTTGGTATTTGATACATGAATTGCCTCCTTATTGGTCAGAATTTCTTAGGACTTTGTATTTAATCCATAGATGGAACACTATGTAGCTTGAACTCAAATAGTTGGACTCATTTATGGTGAAAAGTTAAATTGTGATTATTGTGTAGAGAGATGTGGAAATGAGGAAGAAAAGAAGAGGAGAGAATGGTCCTTATTGGTTTTTTGAGAAAGAATAATGATATGAATGATGACAGTGTTTTGATGGTTGTGCAAACCATTTACAGTATGCTGGAGCTAGTACATCATGGCTTGTTTCACAGGCTGATTTCATTAGAACTTTGGGTTTGATCATACTTAGTATCATATGATAATGATAGGTCTTGAACGCCTGTATTGGTTTCTTCATGGATATTAACACTTAATCCAGAGTAATTATGTGACTTAATTGGATGTGAACAATCTCCACGGGTGGTAGAAACTTGAAATTTTGATTGCATTCAATTCAATAAAATTTGATTTATGCTTTGTACGAAGTGGCATATAACTAGCACTTTGAAGTTGGGAACATCTACCAGTCCCACAGAGGCCATTGGGTCTTAAACAATACTAAAAACTTTTACAGTGAATATTGTGATGATATCTTATCTACAGTTATATTTTTGTCATGAAGGTCATTCTTCTCACTTGTATGTTTATGTTCTGTTTCCTGATTTGGCACTTGTTGCCAATAGTCAAATAATAATAACAATAATATGATGATGATGAACAAACTATTGAACCATTAAGTAGAGGGTGGAATAAAATTGTTAAATTATTATTATGTACCCAATTGAAAAAAAAATCATATCATATCATATCATCATTGCATTAATTAACATTAAAGTACATTAAAAATAAAGAATAACTTATGCTAACAATTATCAATATATATAAATATATAAATTTGTAAATGAATAACTAAAATTATATTCATATAATAAAAAAACTTAATATGATATTTTCATAATCTTTAAAATTATCCTAATTTTTAAAATTAAATAAATTACTCCAAAAATATTTATAATTCAAAAAATTATTGATAATTTCAAAATTTGATGAAATTTTATATCTTATACCAATCAAACACAAATTATCTTTTAATGTTGTAGTAAAAATTTAAAAGCAAATTATAATTTTAAAAATAGTTATAATTTAAAAAAATATTGATATTTTCAAAAATTAATGAAACTTAAATATAAAAATATCGTTGAAATATAAACTTCAATTAATTGTAGATTATGAGAGGGGTTGTATTTCAATAACATGAAAATGTTTTTAATTTAGTTCTAAATTAATTATAAACCAGGTTTTGCAGATGCCAGATTCTTGTCTGATCCTCGTAAAGGACGATCTCAAACTAGATATATATTTTCTTATAATGGTACGACTATTTCATGAACGTTCTACAAAACAAACTCTTACAGCAACTTCATTAAATCATGTTGAAATCCTAGCTCTCCATGAAGCTAGTCTGGAATGCCAGTGGTTGCGATCTATGATTGGACATATACAGTCATCATGCAAATTGCCATCAATTACAACAAATGTCACAAAAATTTATGAAGACAACAGTGCTTGTATTTCTCATATACAAGGAGGTTACATTAAAGGAGATTATACAAAGCATATATCACCAAAAATTTTTTACACTCATGATCTTCAGAAAGAAGGTGTTATAGAAGTCCAGAAGATCCAATCTAGTGAGAATCAAGCTAATTTATTCACAAAATCACTACCAAAATGTATTCATCAGAATCTTGTGCACAAAATCAGGATGACAAGACTCAAAAATATCATAGCTGAAACAAGTTGATAGTTACTTTTATGAGGGGGAGGCTGTATTCTTTTTCTCTTCGCTATGGTTTTATCCCGTAGGGTTTTTCTAGAGCAAGGTTTTTAATGAGGTAGCAATTGCTCCATATACCAAGAATTATGTACTTTTTTTCATTCACCAGGTTTTTATCACATTGGGTTTTTCTTGGTAAGGTTTTTAATGAGGCATATCCTTTGGTTATACACATCCAAGGGGATGCGTTGAGAAGTATAAATGTGGATGCCTTTCTCCTCCATTAATAACCCTTTCGTTACTTAACATTGTACTTGTTATAAATTGATGTGTTAAGAAATATAAATGTGGATGCGTTTCTCCTCCATTAATATCCCTTTTCGTTAGTTAAAATTGTGCTATATATAAGGGTTCCGATATGTATTGTATATACAATTCTATCTTCAATAATATAACTCTTCTTCTCACTATTATTTCTTATTTGTTTTCTATAGGTAATTTGGGTATTTATTTTACTTTCATTTATTTTATCGCTTATTTATTTGTCACAAATTTCTTTACTTTTTAACACGTTATCATCACGAATTTGCTTTTTGATATATATATATATATATATTATTTTGATTTACTTCATACATGTTTTATCTTAATATTGACTAATACTAAATTTATTATTTGTCGTTTCTATTATTTCAGTATTTTATTTTAATTATTCATTGAATTATTGTTATATCATTTATTTTCTATAGAATTTGATATCATGGCGAATATCGCAAGAAGAGAATTTGAGGTTCTTAATGTCTCTAGGAGCAATTATATATCATGGAACCTCGATGTTAAGCTCCATCTAAATGCCAGAAACCTGGGAAAAACAATTGAGGCTGCTAACAATGAGCCAATTGATAATAAATCAAAAGCATTGATATTCATACGGCATCATCTTGATGATGGACTGAAAAAATAAATACTTGACTATTGAGGATCCACAGGAATTGTGGTTTTTCTTAAAAGAGAGATTTGAACATCTTAAAATGGTTTATTTGCCAAAAGCACGTAATGATTGGGCAAATATCAGGTTTCAAGATTTTAAAAGCGTGCAAGAATATAATTCTGAGCTATTTAAAATAGTTTCGGTGTTACGTCTCTGTGGAGAAACGGTGACAGAAAATATGATGCTTGAAAAAACATTCACAACATTTCATGCTCGAGATGTTATATTACAACAACAATACAAAACAAAGAATTTTACTAAATTCTCTGAACTGATTTCTTGTCTCCTTGTGGCGGAGCAAAACAATGAATTATTGATACAAAATCATCAAACCCGACCATCCGGATCAACACCACTGTTAATTACAATACTCCAAATAATTGCTCGCCCAATATTATTAAGAACAAATCTGCCTACAGTTACGTGGGGTCATGCTATTTTGCATGCTGGAGCTTTAATACGGATCCGACCAACTTCATGTAATTCATATTCACCACAACAACTTATTGTTGGTAAAGAGCATGATATTTCACATATAAAAATATTTGGTTGTGCAGTATATGTGCCAATAGCACCACCAAATCGTACCAAAATGGGTCCACAACGCAGACTTGGTATATATGTTGGTTATGACTCTCCCTCAATTATACGATATTTAGAGCCATTAACGGGAAATGTATTTACTGCAAGATTTGCAGATTGTCATTTTGATGAATCTACCTTTCCTTCATTAGGGGGAGATATGGTTATTCAAAATGAGCGGAAAGAAATTAATTGGAACACACCCCAATTATATACATATGATCCTCGTACAAAAGAATGTGATCTTGAAGTTCAAAGGATCATTAAATTGCAGAATATTGCAAATGAAATACCTTATGCATTTACAGATGCAAAAAGGGTAACCAAGTCATATATACCAGCTGTCAATGCTCCTGCAAGAATTGAGATTCCTATTACCCCATTAAAAGAAAAACAAATAGAAAACAAACCACGCCAAAAACGTGGAAGGCCAATAGGTGCCAAAGATTCAGCTCCTAGAAAAAGGAAGCAGAAAAATAAAACTCTTGAAGAGGAAGATCTCCCATGTGAAAAGGGAGATGAAAATATAAAACCATCAGAGCATGTTAATGAAAAAGAATTAATGGGGAATGATATCTCTAAAAATACTGAAAACTCAATTTGTTATGTAGATGATGGTAAAATAATAAATCGATGTGAAACCGATATAAATGATATATTTATGTATAATGTGGCTATAGACATAGAAATAAATACAGATAATGATCCAGAGCCATAATCTATTGATGAATGTCGACAAAGAAAGGATTGGCCAAAATGGAAAAAAGCTATTCAAGCTGAGTTAAATTCCCTTTCAAAACGTGAAGTGTTTGGGCCGATAGTGCCAACACCTGAAGGGGTAAAACCAGTTGGTTACAAATGGGTATTTGTGAGAAAACGAAATGAAAATAATAAAATTATAAGATATAAAGCTAGACTGGTTGCTCAAGGTTTTTCCCAAATGCCTGGTATCGACTATGAGGAGACATATTCTCCTGTAATGGATGGGATCACTTTTCAATTTCTAATTGCCATGGCAGCAAGTAATAAATTAGATATGCAGCTGATGGATGTTGTCACAGCATATCTATACGGATTACTTGAAAAAGACATATATATGAAAATCCCTAAGAGATACAAAATGCCAAACGCTTCAAAGCAGCGGCATTTGCACTCTATTAAATTACAGAGATCTCTTTATGGCTTAAAACAATTTGGACGGATGTGGTATAACCGTCTCAGTGACTATTTGATTAAAGAAGGGTACCAAAATGATAATATATGCCCTTGTTTATTTATTAAAAGTTCTACTAACGGATTTGTTGTTATAGCGGTATATGTGGATGATTTAAACCTTGTAGGTACTCCTCATGAAATTGCAATTGCAGCATCATATCTAAGGAAGAAGTTTGAAATGAAGGATCTGGGGAAGACAAAATTTTGTCTTGGTATACAAATTGAGCACTTACTTGCTGGAATATTTATTCACCAGTCAGCTTACACAGAAAAGGTGCTGAAAAGATTTAATATGGATAAGGCCTATCCATTAAGTACCCCATTTCATCCACCTAGTGAAGAAGAGGAAATTCTTGGCCCAGAAACTCCGTATATAAGTGCAATAGGTGCATTAATGTATCTTGCAAATAATACCAGACCAGATATTGCTTTTGCAGTAAATCTCTTGGCAAGATATAGTTCTACACCGACACAAAGACATTGGAAAGGAGTTAAAGATGTGTTACGTTATTTACGAGGAACTACAGATATGGGCTTGTTTTATCCTCAAGAGTCTTCATCCAATCTCACAGGTTTTGCAGATGCTGGATTCTTGTCTGATCCTCATAAAGGACGATCTCAAACTGGATATATATTTTCTGATAATGGTACAGCTATTTCATGGCGTTCTACAAAACAAACTCTTACATCTACTTCATCAAATCATGCTGAAATCCTAGCTTTCCATGAAGCTAGTCGGGAATGCCAGTGGTTGCGATCTATGATTGGACATATACAGTCATCATGCAAATTGCCATCAATTACAACAAATGCCACAATAATTTTTGAAGACAACAGTGCTTGTATTTCTCAGATACAAGGAGGCTACATTAAAGGAGATAGAACAAAGCATATATCACCAAAATTTTTCTACACTCATGATCTTCAGAAAGAAGGTGTTATAGAAGTCCAGAAGATTCAATCAGTGAGAATCAAGCTGATTTATTCACAAAATCATTACCAAAGTGTATTCATCAGAATTTTGTGCACAAAATCGGGATGAGAAGACTCAAAAACATCATTGCTGAAACAAGTTGATAGTTACTTTTATGAGGGGGAGGCTGTACTCTTTTTCCCTTCGCTACGGTTTTTATCCCATAGGGTTTTTCCGGACCAAGGTTTTTAATGAGGCAGCAATTACTCCATATACCAAGGATCATGTACTCTTTTTCCTTCACCAGGTTTTTATCCCATTGGGTTTTTCTTGGTAAGGTTTTAATGAGGCATATCCTTTGGTTATACGCATCCAAGGGGGAGTGTTATAAATTGATGTGTTAAGAAATATAAATGTGGATGCGTTTCTCCTCCATTAATATCCCTTTTCGTTAGTTAAAATTGTGCTATATATAAGGGTTCCGATATGTATTGTATATACAATTCTATCTTCAATAATATAACTCTTCTTCTCACTATTATTTCTTATTTGTTTTCTATAGGTAATTTGGGTATTTATTTTACTTTCATTTATTTTATTGCTTATTTATTTGTCACAAATTTCTTTTATTTTTAACAGTACTATATATATAAGGGTTCCGATATGTGTTGTATATAGAACTATCTTCAATATTATAATTCTTCTTCTCACTATTATTTCTTATTTGTTTTCTATAGGTAATTTAGCCTATTCAGGTATTTATTTTACTTTTATTTATTTATTTTATTGTTTATTATATGTCACAAATTTCTTTTCTTTTTAACAAGATTTGTATTTATCAAATTTACTAATGTATTTCTATTGGTTACTCTAAAAATTTTGTTTCTTTAAAATTTATTAATTATATTAAAAAAAATTTAGTTGAGCAGAGGAGCGATATATATATTTCCTGTATGTCATTGAAAATTTGACTAATTGCGTAGACAACCTCAATAAAAATTTGTGTATATTTTTTAAAATTCAATTTCTTTGAATATACCTGTCACAAGTGGTATATAACTAAAATATATAAATATTTATTTTTTATCAGAATAAAAATATAATTTTATTCAGATTTCTAAATTACCTCCGGCGATCTTAATTTATATATCTATATCTATATATATTAAAATAAGAATTAGGAAACATGAATGACACTTGTCATGCAACTGTGAAAACTTTTCCCGCCAAAAAAATATTTAACATATATTGTACTTTTAAACAAAATTAAGTTAATATATCGGTGATATATCAATGTATTGTTTTAACAAATTGTAATATTATTTATTCCATATAAATTTAATAATGATAAATATGTTATATTTATTTTTTAATAGATAGGAAGCTCAAGTTTTCATTAATCAACAAAATATTATTTAGATTAATATTTTTATAATAGTTTGTAAAATTAAATTAATTTTTAAATAAATTTGATTTCCTTGAATAGCCTTCCAAAGCATCTAATCCTATTTTATTCTTCTAAATTTAATGTATTACTTGCATGTAAACATTTTTACCATCTACTCGTATATTCTTAATATGTAATTAATTTAAAATGTAGGTAAAATCATTTTTTTTAATTAACAACTACAAATACTCTAGCGAAAAGTCACCTTCAGTGGTGGGTGAGTGGTACACGGTCCAATTTCATGTGCAATAGTACTGTATAATAATATATATTATAGAAATATTGCATCACTGCCCTTCACCCTTATTCATTGGGTCCCATATAGAAAAAGTCTGCATTCTCCATATTTTAGGATTACTAGGCATGGGGGTTTACTATTGTGGGGTTGTAATTTATGTTATATCATCTTGGACACAAGTGATAGGTTCTAATTACCCTACATGTTGACTAACCCCACATGGTAATTCGTTAGGGGTCATTAAGTTATTGTATTAGTGCACTAACGTATCTGTTTATCCTTTTAACATCCTTTTATGATTTGGCACTTGTTGCCAATAGTAAAATAATAATAATAATAATAATAATAATAATATTATTATTATTATTATTATTATGATGAACAAACTATTGGACCATTAAGTAGAGAGTGGAATAAAATTGTTAAATTATTATTATGAACAAACTATTGGACCATTAAGTAGAGAGTGGAATAAAATTGTTAAATTATTATTATGTACCCAATGAAAAAAAAAAATCATTTCATATCATATCATCATTGCATTAATTAACATTAAAGTACATTAAAAATAAAGAATTACTTATGCTAACAATTATCAATATATATAAATATATAAATTTGTAAATGAATAACTAAAATTATATTCATATAATGAAAAAAAACTTAATATGATATTTTCATAATCTTTAAGATTATCCTAATTTTTAAAATTAAATAAATTACTCCAAAAATATTTATAATTCAAAAAATTATTGATAATTTCAAAATTTGATGAAATTTTATATCTTATACCAATCAAACACAAATTATCTTTTAATGTTGTAGTAAGAATTTAAAAGCAAATTATAATTTTAAAAATAGTTATAATTTAAAAAAATATTGATATTTTCAAAAATTAATGAAACTTAAATATAAAAATATCGTTGAAATATAAACTTCAATTAATTGTAGATTATGAGAGGTGTTGTATTTCAATAACATTAAAATGTTTTTAATTTAGTTCTAAATTAATTATAAACTATTAGAAGGGTTGCATTGCTAAACCACTAATGCAATTGCAATTTAGTTCTAAATTAATTATGATTTATTGAAGAGAGTAAATTATAAAAAATATGTTGTACAAGATTATTCATCTCAGTGTTTTTTACTAATTTATAAAGAATAAATATTTTTTTTATCACTTTAACTTTATTTGACATTGGAGAATTAAAAAATAATTAAAGTGATTAACCATGCATCATCGATATACATCTCAATAATTTTATTAATTATATCATTTCAATGTGTCCAAAATTGGGATATTTTTTTTATTTTCAAACTTTTATTTGGTCTTTAAAATTTTTTTTAAAATGTTGAGAATTGTTCAATGTGTCAATAAATAATTTTTCAAAATTTAGATTGAGTTTGTTGGTTTTAAAAGTTTTAAAAATAATTTACTTAGTTAAATTTCAAACATTATTATTAAAATCATATACATCAATTATATCTCTTGTCCAAATATTATTATTATTAAATGTTATGTAAAAAACAACTTTAAATTTTTTAGAGATATATATGCAAAAATATTAACTTGGTAATTATTAAATTTTTTGGAGTCACGTGAACAAAAATTTTGTTAGTCTTTTAATAATTAATAATTTGTATTTATCTTTGTGGGTTAGATCAGCATAATATTTAGTTTTATTGAGCATACACCACATCTCTCCATAGGACAACCAAACCAGACAATCAACATTTGACGTGTATTTTCTAAGTATTCCACACATTTTCACTTAAATCCAAAGGGATTTTCTTATTTTCTATGAGGCAAAGAATCTACATGCCGCTAGGCTAATTGATTGTCAGCATTTTGAGTTTGGACAAAATTTTTTTTTTTCAAAAATCTTTCTACCGAACTAAAAATATATTTTTTAAAAAAACTAATCCAAACAAGTCTTAAATCTCTCTACCGTTTTTTCATTCTCTTCATTATTTTATTTTTAAATTTTTTTTAATTCTTTTATTTTATTAAGTTTTTTTAATATCAAAAATGATTTTTATATAAATTTAGATTTAAAATAAATGATATAAACAAAAGAAATGTTTTGATATGAAAAAATTTGGAGGATTTTTTTTTTTTTACCGAAATTGAAAGATTCGGAGGTCTTCTATGCACTTTACTCTTTTTTTTTTTATTGGTTTTTAATTTTATTTTACTTGTTACAGAAGTATCATTATATATATATATATATATATATATATATATATATATAGAGAGAGAGAGAGAGAGAGAGAGAGAGGGGAAGAAATTAGGGTTTTGGTGGACGGAAAATGGGGACGCCGGAGCTGCAGATCTTCAACACGATGAGCAAGAAGAAGGAGCCCTTCAAGCCGAGGGTGGAGGGCGAGGTGGCCATGTACATCTGTGGCGTCACGCCCTATGATTTCAGCCACATCGGCCACGCCCGCGCCTACGTTGCTTTTGACGCTCTCCACAGGTCACAAATTCTTGTTTGTAAATACTTCAATCTGGTTGGAATTTGTTCTTTTTTTATAGCATTTCTCAACCTTTGATTGTTTTTGGACATTAATTATGGTTCCTTGGTATCTGATTTTGATTGATTGAATGCCTCTTATGTTTTAGTTATTGGTTTGATCATTAATTTGATTGTTTGAGTTTAGTATTTTGCTTGTAAAAATTGGTTACTGAAGGAAAATTAAAGATATGATTTGATCTGGAGAAGGTGAAATTTAGAATGTGTGTTTGTTAGCATGGCATGAATGGGGCATAATAGACCTTTTCATTGAGCCAGTTGTTGCTGGTGAGCACTGAATTAAATAGGTTAACGTTGTTATGACATGATTGTGTAGCGTTTAATTGTGTTTTCATCATTATCAAATGAGCATGCATGTATAAAGCTGACAGTTTGCTATCTGAAATTTAAATAGATTTAGAATTTTCCCATCTACAAGGATCAAATCACGAACTGAGATGGGAGGAAGAAGAGGTAGGGGTCTACAAGTTGTTTGTTTGTTTGTTTGTTTAGGTTGATTGGTTATTAGTATTAAGTCATGTTAAAATATGACATGATCAAGAGTGATAAATGAATTATCAATGTTAAATATATGCCATTTTAATCCATTAGTTGTGTTCTTGACTTGAGTTTGTACAAAAATCACAGTGTGTGCATGTTTTAAAGTAAACTTTTTAGTACTTTGAACTTGACACTGTCAGTTGGTATTTGATACATGAATTGCCTCCTTATTGGTCAGAATTTCTTAGGACTTTGTATTTAATCCATAGATGGAACACTATGTAGCTTGAACTCAAATAGTTGGACTCAAATAGTTGGACTCATTTATGGTGAAAAGTTAAACTGTGATTATTGTGTAGAGAGATGTGGAAATGAGGAAGAAAAGAAGAGGAGAGAATGGCCCTTATTGGTTTTTTGAGAAAGAATAATGATATGAATGATGGCAGTGTTTTGATGGTTGTGCAAACCATTTACAGTATGCTGGAGCTAGTACATCATGGCTTGTTTCACAGGCTGATTTCATTAGAACTTTGGGTTTGATCATACTTAGTATCATATGATAATGATAGGTCTTGAACGCCTGTATTGGTTTCTTCATGGATATTAACACTTAATCCAGAGTAATTATGTGACTTAATTGGATGTGAACAATCTCCACGGGTGGTAGAAACTTGAAATTTTGATTGCATTCAATTCAATAAAATTTGATTTATGCTTTGTAAGAAGTGGCATATAACTAGCACTTTGAAGTTGGGAACATCTACCAGTCCCACAGAGGCCATTGGGTCTTAAAAAATACTAAAAACTTTTATAGTGAATATTGTGATGATATCTTATCTACAGTTATATTTTTGTCATGAAGGTCATTCTTCTCACTTGTATGTTTATGTTCTGTTTCCTGATTTGGCACGAAATTCGATTAAAGGGGGCAAGCTCATCAGAAGTTGCACGGAGCACAAAATTCCATGCTCGTTGCTCTTACCAAAGTTTCAAAAAAAAAAAACAAAACAAAACAAAACAAAACAAAACAAAAAAAAACAAACATGATTGGTGAGCTTTGGTTCTAGTCAATAATTCGATTAGAGGGGGCAAGTCATTAAATCTCATTGAGATTGAAGACCAAGATATGACAAAAAAAAAAGGGGTTTGTATGAAGTTGCTTTTAAAGTCACGGATCTTTATCTTTGATTGACTTATTGCATAAAGGGGGCAAGCTCATAAGAAGTTGGAGGGGCCACCAAGGTTCCATGCTCGTTGCTATTGCCGAAGTTAAAAAAAAAAAAAGAAATAAAAAAAGTTTGTATTAAAGAAAACGAAGTTGCTTATGAAGTCACAGACCTTTGTCGTTGATTGACTTGTTGCATAAAAAGGGTAACCCATAAGAAGTTGCAAGGGGCACAAGGTTCCATGCTCGCTACTTTTGCCAAAGTTTCAAAAAAAAAATCAAAATCAAAATCAAATTTGATGATGTCAGACTTTATCAACGGCATGCTGAGTTTGTCACCATCACCACCAAGCTCATATACAAAACTTGTCAAAAAAAAAAAAAATCATGATTGGTGAGCTTCGGTTCTAGTCAATAATTCGATTGAAGGGGGCAAGTCACCAAATCTCATTGAGATTGAAGACTGATATATGACAAAAAAAAAAAGGGCGTTTGTATGAAGTTGCTTCTGAAGTCACAGACCTTTGTCGTTGATTGACTTGTTGCATAAAGGGGCCAAACCCATAAGAAGTTGCAGGAGGCATAAGATTTCATGCTCGTAGCCCTTACCAAATTTTCAAAAAAAAAAAAAAAAAGAGATGAAGAGATGTGTGACCTTGAAGTACATATTGTACAGGTGATCACTAAAATGGTCAAATAACCACTTGAGCGAAAATGTCATCTCACTTGGTTAAAAAAAAAAAAAAAAGGGGATAAAAAAAATAATAAAATAAAATAAAATGATAATAATGAAAAAAAATAAAATCATGTACTACTCTTGCATGCGAAAGAAAATCTCTCACTTTTAAGCTTGTCGACTCTATCGCTGAGAACAAGTGGAAGAAGTCTCAAGTTTTATAGTTATGGATGGCTTAGCCTTGCAATTAAAAAGGCCAAAAAGCAATCAAAGGTCAAGCATTGGTGGATTTTCTCACAGCGCTTCCTTTGCCCGATGAATCTTCCTTGAGATGCGATCTCCCTGATGAAGAGACTTTGCCAATTGAAGAAGGAGAACAATGTTGGAAGATGTACTTTGATGGAGCTTCTTCGATCCAACCAGCTATTAGACCCAAAATTCCTCAAATCAGAGTTGGCATTGGACTTATCTTTGTTTCTCCCGAGGGCGGGATCCTAAGATACTCTCTTTCTTTACTAAAGCCATGCACTAATGATGAAATGGAATATGAAGCTCCTATTGCTGGATTGGAGCTAGTAATCAAGATGGGGATTTGAAGTTTGCATATATATGGCGACTCACAACTTATTATAAATCAAGTTGAAGGAAGTTTCAAGACTTATAAGCAAGAACTTCTTCAGTATCATCAGAGAGTTGTTGAATTATTGAAACAAATTCCTGATGTTAAGTTGGAGAGAGTTTCTAGGTCCGCTAATGGAAAAGCAGATAGCTTAACCAAATTGGCAAAAGAACTAGCTGATCCAGATCAAGAGGAAATCCAAGTCACCATTCGAAACAGGAGAATCTTGAGTTCATGTCTTGATGAAGAGTTAGAAAACAAATAGCTCAGGAAAGAAGAAGTTCTAACAATAGCTGAAGATGATTGGAGGGAGCCTTTCATTAAATATTTGAAGTATGACGAACTTCCAAATGAAAAGTCTCTAGCAACGCTGTTAAAGAAAAGGGCAATGAGGTTTACCCTTGTTAACGACGCTCCCTATTGAAGATCATATGATCAACTCTTACTAAGATGTTTCTCGAAGGAGGAGTCTGAAGAAGTCATGCATGAAGTCCATTCTGGTATATGCGGAGCTCACTAGTCAGGACCCGAGATGCGGTTGAAGATCAAACATATTGGTTATTACTGGCCAAGCATGATCAACGATTGCCTACAATACGCAAGACGATGCAAATTGTGCCAAGCTCATGGAGATTTCATTCATCAACATCCCAACCCTTTGCACCCTGCGATCTCTTCATGGCCTTTTGAGATGTGGGGAACTGATGTGATAGGCCCTATTGAGCCTCCATCATCAAGAGGGCATCGTTTTATATTAGCTGCCACTGACTACTTTTCACGATGTGCGGAAGTCATTCCTTTAAAAGAAGTAAAGGCAGAAAACATTATCAAATTCTTCAAGGACCATGTGCTATATAAATTTGGAACGCCTCGAAGGATCATCTCTGACAACAGGTGAGCATTTAAAAGCTTCAAGGTTGGAAGGTTCTCTCAGCATCACAAAATAGATTGGAGGTATTCCTCTATCTATAATGCTAGAGCAAATGGTCTCGCGGAGGCATTTAAAAAAAAAAACATTATCCAAGTTGTTAAAAAAAAAGAAGTTTCAAAAAAAAAAGTCAAAGGGATTGGCACGAAAGGCTTCCTGAACTTTTATGGGCATATCGGACAATGTATTGAACTCCAACTCAATCAATACCATACTCGTTGGTTTTTGGTATAGAAGCTGTTTTGCCACTTGAAGTCCAGATTCTATCTCTAAGAATTGCCTTACATAATGAATTCACAAATGAAGACAGAGTTCACTTGCGTTTGGATGAACTTGATGCTTTAAATGAAAGGAGACTAGAGGCTCAACAGAATCTTGAAGTCTACAAAGCAAGGATGGCTCGAGTTTACAATAAGATGGCTCGCATTCGAACTTTCGAGAAAGGAGAGATGGTGCGGGTGCTAAGAAGACCAATCATCACCAACAAACATGCTGCGGGCAAGTTCAAGTCAAATTGGGAAGGCCCGTACATTATAGAGGTTGTCTACGAAGGAGGAGCTTATCAGCTAGTCGATGCCGATCGAAGAAGACTTATGCCGACCATCAATGCACGCTTCTTGAAAAAAATTATTATCCATGATGTAGAAATAAAAAGAAGGAAAGAAAAAAAAAGCTTGTAAAAAAAAAAAAAAAGAACATGTGTTTGTCTATGACGGAATGTCACATGCTCTTGTTTGAGCAAGTTGGTCAAGCATGAGATATGCTTCTCGAGGCAAAACACAAATTCTATCATATTGTATTCTTTTTCAAATTGAATAAAGATATGATTCCATGAATTTTGAAATGATTCTTGTGAATTTTGCTCTAAGAGATTACATGCAAACCTCATAAGAAACTATAAGATCAAGTGAAAAAAAAAAATCAAAAAAAAAAATCAAAGAAAAATAAAAAAAAATCAAAGAAAAAAAAGAGAAAAAGAATTAAAAAAAAAAATCAAGGAAATGATGAATTTTAAAAGCAAAATCTGCAGTTTTCCATGAAAATGCAATTTTGATCAAGTAGCTCATCGGGTATCCGGATCAACTCTGATTATCATGAAATTTCAACTGTAATACAAACACATGGCAATAGTTAATATGAATGGTTGAAATTAAATTTAGAGTTCTGACTATTTTCAAAGAAATTTAAACTTCAAGCTAAGTTTCATGAAATTTGCCCTTCAATGATCGGAGTTGATCAAAGCTTAATCGGACTGTGATAACTTCTCTGATTAACCTGTAAATGTTATTGAAGCTTTGAGACGTCATAACGTTTCATATGAACGGTTATGATTATATTCTGAGTTCAAAAAAAAAATTTCAAAAAAAAAAAAAAAACTCATGACTCAACAGTGAAATCCATCGATAATCATCATGGGAATTGTTCGCCATCAAGTTGATGATCAAATCGTTAGACCTTCTGGGATCTTTTTGGAAATATTTTTACATGCTCATGACATTTTCATCTTCAATATGAACCGTGGAGATTGAGTTTGAGGATCATTTACCTCTCACAAAAAATTCATAAACCTCAATCAGGTTACGCTAAGTATTGTGGTCTCCATTATTGATTTTTAAGTTGATGATCAAATGGTTAAAAAAAAAAAGAATAAAAGAAAAAATCACAAGCTGATCTTGGGTCGTTCGCTCGTACCTTCCTTCCACAACTATTGTGTGTAAGGAAGTTACGATGGGGGCATTTGTTTATATAGACTTTGAATAAAATATAAAAAAAATCAAATAAAAAGATATTGGAGGACCAAAATGAAAAAATAAAACAAATAAAAAAAATGTCACGCTAAGTATTATGGAGTGAAAAAAAAAATTAAAATTAAAATAAAAAAAATAATCAAGAATATAGATAAGGATTTTTAAGTTTAAAAAAATAATAAATAATAATAAAAAAAGAGAATGAGATAAGATAGGATTTTGAATAAAATTTTGAAATTTTAAAAAAAAGATTTGAAACAAAATCTCCCATATGGTTGGCAATTTGGTGGAACAAAATCTCCCATATCACGGGAGTGAGTGAGGGAGGGTGAAACAAAAAAAAAAGAGAGAGATAAATCTTGAGGGATTTTTGACCTCTCTTCTTCCTCTCCATGGCGGCGGGGCCCAAAAAAAAAAGAAGAAGCCCTTGGTTTATTCAAATCGTGGTTCCTTTTCTTCTTGATGGTGGAGATGAGGCATGAAGGAAGGCAAGAGGATAACCCGCACCAGCAACAACATCCACGCCTTCGATGAAGAAGTATCGTGGAGATGCTTGGCGATGGTGATGGTGATGATACTCAGCACAAATCTCGAGACAAGAGCATGCACACTGCTCATTTCCTCGTCGTTGGTTTTATTCTCCGACTCCTGAGGAGATCAACGACGGGAAACAATGCAAAACGATGTTCACAACCCTAGCACGAGTCTTGAGACAAGAACATGCACACTGCTCATTTCCTCGTCGTTGGTTCTATTCTCCGACTCCTGAGGAGATCAACGGCGGGGAAACAATACAAGACGATGTTCACAACCCTAGCACGAATCTCGAGGCATGCATAAGAAGCTCGTGAAGTGCTTACATCTTCAAAGAGGTATATGCTCTTATAGAAATCCATCCAAACATACATGAATATATACATGTTCTAATTGCATCCATGAAAAATGTTTAAATTTTATTCTAATGTGAATGTTTGTCATGGTGGGACCCAAACCTAGGATTGTTTTACAAACCATGTACTCCTTGCTATGTATTACATGCCAACATGTTTTCTCAATCAAAGCCTCTATCCCATGCTTTAGCTTTTAGATTTTCTTCTAGTTAGTTTTGAACTTTTAATATGATGAGTTCAAACATGCTTTAGCTAGCATTTCAATGCAATCTAAGAAATGTCATCGTTCAGTATTTGGACTTTTTGATAGAAAAGGCTTAGTTACAAAATTTGGTAAAAAATAAAAAAATAAAAAATGGGCTTTTATGCAAAAATCCATGGAGAAATAAAAAATGAAATGTTTGAGGATATATATGCAAAATTATGAAAAAATGTGAAAATATGAAAGCTCGAGGGCCTAGTTGCAAAAGTCATGAAAAATATGAAAATGTGAAAGTTTGGGGTGTTATTTGCAAAATTTGATAAAATAAAAAAAATGATGAAAAGTATGAGGGTTTAAACGAAAAAAAAAGAAAAGATAAAAAAAAAGGAAAAGAAAAAAAGGGCTTTTAGCAAAGATGAGGGGGCATTTTGGTAATTTTACAAGACCCCTGAAGTCTACCGTGATGTCCAATGCATGGCGAGTGTATATTCTCCTTGAGAGCCTCTCCATTGCCTCTTGACAATCACGGAGGTGAATGGGCTATCGAAGACTTTTAAAGACCCTCTTAAAGCTAGTTTTGATGTCCAATGCATGGCGAGTGTATATTCTCCTTGAGAGCCTCTCCATTGCCTCTTGACAATCACACAAGCTGAAAGAGTGGATGAAGACTTTTGAAGAACTCTCTTGCAGCTCGTTCCAACACACGGCGATAGCTCTTTTTGAGAGAACCTCTCCATTGCCTCTTGACAATCACAGAAGCGAATGGGCTATTCAAGACTCTTAAAAAAAAAAAAAAAAACCTTCTTGAAGCTAGTTGTGATATCCAATGCATGGCGAGTGTATATTCTCCTTGAGAGAGCCTCTCTATTGCCTCTTGACAATCACACAAGCTGAAAGAGTGGATGAAGACTTTTGAAGAACTCTCTTGCAGCTCGCTCCAACACATGGCGATAGCTCTTTTTGAGAGAACCTCCCCATTACCTCTTGACACTCATAGAGAGGTCATTGAGGATTCTTCTTTGAAGATGTTAATCTAAAATGTGGCCTAATGCAAAACATGCCACACTTAGGAGTTCAAAAAAAAAAGAATGATTTCTCTCAAATGAAAGAAAGCTTTTCTCCAAATAGAGACAAAAAAAACACAAGTCCAAAGTTATAAGGGTTCTATAAGCGTGAAATGCAGAAATCCTCTACAAACATCAAATACCGAAGTCCTCCACAAGCATCAAATACCGAAGTCCTCAAATTCCAAAATTAAAAGAGATCAAGTTCAAGGTTACAACTTGAAGTCCAATCCAAGAATAAGCAAGCTAAAGTCATCACACAAAAGGTCACTCCTTGATGATGTGCAAAAAAAGATCAAATAAATCGACAAATGAACTTAGTAGTCTCAAGACATCAGAAGTCAAAGACTCAAAAAAAAGTTTCACAAGTCAAGATATAAAAAAATCAAATTGTTCGACAATTGAACTCAGAAGTCTCAAGACATCAGAACTCGAGACTCAAAGAGTTTCACAAGTCAAGACAAAAAAAAGAAGAAAAGAGAAATCAAATGAATCAACAAATGAACTCAACAGCCTGAAGACATTAGAAGTCAAAACTCAAAGAGTTCACAAGTCAAGATATAAAAAAAGAATCGACAAATGAACTCAACAGTCTGAAGACATCAGAAGTCAAGACATAAAGAGTTTCTCAAGTCAAGGCATAAAAAAATTAAATGAATCGACAAATGAACTCAACAGTCTGAGGATATTAGAAGTCAAAGACTCAAAGAGTTTCACAAGTCAAGACCTGAAGGAAGCTTCACAAGCACAAAAGCCGGAGCCTTTCAAAAGTCAAATTATGTCAAAATCAAGTTTGTGATTTATCAACATAGAGATTCACAGCTTGAAATCCAAATCAAATGCAAGATAAAAAAAAAAATGCAAATTCAAAATGTCCAAATTCGAAGTTTCAAGCAAATCAACAAATGAGCTCAACAACCTCAAAGCTAAAGTGTTGAAGAGTTCACAAGTTGCAAAAAGCTTCACAAGCATGAAAGCCGAAGCATATGAAAATTCAAATCAAGTTTCAAATCAAATAAAAAAATATACAAATTCAAATGTCCAAGTTCCAAGTTTCAAGCAAATCAACAAATGAGCTCAACAACCTCAAAGTTAAAGTGTTGAAGAGTTCACAAGTTGTAAAAAGCTTCATAAGCACGAAAGACGAAGCATATGAAAATTCTAAGCAAGCTCCAAATCAAACAAAAAAAGGAAGCACGTTCAAATGTCCAAGTTCCAAGTTTCAAGCAAATCAACAAATGAGCTCAACAACCTCAAGGATAAAGCGTTGAAGAGTTCACAAGTTGCAAAAAAGCTTCACAAGCATGAAAGCCGAAGTTTATGAAAATTCAAATCAAGTTCCAAATCAAATATAAGATGCAAAAAAAAAAATTCAAATGTTCAAGACTCAAGTTTCAAATGATCTCAACAACCTCAAAGCTGAAGTGTTGAAGAGTTCACAAGTTCCAAAAGTTTCACAAGCCTGAAGGCCGAAGCATATGAAAATTCAAATCAAGTTCCAAATCAAATATAAGATGCAAAAAAATTCAAATGTTCAAGACTCAAGTTTCAAATGAGCTCAACAACCTCAAAGCTGAAGTGTTGAAGAGTTCACAAGTTCCAAAAGTTTCACAAGCCTGAAGGCCGAAGCATTTAAAAATTCAAATCAAGTTCCAAATCAAATAAAAAATGCAAGATCAAATGTTCAAGACTCAAGTTTCAAATAATCTCAACAACCTCAAAGCTGAAGTGTTGAAGAGTTCACAAGTTCCAAAAGTTTCACAAGCCTGAAGACCAGAGCTTATAAAAAGTCAAATCAGGTTCCAAATCAAGTCCAAGATGCAAATTCAAATATCCAAGACACAAGTTCACAAGTCTCTAAATCGTGTTCGAGATGCAAAGTTTGACGAAGACCAAAAGTCAAAGCGCGCTTTTCGGCGAAATAGTCGGAAGGAGATAAAAAGCTACAACCACTGTTGCGTCAAAATGATTAAATTCCAAACTTCTTGTAATGAAGTCCATGTTTATCGAAATGAATGAAATTTATTTGTCACATCTTGTTTCCTTATTCACACTTATTTTCTTAATCGGAGGTTACTGCGACAATGTCTAGGGTAATTAACATTAGGGGCTTGCCCTTAATGGAAGTCATGAACTCACAATCCTTTGAAGTCTACAAAATATTAAAATTTGATTTGTGATCCATGCTTTTTAACCGGTCAATCCCAATTAAAGCCGGGTGGAAAGAAAGGAGCCCACATATATATATATATATATATATATATATATATATATATATATATATATATATATATATATATATATATATATATTATTTTGATTTACTTCATACATGTTTTATCTTAATATTGACTAATACTAAATTTATTATTTGTCGTTTCTATTATTTCAGTATTTTATTTTAATTATTCATTGAATTATTGTTATATCATTTATTTTCTATAGAATTTGATATCATGGCGAATATCGCAAGAAGAGAATTTGAGGTTCTTAATGTCTCTGGGAGCAATTATATATCATGGAACCTCGATGTTAAGCTCCATCTAAATGCCAGAAACCTGGGAAAAACAATTGAGGCTGCTAACAATGAGCCAATTGATAATAAATCAAAAGCATTGATATTCATACGGCATCATCTTGATGATGGCCTGAAAAAATAAATACTTGACTATTGAGGATCCATAGGAATTGTGGTTTTTCTTAAAAGAGAGATTTGAACATCTTAAAATGGTTTATTTGCCAAAAGCACGTAATGATTGGGCAAATATCAGGTTTCAAGATTTTAAAAGCGTGCAAGAATATAATTCTGACCTATTTAAAATAGTTTCGGTGTTATGTCTCTGTGGAGAAACGGTGACAGAAAATATGATGCTTGAAAAAACATTCACAACATTTCATGCTCGAGATGTTATATTACAACAACAATACAAAGAAAAGAATTTTACTAAATTCTCTGAACTGATTTCTTGTCTCCTTGTGGCGGAGCCAAACAATGAATTATTGATACAAAATCATCAAACCCGACCATCCGGATCAACACCACTGCCTGAAATTAATTATGGGCATGGAAAATGGCGTCGTCGTAACGACGGTTATAAGAACCGAGGTGGAAGAGGTTATCGTGGTGGTCGTGGAAGATGTGGTCGTGCTGGGGGCCGAAATTATTTCGGACCACACGATGGTAAAATAAATGTGCATCATCAAAAACAACAAAACCACAATGATGGATTAGACAAGAAAAGAGATACATGTCACCGTTGTGGACTGGAGGGTCATTTGTCTAAAATTTGTAGAACCCCCAAGCATTTTGTCCAACTTTACCAAGATTCACTTAAAGACAAAAGGAGTAAAAGTGTTGAGACAAATTTTGCAGGCAACTCCACAGAAACTAATTTTGTTGATGATATAATTCAGAATACACACTTAGATATGTCAGACTTTCTAATAGATTAGATTTATAATATATGTTGTATGTTTTTATTTTTATTCAATATGTTATACATTTCATTAAAGTTATATTCCTTTGTTATGCTTTAGATAAAATATGGGTGATGATGAATGCATTGTTGACTGTGGAACGACACATACTGTATTGCAAAAGCAAATATATTTACATCCTTATCAATGAAAAGGGCTTTTATAGCCACAATAGCTGGGTCATCAGACCTGATTGAAGGTTCCGGTAAAGCAGCACTGGTGTTACCAAATGGGACACCTATGCAGATTAAAAATGCTCTTTATTCTCCAAAATCCGGAAGAAACCTTTTAAGTTTTAAAGATATACGTCTCAATGGTTATCATTTAGAGACGGTTGATAAGGAGGGAAACGAATATCTTTATATTACTCAAGTTATTTCATGACAAAAACGTGTACTTGAAAGCTTTCCTTGTATATCTTCAGGATTATATTGTACACATATTAATGTGATAGAATCACATACGGTCTTAACCAAGAAGGTTAATGATCCAAAAATATTTAAACTATGGCATGAAAGACTTGGGCATCCTGGTGCTATTATGATGCGTCGGATTATTTCTAGTGCCCATGGACACCCATTGAAGGATTATAAAATCCTAACAAATAATGAATATGCATGTTTAGCATGCTCAATGTGTATTTGTGAGAAAACGAAATGAAAATAATAAAATTATAAGATATAAAGCTAGACTGGTTGCTCAAGGTTTTTCCCAAATGCCTGGTATCGACTATGAGGAGACATATTCTCCTGTAATGGATGGGATCACTTTTCAATTTCTAATTGCCATGGCAGCAAGTAATAAATTAGATATGCAGCTGATGGATGTTGTCACAGCATATCTATACGGATTACTTGAAAAAGACATATATATGAAAATCCCTAAGGGATACAAAATGCCAAACGCTTCAAAGCAGCGGCATTTGCACTCTATTAAATTACAGAGATCTCTTTATGGGTTAAAACAATTTGGACGGATGTGGTATAACCGTCTCAGTGACTATTTGATTAAAGAAGGGTACCAAAATGATAATATATGCCCTTGTTTATTTATTAAAAGTTCTACTAACGGATTTGTTGTTATAGCGGTATATGTGGATGATTTAAACCTTGTAGGTACTCCTCATGAAATTGCAATTGCAGCATCATATCTAAGGAAGAAGTTTGAAATGAAGGATCTGGGGAAGACAAAATTTTGTCTTGGTATACAAATTGAGCACTTACTTGCTGGAATATTTATTCACCAGTCAGCTTACACAGAAAAGGTGCTGAAAAGATTTAATATGGATAAGGCCTATCCATTAAGTACCCCATTTCATCCACCTAGTGAAGAAGAGGAAATTCTTGGCCCAGAAACTCCGTATATAAGTGCAATAGGTGCATTAATGTATCTTGCAAATAATACCAGACCAGATATTGCTTTTGCAGTAAATCTCTTGGCAAGATATAGTTTTACACCGACACAAAGACATTGGAAAGGAGTTAAAGATGTGTTACGTTATTTACGAGGAACTACAGATATGGCCTTGTTTTATCCTCGAGAGTCTTCATCCAATCTCACAGGTTTTGCAGATGTTGGATTCTTGTCTGATCCTCATAAAGGACGATCTCAAACTGGATATATATTTTTTGATAATGGTACAGCTATTTCATGGCGTTCTACAAAACAAACTCTTACATCTACTTCATCAAATCATGCTGAAATCCTAGCTTTCCATGAAGCTAGTCGGGAATGCCAGTGGTTGCGATCTATGATTGGACATATACAGTCATCATGCAAATTGCCATCAATTACAACAAATGCCACAATAATTTATGAAGACAACAGTGCTTGTATTTCTCAGATACAAGGATGCTACATTAAAGGAGATAGAACAAAGCATATATCACCAAAATTTTTCTACACTCATGATCTTCAGAAAGAAGGTGTTATAGAAGTCTAGAAGATTTAATCAGTGAGAATCAAGCTGATTTATTCACAATATCACTACCAAAGTGTATTCATCAGAATTTTGTGCACAAAATCGGGATGAGAAGACTCAAAAACATCATTGCTGAAACAAGTTGATAGTTACTTTTATGAGGGGGAGGCTGTACTCTTTTTCCCTTCGCTACGGTTTTTATCCCATAGGGTTTTTCCGGACCAAGGTTTTTAATGAGGCAGCAATTACTCCATATACCAAGGATCATGTACTCTTTTTCCTTCACCAGGTTTTTATCCCATTGGGTTTTTCTTGGTAAGGTTTTAATGAGGCATATCCTTTGGTTATACGCATCCAAGGGGGAGTGTTATAAATTGATGTGTTAAGAAATATAAATGTGGATGCGTTTCTCCTCCATTAATATCCCTTTTCGTTAGTTAAAATTGTGCTATATATAAGGGTTCCGATATGTATTGTATATACAATTCTATCTTCAATAATATAACTCTTCTTCTCACTATTATTTCTTATTTGTTTTCTATAGGTAATTTGGGTATTTATTTTACTTTCATTTATTTTATTGCTTATTTATTTGTCACAAATTTCTTTTATTTTTAACAGTACTATATATATAAGGGTTCCGATATGTGTTGTATATAGAACTATCTTCAATATTATAATTCTTCTTCTCACTATTATTTCTTATTTGTTTTCTATAGGTAATTTAGCCTATTCAGGTATTTATTTTAGTTTTATTTATTTATTTTATTGTTTATTATATGTCACAAATTTCTTTTCTTTTTAACAAGATTTGTATTTATCAAATTTACTAATGTATTTCTATTGGTTACTCTAAAAATTTTGTTTCTTTAAAATTTATTAATTATATTAAAAAAAAATTAGTTGAGCAGAGGAGCGATATATATATTTCCTGTATGTCATTGAAAATTTGACTAATTGCGTAGACAACCTCAATAAAAATTTGTGTATATTTTTTAAAATTCAATTTCTTTGAATATACCTGTCACAAGTGGTATATAACTAAAATATATAAATATTTATTTTTTATCAGAATAAAAATATAATTTTATTCAGATTTCTAAATTACCTCCGGCGATCTTAATTTATATATCTATATCTATATATATTAAAATAAGAATTAGGAAACATGAATGACACCTGTCATGCAACTGTGAAAACTTTTCCCGCCAAAAAAATATTTAACATATATTGTACTTTTAAACAAAATTAAGTTAATATATCGGTGATATATCAATGTATTGTTTTAACAAATTGTAATATTATTTATTCCATATAATTTTAATAATGATAAATATGTTATATTTATTTTTTAATAGATAGGAAGCTCAAGTTTTCATTAATCAACAAAATATTATTTAGATTAATATTTTTATAATAGTTTGTAAAATTAAATTAATTTTTAAATAAATTTGATTTCCTTGAATAGCCTTCCAAAGCATCTAATCCTATTTTATTCTTCTAAATTTAATGTATTACTTGCATGTAAACATTTTTACCATCTACTCGTATATTCTTAATATGTAATTAATTTAAAATGTAGGTAAAATCATTTTTTTTTAATTAACAACTACAAATACTCTAGCGAAAAGTCACCTTCAGTGGTGGGTGAGTGGTACACGGTCCAATTTCATGTGCAATAGTACTGTATAATAATATATATTATAGAAATATTGCATCACTGCCCTTCACCCTTATTCATTGGGTCCCATATAGAAAGAGTCTGCATTCTACATATTTTAGGATTACTAGGCATGGGGGTTTACTATTGTGGGGTTGTAATTTATGTTATATCATCTTTGGACACAAGTGATAGGTTCTAATTACCCTACATGTTGACTAACCACACATGGTAATTCGTTAGGGGTCATTAAGTTATTGTATTAGTGCACTAACGTATCTGTTTATCCTTTTAACATCCTTTTATGATTTGGCACTTGTTGCCAATAGTAAAATAATAATAATAATAATAATAATAATAATAATAATAATAATAATAATAATAATAATAATATGATGAACAAACTATTGGACCATTAAGTAGAGAGTGGAATAAAATTGTTAAATTATTATTATGAACAAACTATTGGACCATTAAGTAGAGAGTGGAATAAAATTGTTAAATTATTATTATGTACCCAATTGAAAAAAAAATCATATCATATCATATCATCATTGCATTAATTAACATTAAAGTACAATAAAAATAAAGAATTACTTATGCTAACAATTATCAATATATATAAATATATAAATTTGTAAATGAATAACTAAAATTATATTCATATAATGAAAAAAACTTAATATGATATTTTCATAATCTTTAAGATTATCCTAATTTTTAAAATTAAATAAATTACTCCAAAAATATTTATAATTCAAAAAATTATTGATAATTTCAAAATTTGATGAAATTTTATATCTTATACCAATCAAACACAAATTATCTTTTAATGTTGTAGTAAAAATTTAAAAGCAAATTATAATTTTAAAAAATAGTTATAATTTAAAAAAATATTGATATTTTCAAAAATTAATGAAACTTAAATATAAAAATATCGTTGAAATATAAACTTCAATTAATTGTAGATTATGAGAGGGGTTGTATTTCAATAACATGAAAATGTTTTTAATTTAGTTCTAAATTAATTATAAACTATTAGAAGGGTTGCATTGCTAAACCACTAATGCAATTGCAATTTAGTTCTAAATTAATTATGATTTATTGAAGAGAGTAAATTATAAAAAAATATGTTGTACAAGATTATTCATCTCAGTGTTTTTTACTAATTTATAAAGAATAAATATTTCTTTATCATTTTAACTTTATTTGACATTGGAGAATTAAAAAATAATTAAAGTGATTAACCATGCATCATCGATATACATCTCAATAATTTTATTAATTATATCATTTCAATGTGTCCAAAATTGGGATATTTTTTTTATTTTCAAACTTTTATTTGGTCTTTAAAATTTTTTTTAAAATGTTGAGAATTGTTCAATGTATCAAAAATGATTTTTATATAAATTTAGATTTAAAATAAATGATATAAACAAAAGAAATGTTTTGATATGAAAAAATTTGGAGGATTTTTTTTTTTTACCGAAATTGAAAGATTCGGAGGTCTTCTATGCACTTTACTCTTTTTTTTTTTATTGGTTTTTAATTTTATTTTACTTGTTAAAGAAGTATCATTATATATATATATATATATATATATATATATATATATATAGAGAGAGAGAGAGAGAGAGAGAGAGAGAGAGAGTGGGGGGGGGGGGAAGAAATTAGGGTTTTGGTGGACGGAAAATGGGGACACTGGAGCTGCAGATCTTCAACACGATGAGCAAGAAGAATGAGCCCTTCAAGCCGAGGGTGGAGGGCGAGGTGGGCATGTACGTCTGTGGCGTCACGCCCTATGATTTCAGCCACATCGGCCACGCCCGCGCCTACGTTGCTTTCGACGCTCTCCACAGGTCACAAATTCTTGTTTGTAAATACTTCAATCTGGTTGGAATTTGTTCTTTTTTTATAGCATTTCTCAATGTTTGATTGTTTTTGGACATTAATTATGGTTCCTTGGTATCTGATTTTGATTGATTGAATGCCTCTTATGTTTTAGTTATTGGTTTGATCATTAATTTGATTGTTTGAGTTTAGTATTTTGCTTGTAAAAATTGGTTACTGAAGGAAAATTGAAGATATGATTTGATCTGGAGAAGGTGAAATTTAGAATGTGTGTTTGTTAGCATGGCATGAATGGGGCATAATAGACCTTTTCATTGAGCCAGTTGTTGCTGGTGAGCACTGAATTAAATAGGTTAACGTTGTTATGACATGATTGTGTAGCGTTTAATTGTGTTTTCATCATTATCAAATGAGCATGCATGTATAAAGCTGACAGTTTGCTATCTGAAATTTAAATAGATTTAGAATTTTCCCATCTACAAGGATCAAATCACGAACTGAGATGGGAGGAAGAAGAGGTAGGGGTCTACAAGTTGTTTGTTTGTTTGTTTGTTTAGGTTGATTGGTTATTAGTATTAAGTCATGTTAAAATATGACATGATCAAGAGTGATAAATGAATTATCAATGTTAAATATATGCCATTTTAATCCATTAGTTGTGTTCTTGACTTGAGTTTGTACAAAAATCACAGTGTGTGCGTGTTTTAAAGTAAACTTTTTAGTACTTTGAACTTGACACTGTAAGTTGGTATTTGATACATGAATTGCCTCCTTATTGGTCAGAATTTCTTAGGACTTTGTATTTAATCCAAAGATGGAACACTATGTAGCTTGAACTCAAATAGTTGGACTCATTTATGGTGAAAAGTTAAACTGTGATTATTGTGTAGAGAGATGTGGAAATGAGGAAGAAAAGAAGAGGAGAGAATGGCCCTTATTGGTTTTTTGAGAAAGAATAATGATATGAATGATGACAGTGTTTTGATGGTTGTGCAAACCATTTACAGTATGCTGGAGCTAGTACATCATGGCTTGTTTCACAGGCTGATTTCATTAGAACTTTGTGTTTGATCATACTTAGTATCATATGATAATGATAGGTCTTGAACGCCTGTATTGGTTTCTTCATGGATATTAACACTTAATCCAGAGTAATTATGTGACTTAATTGGATGTGAACAATCTCCACGGGTGGTAGAAACTTGAAATTTTGATTGCATTCAATTCAATAAAATTTGATTTATGCTTTGTAAGAAGTGGCATATAACTAGCACTTTGAAGTTGGGAACATCTACCAATCCCACAGAGGCCATTGGGTCTTAAAAAATACTAAAAACTTTTATAGTGAATATTGTGATGATATCTTATCTACAGTTATATTTTTGTCATGAAGGTCATTCTTCTCACTTGTATGTTTATGTTCTGTTTCCTGATTTGGCACTTATATATATATTATTTTGATTTACTTCATACATGTTTTATCTTAATATTGACTAATACTAAATTTATTATTTGTCGTTTCTATTATTTCAGTATTTTATTTTAATTATTCATTGAATTATTGTTATATCATTTATTTTCTATAGAATTTGATATCATGGCGAATATCGCAAGAAGAGAATTTGAGGTTCTTAATGTCTCTGGGAGCAATTATATATCATGGAACCTCGATGTTAAGCTCCATCTAAATGTCAGAAACCTGGGAAAAACAATTGAGGCTGCTAACAATGATCCAATTGATAATAAATCAAAAGCATTGATATTCATACGGCATCATCTTGATGATGGCCTGAAAAAATAAATACTTGACTATTGAGGATCCATAGGAATTGTGGTTTTTCTTAAAAGAGAGATTTGAACATCTTAAAATGGTTTATTTGCCAAAAGCACGTAATGATTGGGCAAATATCAGGTTTCAAGATTTTAAAAGCGTGCAAGAATATAATTCTGACCTATTTAAAATAGTTTCAGTGTTATGTCTCTGTGGAGAAACGGTGACAGAAAATATGATGCTTGAAAAAACATTCACAACATTTCATGCTCGAGATGTTATATTACAACAACAATACAAAGAAAAGAATTTTACTAAATTCTCTGAACTGATTTCTTGTCTCCTTGTGGCGGAGCCAAACAATGAATTATTGATACAAAATCATCAAACCCGACCATCCGGATCAACACCACTGCCTGAAATTAATTATGGACATGGAAAATGGCGTCGTCGTAACGACGGTTATAAGAACCGAGGTGGAAGAGGTTATCGTGGTGGTCGTGGCAGATGTGGTCGTGCTGGGGGCCGAAATTATTTCGGACCACACGATGGTAAAATAAATGTGCATCATCAAAAACAACAAAACCACAATGATGGATTAGACAAGAAAAGAGATACATGTCACCGTTGTGGACTGGAGGGTCATTTGTCTAAAATTTGTAGAACCCCCAAGCATTTTGTCCAACTTTACCAAGATTCACTTAAAGACAAAAGGAGTAAAAGTGTTGAGACAAATTTTGCAGGCAACTCCACAGAAACTAATTTTGTTGATGATATAATTCAGAATACACACTTAGATATGTCAGACTTTCTAATAGATTAGATTTATAATATATGTTGTATGTTTTTATTTTTATTCAATATGTTATACATTTCATTAAAGTTATATTCCTTTGTTATGCTTTAGATAAAATATGGGTGATGATGAATGCATTGTTGACTGTGGAACGACACATACTGTATTGCAAAAGCAAATATATTTACATCCTTATCAATGAAAAGGGCTTTTATAGCCACAATAGCTGGGTCATCAGACCTGATTGAAGGTTCCGGTAAAGCAGCACTGGTGTTACCAAATGGGACACCTATGCAGATTAAAAATGCTCTTTATTCTCCAAAATCCGGAAGAAACCTTTTAAGTTTTAAAGATATACGTCTCAATGGTTATCATTTAGAGACGGTTGATAAGGAGAGAAACGAATATCTTTATATTACTCAAGTTATTTCATGACAAAAACGTGTACTTGAAAGCTTTCCTTGTATATCTTCAGGATTATATTGTACACATATTAATGTGATAGAATCACATACGGTCTTAACCAAGAAGGTTAATGATCCAAAAATATTTAAACTATGGCATGAAAGACTTGGGCATCCTGGTGCTATTATGATGCGTCGGATTATTTCTAGTGCCCATGGACACCCATTGAAGGATTATAAAATCCTAACAAATAATGAATATGCATGTTTAGCATGCTCAATGGGAAAACTGATAACCAGACCTTCTAGAAGTAAGGTGGCTGGTGAATCTCCTAAATATTTAGAAAGAATACAAGGAGATATATGTGGACCAATACATCCATCATGCGGACCATTTAGATATTTTATGGTTTTAATCGATGCATCGACTAGATGGTCCCATGTTTCACTTCTCTCTACAAGAAATGTAGCTTTTGCAAGATTATTGGCACAAATTATTAGGCTTAAAGCACAATTTCCAGATTACCCTATAAAGACAATTCGTCTTGATAATGCTGGTGAATTTACATCAAAATCATTTTATGATTATTGTATGGCAGTTGGAATACGAGTTGAGCATCCAGTAGCTCATGTACATACCCAACATGGGTTGGCGGAGTCATTAATTACAATACTCCAAATAATTGCTCGCCCAATATTATTAAGAACAAATCTGCCTACAAGTACGTGGGGTCATGCTATTTTGCATGCTGCAGCTTTAATACGGATCCGACCCACTACATGTAATTCATATTCACCACAATAACTTATTGTTGGTAAAGGGCCTGATATTTCACATATAAAAATATTTGGTTGTGCAGTATATGTGCCAATAGCACCACCAAATCGTACCAAAATGGGTCCACAACGCAGAATTGGTATATATGTTGGTTATGACTCTCCCTCAATTATACGATATTTAGAGCCATTAACGGGAGATGTATTTACTGCAAGATTTGCAGATTGTCATTTTGATGAATCTACCTTTCCTTCATTAGGGGGAGATATGGTTATTCAAAATGAGCGGAAAGAAATTAATTGGAACACACCCCAATTATATACATATGATCCTCGTAAAAAAGAATGTGATCTTGAAGTTCAAAGGATCATTAAATTGCAGAATATTGCAAATGAAATACCTTATGCATTTACAGATGCAAAAAGGGTAACCAAGTCATATATACCAGCTGTCAATGCTCCTGCAAGAATTAAGATTCCTATTACCCCATTAAAAGAAAAACAAATAGAAAACAAACCACGCCAAAAACATGGAAGGCCAATAGGTGCCAAAGATTCAGCTCCTAGAAAAAGGAAGCAGAAAAATAAAACTCTTGAGGAGGAAGATCTCCCATGTGAAAAGGGAGATGAAAATATAAAACCATCAGAGCATGTTAATGAAAAAGAATTAATGGGGAATGATATCTCTAAAAATACTGAAAACTCAATTTGTTATGTAGATGATGGTAAAATAATAAATCGATGTGAAACCGATATAAATGATATATTTATGTATAATGTGGCTATAGACATAGAAATAAATACAGATAATGATCCAGAGCCACAATCTATTGATGAATGTCGACAAAGAAAGGATTGGCCAAAATGGAGAGAAGCTATTCAAGCTGAGTTAAATTCCCTTTCAAAACGTGAAGTGTTTGGGCCGATAGTGCCAACACCTGAAGGGGTAAAACCAGTTGGTTACAAATGGTTATTTGTGAGAAAACGAAATGAAAATAATAAAATTATAAGATATAAAGCTAGACTGGTTGCTCATGGTTTTTCCCAAATGCCTGGTATCGACTATGAGAGACATATTCTCCTGTAATGGATGGGATCACTTTTCAATTTCTAATTGCCATGGCAGCAAGTAATAAATTAGATATGCAGCTGATGGATGTTGTCACAGCATATCTATACGGATTACTTGAAAAAGACATATATATGAAAATCCCTAAGGGATACAAAATGCCAAACGCTTCAAAGCAGCGGCATTTGCACTCTATTAAATTACAGAGATCTCTTTATGGGTTAAAACAATTTGGACGGATGTGGTATAACCGTCTCAGTGACTATTTGATTAAAGAAGGGTACCAAAATGATAATATATGCCCTTGTTTATTTATTAAAAGTTCTACTAACGGATTTGTTGTTATAGCGGTATATGTGGATGATTTAAACCTTGTAGGTACTCCTCATGAAATTGCAATTGCAGCATCATATCTAAGGAAGAAGTTTGAAATGAAGGATCTGGGGAAGACAAAATTTTGTCTTGGTATACAAATTGAGCACTTACTTGCTGGAATATTTATTCACCAGTCAGCTTACACAGAAAAGGTGCTGAAAAGATTTAATATGGATAAGGCCTATCCATTAAGTACCCCATTTCATCCACCTAGTGAAGAAGAGGAAATTCTTGGCCCAGAAACTCCGTATATAAGTGCAATAGGTGCATTAATGTATCTTGCAAATAATACCAGACCAGATATTGCTTTTGCAGTAAATCTCTTGGCAAGATATAGTTTTACACCGACACAAAGACATTGGAAAGGAGTTAAAGATGTGTTACGTTATTTACGAGGAACTACAGATATGGCCTTGTTTTATCCTCGAGAGTCTTCATCCAATCTCACAGGTTTTGCAGATGTTGGATTCTTGTCTGATCCTCATAAAGGACGATCTCAAACTGGATATATATTTTTTGATAATGGTACAGCTATTTCATGGCGTTCTACAAAACAAACTCTTACATCTACTTCATCAAATCATGCTGAAATCCTAGCTTTCCATGAAGCTAGTCGGGAATGCCAGTGGTTGCGATCTATGATTGGACATATACAGTCATCATGCAAATTGCCATCAATTACAACAAATGCCACAATAATTTATGAAGACAACAGTGCTTGTATTTCTCAGATACAAGGATGCTACATTAAAGGAGATAGAACAAAGCATATATCACCAAAATTTTTCTACACTCATGATCTTCAGAAAGAAGGTGTTATAGAAGTCCAGAAGATTTAATCAGTGAGAATCAAGCTGATTTATTCACAAAATCACTACCAAAGTGTATTCATCAGAATTTTGTGCACAAAATCGAGATGAGAAGACTCAAAAACATCATTGCTGAAACAAGTTGATAGTTACTTTTATGAGGGAGAGGTTGTACTCTTTTTCCCCTTCGCTACGATTTTTATCCCATAGGGTTTTTCCGGACCAAGGTTTTTAATGAGGCAGCAATTACTCCATATACCAAGGATCACGTACTCTTTTTCCTTCACCAGGTTTTTATCCCATTGGGTTTTTCTTGGTAAGGTTTTAATGAGGCATATCCTTTGGTTATACGCATCCAAGGGGGAGTGTTATAAATTGATGTGTTAAGAAATATAAATGTGGATGCGTTTCTCCTCCATTAATATCCCTTTTCGTTAGTTAAAATTGTGCTATATATAAGGGTTCCGATATGTATTGTATATACAATTCTATCTTCAATAATATAACTCTTCTTCTCACTATTATTTCTTATTTGTTTTCTATAGGTAATTTGGGTATTTATTTTACTTTCATTTATTTTATTGCTTATTTATTTGTCACAAATTTCTTTTATTTTTAACAGTACTATATATATAAGGGTTCCGATATGTGTTGTATATAGAACTATCTTCAATATTATAATTCTTCTTCTCACTATTATTTCTTATTTGTTTTCTATAGGTAATTTAGCCTATTCAGGTATTTATTTTACTTTTATTTATTTATTTTATTGTTTATTATATGTCACAAATTGCTTTTCTTTTTAACAAGATTTGTATGTATCAAATTTACTAATGTATTTCTATTGGTTACTCTAAAAAATTTGTTTCTTTAAAATTTATTAATTATATTAAAAAAAATTTAGTTGAGCAGAGGAGCGATATATATATTTCCTGTATGTCATTGAAAATTTGACTAATTGCGTAGACAACCTCAATAAAAATTTGTGTATATTTTTTAAAATTCAATTTCTTTGAATATACCTGTCACAAGTGGTATATAACTAAAATATATAAATATTTATTTTTTATCAGAATAAAAATATAATTTTATTCAGATTTCTAAATTACCTCCGGCGATCTTAATTTATATATCTATATCTATATATATTAAAATAAGAATTAGGAAACAAGAATGATACCTGTCATGCAACTGTGAAAACTTTTCCCGCCAAAAAAATATTTAACATATATTGTACTTTTAAACAAAATTAAGTTAATATATCGGTGATATATCAATGTATTGTTTTAACAAATTGTAATATTATTTATTCCATATAAATTTAATAATGATAAATATGTTATATTTATTTTTTAATAGATAGGAAGCTCAAGTTTTCATTAATCAACAAAATATTATTTAGATTAATATTTTTATAATAGTTTGTAAAATTAAATTAATTTTTAAATAGATTTGATTTCCTTGAATAGCCTTCCAAAGCATCTAATCCTATTTTATTCTTCTAAATTTAATGTATTACTTGCATGTAAACATTTTTACCATCTACTCGTATATTCTTAATATGTAATTAATTTAAAATGTAGGTAAAATCAATTTTTTTAATTAACAACTACAAATACTCTAGCGAATAGTCACCTTCAGTGGTGGGTGAGTGGTACACGGTCCAATTTCATGTGCAATAGTACTGTATAATAATATATATTATAGAAATATTGCATCACTGCCCTTCACCCTTATTCATTGGGTCCCATATAGAAAGAGTCTGCATTCTCCATATTTTAGGATTACTAGGCATGGGGGTTTACTATTGTGGGGTTGTAATTTATGTTATATCATCTTGGACACAAGTGGTAGGTTCTAATTACCCTACATGTTGACTAACCCCACATGGTAATTCGTTAGGGGTCATTAAGTTATTGTATTAGTGCACTAACGTATCTGTTTATCCTTTTAACATCCTTTTATGATTTGGCACTTGTTGCCAATAGTAAAATAATAATAATAATAATAATAATAATAATAATAATAATAATAATATGATGAACAAACTATTGGACCATTAAGTAGAGAGTGGAATAAAATTGTTAAATTATTATTATGTACCCAATTCAAAAAAAAAAATCATATCATATCATATCATCATTGCATTAATTAACATTAAACTACATTAAAAATAAAGAATTACTTATGCTAACAATTATCAATATATATAAATATATAAATTTGTAAATGAATAACTAAAATTATATTCATATAATGAAAAAAACTTAATATGATATTTTCATAATCCTTAAGATTATCCTAATTTTTAAAATTAAATAAATTACTCCAAAAATATTTATAATTCAAAAAATTATTGATAATTTCAAAATTTGATGAAATTTTATATCTTATACCAATCAAACACAAATTATCTTTTAATGTTGTAGTAAAAATTTAAAAGCAAATTATAATTTTAAAAATAGTTATAATTTAAAAAAATATTGATATTTTCAAAAATTAATGAAACTTAAATATAAAAATATCGTTGAAATATAAACTTCAATTAATTGTAGATTATGAGAGGGGTTGTATTTCAATAACATGAAAATGTTTTTAATTTAGTTCTAAATTAATTATAAACTATTAGAAGGGTTGCATTGCTAAACCACTAATGCAATTGCAATTTAGTTCTAAATTAATTATGATTTATTGAAGAGAGTAAATTATAAAAAATATGTTGTACAAGATTATTCATCTCAGTGTCTTTTACTAATTTATAAAGAATAAATATTTTTTTATCACTTTAACTTTATTTGACATTGGAGAATTAAAAAATAATTAAAGTGATTAACCATGCATCATCGATATACATCTCAATAATTTTATTAATTATATCATTTCAATGTGTCCAAAATTGGGATATTTTTTTTATTTTCAAACTTTTATTTGGTCTTTAAAATTTTTTTTAAAATGTTGAGAATTGTTCAATGTGTCAATAAATAATTTTTCAAAATTTAGATTGAGTTTGTTGGTTTTAAAAGTTTTAAAAATAATTTACTTAGTTAAATTTCAAACATTATTATTAAAATCATATACATCAATTATATCTCTTGTCCAAATATTATTATTATTAAATGTTATGTAAAAAACAACTTTAAATTTTTTAGAGATATATATGCAAAAATATTAACTTGGTAATTATTAAATTTTTTGGAGTCACGTGAACAAAAATTTTGTTAGTCTTTTAATAATTAATAATTTGTATTTATCTTTGTGGGTTAGATCAGCATAATATTTAGTTTTATTGAGCATACACCACATCTCTCCATAGGACAACCAAAACAGACAATCAACATTTGACGTGTATTTTCTAAGTATTCCACACATTTTCACTTAAATCCAAAGGGATTTTCTTATTTTCTATGAGGCAAAGAATCTACATGCCGCTAGGCTAATTGATTGTCAGCATTTTGAGTTTTTACAAAATTTTTTTTTTTTCAAAAATCTTTCTACCGAACTAAAAATATATTTTTTAAAAAAAACTAATCCACACAAGTCTTAAATCTCTCTACCGTTTTTTCATTCTCTTCATTATTTTATTTTTAAATTTTTTTTAATTCTTTTATTTTATTAAGTTTTTTTAATATCAAAAATGATTTTTATATAAATTTAGATTTAAAATAAATGATATAAACAAAAGAAATGTTTTGATATGAAAAAATTTGGAGGATTTTTTTTTTTTACCGAAATTGAAAGATTCGGAGGTCTTCTATGCACTTTACTCTTTTTTTTTTTATTGGTTTTTAATTTTATTTTACTTGTTAAAGAAGTATCATTATATATATATATATATATATATATATATATATATATATAGAGAGAGAGAGAGAGAGAGAGAGAGAGAGAGAGAGAGAGAGAGTGGGGGGGGGGGAAGAAATTAGGGTTTTGGTGGACGGAAAATGGGGACACTGGAGCTGCAGATCTTCAACACGATGAGCAAGAAGAATGAGCCCTTCAAGCCGAGGGTGGAGGGCGAGGTGGGCATGTACGTCTGTGGCGTCACGCCCTATGATTTCAGCCACATCGGCCACGCCCGCGCCTACGTTGCTTTCGACGCTCTCCACAGGTCACAAATTCTTGTTTGTAAATACTTCAATCTGGTTGGAATTTGTTCTTTTTTTATAGCATTTCTCAACCTTTGATTGTTTTTGGACATTAATTATGGTTCCTTGGTATCTGATTTTGATTGATTGAATGCCTCTTATGTTTTAGTTATTGGTTTGATCATTAATTTGATTGTTTGAGTTTAGTATTTTGCTTGTAAAAATTGGTTACTGAAGGAAAATTGAAGATATGATTTGATCTGGAGAAGGTGAAATTTAGAATGTGTGTTTGTTAGCATGGCATGAATGGGGCATAATAGACCTTCTCATTGAGCCAGTTGTTGCTGGTGAGCACTGAATTAAATAGGTTAACGTTGTTATGACATGATTGTGTAGCGTTTAATTGTGTTTTCATCATTATCAAATGAGCATGCATGTATAAAGCTGACAGTTTGCTATCTGAAATTTAAATAGATTTAGAATTTTCCCATCTACAAGGATCAAATCACGAACTGAGATGGGAGGAAGAAGAGGTAGGGGTCTACAAGTTGTTTGTTTGTTTGTTTGTTTAGGTTGATTGGTTATTAGTATTAAGTCATGTTAAAATATGACATGATCAAGAGTGATAAATGAATTATCAATGTTAAATATATGCCATTTTAATCCATCAGTTGTGTTCTTGACTTGAGTTTGTACAAAAATCACAGTGTGTGCGTGTTTTAAAGTAAACTTTTTAGTACTTTGAACTTGACACTGTAAGTTGGTATTTGATACATGAATTGCCTCCTTATTGGTCAGAATTTCTTAGGACTTTGTATTTAATCCAAAGATGGAACACTATGTAGCTTGAACTCAAATAGTTGGACTCATTTATGGTGAAAAGTTAAACTGTGATTATTGTGTAGAGAGATGTGGAAATGAGGAAGAAAAGAAGAGGAGAGAATGGCCCTTATTGGTTTTTTGAGAAAGAATAATGATATGAATGATGACAGTGTTTTGATGGTTGTGCAAACCATTTACAGTATGCTGGAGCTAGTACATCATGGCTTGTTTCACAGGCTGATTTCATTAGAACTTTGTGTTTGATCATACTTAGTATCATATGATAATGATAGGTCTTGAACGCCTGTATTGGTTTCTTCATGGATATTAACACTTAATCCAGAGTAATTATGTGACTTAATTGGATGTGAACAATCTCCACGGGTGGTAGAAACTTGAAATTTTGATTGCATTCAATTCAATAAAATTTGATTTATGCTTTGTAAGAAGTGGCATATAACTAGCACTTTGAAGTTGGGAACAGATACCAGTCCCACAGAGGCCATTGGGTCTTAAACAATACTAAAAACTTTTATAGTGAATATTGTGATGATATCTTATCTACAGTTATATTTTTGTCATGAAGATCATTCTTCTCACTTGTATGTTTATGTTCTGTTTCCTGATTTGGCACTTGTTGCCAATAGTAAAATAATAATAATAACAATATGATGATGATGAACAAACTATTGAACCATTAAGTAGAGGGTGGAATAAAATTGTTAAATTATTATTATGTACCCAATTGAAAAAAAAAATCATATCATATCATATCATCATTGCATTAATTAACATTAAAGTACATTAAAAATAAAGAATTACTTATGCTAACAATTATCAATATATATAAATACATAAATTTGTAAATGAATAACTAAAATTATATTCATATAATGAAAAAACTTAATGTGATATTTTCATAATCTTTAAAATTATCCTAAATTTTAAAATTAAATAAATTACTCCAAAAATATTTATAATTCAAAAAATTATTGATAATTTCAAAATTTGATGAAATTTTATATCTTATACCAATCAAACACAAATTATCTTTTAATGTTGTAGTAAAAATTTAAAAGCAAATTATAATTTTAAAAATAGTTATAATTTAAAAAAATATTGATATTTTCAAAAATTAATGAAACTTAAATATAAAAATATCGTTGAAATATAAACTTCAATTAATTGTAGATTATGAGAGGGGTTGTATTTCAATAACATGAAAATGTTTTTAATTTAGTTCTAAATTAATTATAAACTATTAGAAGGGTTGCATTGCTAAACCACTAATGCAATTGCAATTTAGTTCTAAATTAATTATGATTTATTGAAGAGAGTAAATTATAAAAAATATGTTGTACAAGATTATTCATCTCAGTGTTTTTTACTAATTTATAAAGAATAAATATTTTTTTATCACTTTAACTTTATTTGACATTGGAGAATTAAAAAATAATTAAAGTGATTAACCATGCATCATCGATATACATCTCAATAATTTTATTAATTATATCATTTCAATGTGTCCAAAATTGGGATATTTTTTTTATTTTCAAACTTTTATTTGGTCTTTAAAATTTTTTTTAAAATGTTGAGAATTGTTCAATGTGTCAATAAATAATTTTTCAAAATTTAGATTGAGTTTGTTGGTTTTAAAAGTTTTAAAAATAATTTACTTAGTTAAATTTCAAACATTATTATTAAAATCATATACATCAATTATATCTCTTGTCCAAATATTATTATTATTAAATGTTATGTAAAAAACAACTTTAAATTTTTTAGAGATATATATGCAAAAATATTAACTTGGTAATTATTAAATTTTTTGGAGTCACGTGAACAAAAATTTTGTTAGTCTTTTAATAATTAATAATTTGTATTTATCTTTGTGGGTTAGATCAGCATAATATTTAGTTTTATTGAGCATACACCACATCTCTCCATAGGACAACCAAACCAGACAATCAACATTTGACGTGTATTTTCTAAGTATTCCACACATTTTCACTTAAATCCAAAGGGATTTTCTTATTTTCTATGAGGCAAAGAATCTACATGCCGCTAGGCTAATTGATTGTCAGCATTTTGAGTTTTTACAAAATTTTTTTTTTTTCAAAAATCTTTCTACCGAACTAAAAATATATTTTTTAAAAAAAACTAATCCACACAAGTCTTAAATCTCTCTACCGTTTTTTCATTCTCTTCATTATTTTATTTTTAAATTTTTTTTAATTCTTTTATTTTATTAAGTTTTTTTAATATCAAAAATGATTTTTATATAAATTTAGATTTAAAATAAATGATATAAACAAAAGAAATGTTTTGATATGAAAAAATTTGGAGGATTTTTTTTTTTTTACCGAAATTGAAAGATTCGGAGGTCTTCTATGCACTTTACTCTTTTTTTTTTTATTGGTTTTTAATTTTATTTTACTTGTTAAAGAAGTATCATTATATATATATATATATATATATATATATATAGAGAGAGAGAGAGAGAGAGAGAGAGAGAGAGAGAGAGTGGGGGGGGGGGGGAAGAAATTAGGGTTTTGGTGGACGGAAAATGGGGACACTGGAGCTGCAGATCTTCAACACGATGAGCAAGAAGAATGAGCCCTTCAAGCCGAGGGTGGAGGGCGAGGTGGGCATGTACGTCTGTGGCGTCACGCCCTATGATTTCAGCCACATCGGCCACGCCCGCGCCTACGTTGCTTTCGACGCTCTCCACAGGTCACAAATTCTTGTTTGTAAATACTTCAATCTGGTTGGAATTTGTTCTTTTTTTATAGCATTTCTCAACCTTTGATTGTTTTTGGACATTAATTATGGTTCCTTGGTATCTGATTTTGATTGATTGAATGCCTCTTATGTTTTAGTTATTGGTTTGATCATTAATTTGATTGTTTGAGTTTAGTATTTTGCTTGTAAAAATTGGTTACTGAAGGAAAATTGAAGATATGATTTGATCTGGAGAAGGTGAAATTTAGAATGTGTGTTTGTTAGCATGGCATGAATGGGGCATAATAGACCTTGTCATTGAGCCAGTTGTTGCTGGTGAGCACTGAATTAAATAGGTTAACGTTGTTATGACATGATTGTGTAGCGTTTAATTGTGTTTTCATCATTATCAAATGAGCATGCATGTATAAAGCTGACAGTTTGCTATCTGAAATTTAAATAGATTTAGAATTTTCCCATCTACAAGGATCAAATCACGAACTGAGATGGGAGGAAGAAGAGGTAGGGGTCTACAAGTTGTTTGTTTGTTTGTTTGTTTAGGTTGATTGGTTATTAGTATTAAGTCATGTTAAAATATGACATGATCAAGAGTGATAAATGAATTATCAATGTTAAATATATGCCATTTTAATCCATCAGTTGTGTTCTTGACTTGAGTTTGTACAAAAATCACAGTGTGTGCGTGTTTTAAAGTAAACTTTTTAGTACTTTGAACTTGACACTGTAAGTTGGTATTTGATACATGAATTGCCTCCTTATTGGTCAGAATTTCTTAGGACTTTGTATTTAATCCAAAGATGGAACACTATGTAGCTTGAACTCAAATAGTTGGACTCATTTATGGTGAAAAGTTAAACTGTGATTATTGTGTAGAGAGATGTGGAAATGAGGAAGAAAAGAAGAGGAGAGAATGGCCCTTATTGGTTTTTTGAGAAAGAATAATGATATGAATGATGACAGTGTTTTGATGGTTGTGCAAACCATTTACAGTATGCTGGAGCTAGTACATCATGGCTTGTTTCACAGGCTGATTTCATTAGAACTTTGTGTTTGATCATACTTAGTATCATATGATAATGATAGGTCTTGAACGCCTGTATTGGTTTCTTCATGGATATTAACACTTAATCCAGAGTAATTATGTGACTTAATTGGATGTGAACAATCTCCACGGGTGGTAGAAACTTGAAATTTTGATTGCATTCAATTCAATAAAATTTGATTTATGCTTTGTAAGAAGTGGCATATAACTAGCACTTTGAAGTTGGGAACAGATACCAGTCCCACAGAGGCCATTGGGTCTTAAACAATACTAAAAACTTTTATAGTGAATATTGTGATGATATCTTATCTACAGTTATATTTTTGTCATGAAGATCATTCTTCTCACTTGTATGTTTATGTTCTGTTTCCTGATTTGGCACTTGTTGCCAATAGTAAAATAATAATAATAACAATATGATGATGATGAACAAACTATTGAACCATTAAGTAGAGGGTGGAATAAAATTGTTAAATTATTATTATGTACCCAATTGAAAAAAAAATCATATCATATCATATCATCATTGCATTAATTAACATTAAACTACATTAAAAATAAAGAATTACTTATGCTAACAATTATCAATATATATAAATATATAAATTTGTAAATGAATAACTAAAATTATATTCATATAATGAAAAAAACTTAATATGATATTTTCATAATCCTTAAGATTATCCTAATTTTTAAAATTAAATAAATTACTCCAAAAATATTTATAATTCAAAAAATTATTGATAATTTCAAAATTTGATGAAATTTTATATCTTATACCAATCAAACACAAATTATCTTTTAATGTTGTAGTAAAAATTTAAAAGCAAATTATAATTTTAAAAATAGTTATAATTTAAAAAAATATTGATATTTTCAAAAATTAATGAAACTTAAATATAAAAATATCGTTGAAATATAAACTTCAATTAATTGTAGATTATGAGAGGGGTTGTATTTCAATAACATGAAAATGTTTTTAATTTAGTTCTAAATTAATTATAAACTATTAGAAGGGTTGCATTGCTAAACCACTAATGCAATTGCAATTTAGTTCTAAATTAATTATGATTTATTGAAGAGAGTAAATTATAAAAAATATGTTGTACAAGATTATTCATCTCAGTGTCTTTTACTAATTTATAAAGAATAAATATTTTTTTATCACTTTAACTTTATTTGACATTGGAGAATTAAAAAATAATTAAAGTGATTAACCATGCATCATCGATATACATCTCAATAATTTTATTAATTATATCATTTCAATGTGTCCAAAATTGGGATATTTTTTTTATTTTCAAACTTTTATTTGGTCTTTAAAATTTTTTTTAAAATGTTGAGAATTGTTCAATGTGTCAATAAATAATTTTTCAAAATTTAGATTGAGTTTGTTGGTTTTAAAAGTTTTAAAAATAATTTACTTAGTTAAATTTCAAACATTATTATTAAAATCATATACATCAATTATATCTCTTGTCCAAATATTATTATTATTAAATGTTATGTAAAAAACAACTTTAAATTTTTTAGAGATATATATGCAAAAATATTAACTTGGTAATTATTAAATTTTTTGGAGTCACGTGAACAAAAATTTTGTTAGTCTTTTAATAATTAATAATTTGTATTTATCTTTGTGGGTTAGATCAGCATAATATTTAGTTTTATTGAGCATACACCACATCTCTCCATAGGACAACCAAAACAGACAATCAACATTTGACGTGTATTTTCTAAGTATTCCACACATTTTCACTTAAATCCAAAGGGATTTTCTTATTTTCTATGAGGCAAAGAATCTACATGCCGCTAGGCTAATTGATTGTCAGCATTTTGAGTTTTTACAAAATTTTTTTTTTTTCAAAAATCTTTCTACCGAACTAAAAATATATTTTTTAAAAAAAACTAATCCACACAAGTCTTAAATCTCTCTACCGTTTTTTCATTCTCTTCATTATTTTATTTTTAAATTTTTTTTAATTCTTTTATTTTATTAAGTTTTTTTAATATCAAAAATGATTTTTATATAAATTTAGATTTAAAATAAATGATATAAACAAAAGAAATGTTTTGATATGAAAAAATTTGGAGGATTTTTTTTTTTTACCGAAATTGAAAGATTCGGAGGTCTTCTATGCACTTTACTCTTTTTTTTTTATTGGTTTTTAATTTTATTTTACTTGTTAAAGAAGTATCATTATATATATATATATATATATATATATATATATATATATAGAGAGAGAGAGAGAGAGAGAGAGAGAGAGAGAGAGAGAGAGAGGGGGGGGGGAAGAAATTAGGGTTTTGGTGGACGGAAAATGGGGACACTGGAGCTGCAGATCTTCAACACGATGAGCAAGAAGAATGAGCCCTTCAAGCCGAGGGTGGAGGGCGAGGTGGGCATGTACGTCTGTGGCGTCACGCCCTATGATTTCAGCCACATCGGCCACGCCCGCGCCTACGTTGCTTTCGACGCTCTCCACAGGTCACAAATTCTTGTTTGTAAATACTTCAATCTGGTTGGAATTTGTTCTTTTTTTATAGCATTTCTCAACCTTTGATTGTTTTTGGACATTAATTATGGTTCCTTGGTATCTGATTTTGATTGATTGAATGCCTCTTATGTTTTAGTTATTGGTTTGATCATTAATTTGATTGTTTGAGTTTAGTATTTTGCTTGTAAAAATTGGTTACTGAAGGAAAATTGAAGATATGATTTGATCTGGAGAAGGTGAAATTTAGAATGTGTGTTTGTTAGCATGGCATGAATGGGGCATAATAGACCTTCTCATTGAGCCAGTTGTTGCTGGTGAGCACTGAATTAAATAGGTTAACGTTGTTATGACATGATTGTGTAGCGTTTAATTGTGTTTTCATCATTATCAAATGAGCATGCATGTATAAAGCTGACAGTTTGCTATCTGAAATTTAAATAGATTTAGAATTTTCCCATCTACAAGGATCAAATCACGAACTGAGATGGGAGGAAGAAGAGGTAGGGGTCTACAAGTTGTTTGTTTGTTTGTTTGTTTAGGTTGATTGGTTATTAGTATTAAGTCATGTTAAAATATGACATGATCAAGAGTGATAAATGAATTATCAATGTTAAATATATGCCATTTTAATCCATCAGTTGTGTTCTTGACTTGAGTTTGTACAAAAATCACAGTGTGTGCGTGTTTTAAAGTAAACTTTTTAGTACTTTGAACTTGACACTGTAAGTTGGTATTTGATACATGAATTGCCTCCTTATTGGTCAGAATTTCTTAGGACTTTGTATTTAATCCAAAGATGGAACACTATGTAGCTTGAACTCAAATAGTTGGACTCATTTATGGTGAAAAGTTAAACTGTGATTATTGTGTAGAGAGATGTGGAAATGAGGAAGAAAAGAAGAGGAGAGAATGGCCCTTATTGGTTTTTTGAGAAAGAATAATGATATGAATGATGACAGTGTTTTGATGGTTGTGCAAACCATTTACAGTATGCTGGAGCTAGTACATCATGGCTTGTTTCACAGGCTGATTTCATTAGAACTTTGTGTTTGATCATACTTAGTATCATATGATAATGATAGGTCTTGAACGCCTGTATTGGTTTCTTCATGGATATTAACACTTAATCCAGAGTAATTATGTGACTTAATTGGATGTGAACAATCTCCACGGGTGGTAGAAACTTGAAATTTTGATTGCATTCAATTCAATAAAATTTGATTTATGCTTTGTAAGAAGTGGCATATAACTAGCACTTTGAAGTTGGGAACAGATACCAGTCCCACAGAGGCCATTGGGTCTTAAACAATACTAAAAACTTTTATAGTGAATATTGTGATGATATCTTATCTACAGTTATATTTTTGTCATGAAGATCATTCTTCTCACTTGTATGTTTATGTTCTGTTTCCTGATTTGGCACTTGTTGCCAATAGTAAAATAATAATAATAACAATATGATGATGATGAACAAACTATTGAACTATTAAGTAGAGGGTGGAATAAAATTGTTAAATTATTATTATGTACCCAATTGAAAAAAAAAATCATATCATATCATATCATCATTGCATTAATTAACATTAAAGTACATTAAAAATAAAGAATTACTTATGCTAACAATTATCAATATATATAAATACATAAATTTGTAAATGAATAACTAAAATTATATTCATATAATGAAAAAACTTAATGTGATATTTTCATAATCTTTAAAATTATCCTAAATTTTAAAATTAAATAAATTACTCCAAAAATATTTATAATTCAAAAAATTATTGATAATTTCAAAATTTGATGAAATTTTATATCTTATACCAATCAAACACAAATTATCTTTTAATGTTGTAGTAAAAATTTAAAAGCAAATTATAATTTTAAAAATAGTTATAATTTAAAAAAATATTGATATTTTCAAAAATTAATGAAACTTAAATATAAAAATATCGTTGAAATATAAACTTCAATTACTTGTAGATTATGAGAGGGGTTGTATTTCAATAACATGAAAATGTTTTTAATTTAGTTCTAAATTAATTATAAACTATTAGAAGGGTTGCATTGCTAAACCACTAATGCAATTGCAATTTAGTTCTAAATTAATTATGATTTATTGAAGAGAGTAAATTATAAAAAATATGTTGTACAAGATTATTCATCTCAGTGTTTTTTACTAATTTATAAAGAATAAATATTTTTTTATCACTTTAACTTTATTTGACATTGGAGAATTAAAAAATAATTAAAGTGATTAACCATGCATCATCGATATACATCTCAATAATTTTATTAATTATATCATTTCAATGTGTCCAAAATTGGGATATTTTTTTTATTTTCAAACTTTTATTTGGTCTTTAAAATTTTTTTTAAAATGTTGAGAATTGTTCAATGTGTCAATAAATAATTTTTCAAAATTTAGATTGAGTTTGTTGGTTTTAAAAGTTTTAAAAATAATTTACTTAGTTAAATTTCAAACATTATTATTAAAATCATATACATCAATTATATCTCTTGTCCAAATATTATTATTATTAAATGTTATGTAAAAAACAACTTTAAATTTTTTAGAGATATATATGCAAAAATATTAACTTGGTAATTATTAAATTTTTTGGAGTCACGTGAACAAAAATTTTGTTAGTCTTTTAATAATTAATAATTTGTATTTATCTTTGTGGGTTAGATCAGCATAATATTTAGTTTTATTGAGCATACACCACATCTCTCCATAGGACAACCAAACCAGACAATCAACATTTGACGTGTATTTTCTAAGTATTCCACACATTTTCACTTAAATCCAAAGGGATTTTCTTATTTTCTATGAGGCAAAGAATCTACATGCTGCTAGGCTAATTGATTGTCAGCATTTTGAGTTTGGACAAAATTTTTTTTTTTTCAAAAATCTTTCTACCGAACTAAAAATATATTTTTTTAAAAAACTAATCCAAACAAGTCTTAAATCTCTCTACCGTTTTTTCATTCTCTTCATTATTTTATTTTTAAATTTTTTTTAATTCTTTTATTTTATTAAGTTTTTTTAATATCAAAAATGATTTTTATATAAATTTAGATTTAAAATAAATGATATAAACAAAAGAAATGTTTTGATATGAAAAAATTTGGAGGATTTTTTTTTTTTACCGAAATTGAAAGATTCGGAGGTCTTCTATGCACTTTACTCTTTTTTTTTTTTTATTGGTTTTTAATTTTATTTTACTTGTTAAAGAAGTATCATTTTATATATATATATATATATATATATATATATATATATATATATATATATATATATATATATATATATATATATATATATATATATATATCTAGAGAGAGAGAGAGAGAGAGAGAGAGAGAGAGTGGGGGGGGGGAAGAAATTAGGGTTTTGGTGGACGGAAAATGGGGACACTGGAGCTGCAGATCTTCAACACGATGAGCAAGAAGAATGAGCCCTTCAAGCCGAGGGTGGAGGGCGAGGTGGGCATGTACGTCTGTGGCGTCACGCCCTATGATTTCAGCCACATCGGCCACGCCCGCGCCTACGTTGCTTTCGACGCTCTCCACAGGTCACAAATTCTTGTTTGTAAATACTTCAATCTGGTTGGAATTTGTTCTTTTTTTATAGCATTTCTCAACCTTTGATTGTTTTTGGACATTAATTATGGTTCCTTGGTATCTGATTTTGATTGATTGAATGCCTCTTATGTTTTAGTTATTGGTTTGATCATTAATTTGATTGTTTGAGTTTAGTATTTTGCTTGTAAAAATTGGTTACTGAAGGAAAATTGAAGATATGATTTGATCTGGAGAAGGTGAAATTTAGAATGTGTGTTTGTTAGCATGGCGTGAATGGGGCATAATAGACCTTCTCATTGAGCCAGTTGTTGCTGGTGAGCACTGAATTAAATAGGTTAACGTTGTTATGACATGATTGTGTAGCGTTTAATTGTGTTTTCATCATTATCAAATGAGCATGCATGTATAAAGCTGACAGTTTGCTATCTGAAATTTAAATAGATTTAGAATTTTCCCATCTACAAGGATCAAATCACGAACTGAGATGGGAGGAAGAAGAGGTAGGGGTCTACAAGTTGTTTGTTTGTTTGTTTGTTTAGGTTGATTGGTTATTAGTATTAAGTCATGTTAAAATATGACATGATCAAGAGTGATAAATGAATTATCAATGTTAAATATATGCCATTTTAATCCATCAGTTGTGTTCTTGACTTGAGTTTGTACAAAAATCACAGTGTGTGCGTGTTTTAAAGTAAACTTTTTAGTACTTTGAACTTGACACTGTAAGTTGGTATTTGATACATGAATTGCCTCCTTATTGGTCAGAATTTCTTAGGACTTTGTATTTAATCCAAAGATGGAACACTATGTAGCTTGAACTCAAATAGTTGGACTCATTTATGGTGAAAAGTTAAACTGTGATTATTGTGTAGAGAGATGTGGAAATGAGGAAGAAAAGAAGAGGAGAGAATGGCCCTTATTGGTTTTTTGAGAAAGAATAATGATATGAATGATGACAGTGTTTTGATGGTTGTGCAAACCATTTACAGTATGCTGGAGCTAGTACATCATGGCTTGTTTCACAGGCTGATTTCATTAGAACTTTGTGTTTGATCATACTTAGTATCATATGATAATGATAGGTCTTGAACGCCTGTATTGGTTTCTTCATGGATATTAACACTTAATCCAGAGTAATTATGTGACTTAATTGGATGTGAACAATCTCCACGGGTGGTAGAAACTTGAAATTTTGATTGCATTCAATTCAATAAAATTTGATTTATGCTTTGTAAGAAGTGGCATATAACTAGCACTTTGAAGTTGGGAACAGATACCAGTCCCACAGAGGCCATTGGGTCTTAAACAATACTAAAAACTTTTATAGTGAATATTGTGATGATATCTTATCTATAGTTATATTTTTGTCATGAAGATCATTCTTCTCACTTGTATGTTTATGTTCTGTTTCCTGATTTGGCACTTGTTGCCAATAGTAAAATAATAATAATAACAATATGATGATGATGAACAAACTATTGAACCATTAATTAGAGGGTGGAATAAAATTGTTAAATTATTATTATGTACCCAATTGAAAAAAAAAATCATATCAAATCATATCATCATTGCATTAATTAACATTAAAGTACATTAAAAATAAAGAATTACTTATGCTAACAATTATCAATATATATAAATATATAAATTTGAAAATGAATAACTAAAATTATATTCATATAATGAAAAAACTTAATATGATATTTTCATAATCTTTAAAATTATCCTAAATTTTAAAATTAAATAAATTACTCCAAAAATATTTATAATTCAAAAAATTATTGATAATTTCAAAATTTGATGAAATTTTATATCTTATACCAATCAAACACAAATTATCTTTTAATGTTGTAGTAAAAATTTAAAAGCAAATTATAATTTTAAAAATAGTTATAATTTAAAAAAATATTGATATTTTCAAAAATTAATGAAACTTAAATATAAAAATATCGTTGAAATATAAACTTCAATTAATTGTAGATTATGAGAGGGGTTGTATTTCAATAACATGAAAATGTTTTTAATTTAGTTCTAAATTAATTATAAACTATTAGAAGGGTTGCATTGCTAAACCACTAATGCAATTGCAATTTAGTTCTAAATTAATTATGATTTATTGAAGAGAGTAAATTATAAAAAATATGTTGTACAAGATTATTCATCTCAGTGTTTTTTACTAATTTATAAAGAATAAATATTTTTTTTATCACTTTAACTTTATTTGACATTGGAGAATTAAAAAATAATTAAAGTGATTAACCATGCATCATCGATATACATCTCAATAATTTTATTAATTATATCATTTCAATGTGTCCAAAATTGGGATATTTTTTTTATTTTCAAACTTTTATTTGGTCTTTAAAATTTTTTTTAAAATGTTGAGAATTGTTCAATGTGTCAATAAATAATTTTTCAAAATTTAGATTGAGTTTGTTGGTTTTAAAAGTTTTAAAAATAATTTACTTAGTTAAATTTCAAACATTATTATTAAAATCATATACATCAATTATATCTCTTGTCCAAATGTTATTATTATTAAATGTTATGTAAAAAACAACTTTAAATTTTTTAGAGATATATATGCAAAAATATTAACTTGGTAATTATTAAATTTTTTGGAGTCACGTGAACAAAAATTTTGTTAGTCTTTTAATAATTAATAATTTGTATTTATCTTTGTGGGTTAGATCAGCATAATATTTAGTTTTATTGAGCATACACCACATCTCTCCATAGGACAACCAAACCAGACAATCAACATTTGACGTGTATTTTCTAAGTATTCCACACATTTTCACTTAAATCCAAAGGGATTTTCTTATTTTCTATGAGGCAAAGAATCTACATGCTGCTAGGCTAATTGATTGTCAGCATTTTGAGTTTGGACAAAATTTTTTTTTTTCAAAAATCTTTCTACCGAACTAAAAATATATTTTTTTAAAAAACTAATCCAAACAAGTCTTAAATCTCTCTACCGTTTTTTCATTCTCTTCATTATTTTATTTTTAAATTTTTTTTAATTCTTTTATTTTATTAAGTTTTTTTAATATCAAAAATGATTTTTATATAAATTTAGATTTAAAATAAATGATATAAACAAAAGAAATGTTTTGATATGAAAAAATTTGGAGGATTTTTTTTTTTTACCGAAATTGAAAGATTCGGAGGTCTTCTATGCACTTTACTCTTTTTTTTTTTATTGGTTTTTAATTTTATTTTACTTGTTAAAGAAGTATCATTTTATATATATATATATATATATATATATATATATATATATATATATATATATATATATATATATATATATATATATATATATATATATATATCTAGAGAGAGAGAGAGAGAGAGAGAGAGAGAGAGAGAGAGAGAGAGGGGGGGGGGGGGGGAAGAAATTAGGGTTTTGGTGGACGGAAAATGGGGACACTGGAGCTGCAGATCTTCAACACGATGAGCAAGAAGAATGAGCCCTTCAAGCCGAGGGTGGAGGGCGAGGTGGGCATGTACGTCTGTGGCGTCACGCCCTATGATTTCAGCCACATCGGCCACGCCCGCGCCTACGTTGCTTTCGACGCTCTCCACAGGTCACAAATTCTTGTTTGTAAATACTTCAATCTGGTTGGAATTTGTTCTTTTTTATAGCATTTCTCAACCTTTGATTGTTTTTGGACATTAATTATGGTTCCTTGGTATCTGATTTTGATTGATTGAATGCCTCTTATGTTTTAGTTATTGGTTTGATCATTAATTTGATTGTTTGAGTTTAGTATTTTGCTTGTAAAAATTGGTTACTGAAGGAAAATTGAAGATATGATTTGATCTGGAGAAGGTGAAATTTAGAATGTGTGTTTGTTAGCATGGCATGAATGGGGCATAATAGACCTTTTCATTGAGCCAGTTGTTGCTGGTGAGCACTGAATTAAATAGGTTAACGTTGTTATGACATGATTGTGTAGCGTTTAATTGTGTTTTCATCATTATCAAATGAGCATGCATGTATAAAGCTGACAGTTTGCTATCTGAAATTTAAATAGATTTAGAATTTTCCCATCTACAAGGATCAAATCACGAACTGAGATGGGAGGAAGAAGAGGTAGGGGTCTACAAGTTGTTTGTTTGTTTGTTTGTTTAGGTTGATTGGTTATTAGTATTAAGTCATGTTAAAATATGACATGATCAAGAGTGATAAATGAATTATCAATGTTAAATATATGCCATTTTAATCCATTAGTTGTGTTCTTGACTTGAGTTTGTACAAAAATCACAGTGTGTGCGTGTTTTAAAGTAAACTTTTTAGTACTTTGAACTTGACACTGTAAGTTGGTATTTGATACATGAATTGCCTCCTTATTGGTCAGAATTTCTTAGGACTTTGTATTTAATCCAAAGATGGAACACTATGTAGCTTGAACTCAAATAGTTGGACTCATTTATGGTGAAAAGTTAAACTGTGATTATTGTGTAGAGAGATGTGGAAATGAGGAAGAAAAGAAGAGGAGAGAATGGCCCTTATTGGTTTTTTGAGAAAGAATAATGATATGAATGATGACAGTGTTTTGATGGTTGTGCAAACCATTTACAGTATGCTGGAGCTAGTACATCATGGCTTGTTTCACAGGCTGATTTCATTAGAACTTTGTGTTTGATCATACTTAGTATCATATGATAATGATAGGTCTTGAACGCCTGTATTGGTTTCTTCATGGATATTAACACTTAATCCAGAGTAATTATGTGACTTAATTGGATGTGAACAATCTCCACGGGTGGTAGAAACTTGAAATTTTGATTGCATTCAATTCAATAAAATTTGATTTATGCTTTGTAAGAAGTGGCATATAACTAGCACTTTGAAGTTGGGAACAGATACCAGTCCCACAGAGGCCATTGGGTCTTAAACAATACTAAAAACTTTTATAGTGAATATTGTGATGATATCTTATCTACAGTTATATTTTTGTCATGAAGATCATTCTTCTCACTTGTATGTTTATGTTCTGTTTCCTGATTTGGCACTTGTTGCCAATAGTAAAATAATAATAATAACAATATGATGATGATGAACAAACTATTGAACCATTAAGTAGAGGGTGGAATAAAATTGTTAAATTATTATTATGTACCCAATTGAAAAAAAAAATCATATCATATCATATCATCATTGCATTAATTAACATTAAAGTACATTAAAAATAAAGAATTACTTATGCTAACAATTATCAATATATATAAATACATAAATTTGTAAATGAATAACTAAAATTATATTCATATAATGAAAAAACTTAATGTGATATTTTCATAATCTTTAAAATTATCCTAAATTTTAAAATTAAATAAATTACTCCAAAAATATTTATAATTCAAAAAATTATTGATAATTTCAAAATTTGATGAAATTTTATATCTTATACCAATCAAACACAAATTATCTTTTAATGTTGTAGTAAAAATTTAAAAGCAAATTATAATTTTAAAAATAGTTATAATTTAAAAAAATATTGATATTTTCAAAAATTAATGAAACTTAAATATAAAAATATCGTTGAAATATAAACTTCAATTACTTGTAGATTATGAGAGGGGTTGTATTTCAATAACATGAAAATGTTTTTAATTTAGTTCTAAATTAATTATAAACTATTAGAAGGGTTGCATTGCTAAACCACTAATGCAATTGCAATTTAGTTCTAAATTAATTATGATTTATTGAAGAGAGTAAATTATAAAAAATATGTTGTACAAGATTATTCATCTCAGTGTTTTTTACTAATTTATAAAGAATAAATATTTTTTTATCACTTTAACTTTATTTGACATTGGAGAATTAAAAAAAAATTAAAGTGATTAACCATGCATCATCGATATACATCTCAATAATTTTATTAATTATATCATTTCAATGTGTCCAAAATTGGGATATTTTTTTTATTTTCAAACTTTTATTTGGTCTTTAAAATTTTTTTTAAAATGTTGAGAATTGTTCAATGTGTCAATAAATAATTTTTCAAAATTTAGATTGAGTTTGTTGGTTTTAAAAGTTTTAAAAATAATTTACTTAGTTAAATTTCAAACATTATTATTAAAATCATATACATCAATTATATCTCTTGTCCAAATATTATTATTATTAAATGTTATGTAAAAAACAACTTTAAATTTTTTAGAGATATATATGCAAAAATATTAACTTGGTAATTATTAAATTTTTTGGAGTCACGTGAACAAAAATTTTGTTAGTCTTTTAATAATTAATAATTTGTATTTATCTTTGTGGGTTAGATCAGCATAATATTTAGTTTTATTGAGCATACACCACATCTCTCCATAGGACAACCAAACCAGACAATCAACATTTGACGTGTATTTTCTAAGTATTCCACACATTTTCACTTAAATCCAAAGGGATTTTCTTATTTTCTATGAGGCAAAAAATCTACATGCCGCTAGGCTAATTGATTGTCAGCATTTTGAGTTTGGACAAAATTTTTTTTTTTTCAAAAATCTTTCTACCGAACTAAAAATATATTTTTTTAAAAAACTAATCCAAACAAGTCTTAAATCTCTCTACCGTTTTTTCATTCTCTTCATTATTTTATTTTTAAATTTTTTTTAATTCTTTTATTTTATTAAGTTTTTTTAATATCAAAAATGATTTTTATATAAATTTAGATTTAAAATAAATGATATAAACAAAAGAAATGTTTTGATATGAAAAAATTTGGAGGATTTTTTTTTTTACCGAAATTGAAAGATTCGGAGGTCTTCTATGCACTTTACTCTTTTTTTTTTTTATTGGTTTTTAATTTTATTTTACTTGTTAAAGAAGTATCATTATATATATATATATATATATATATCTAGAGAGAGAGAGAGAGAGAGAGAGAGAGTGGGCGGGGGGGGGGGAAGAAATTAGGGTTTTGGTGGACGGAAAATGGGGACACTGGAGCTGCAGATCTTCAACACGATGAGCAAGAAGAATGAGCCCTTCAAGCCGAGGGTGGAGGGCGAGGTGGGCATGTACGTCTGTGGCGTCACGCCCTATGATTTCAGCCACATCGGCCACGCCCGCGCCTACGTTGCTTTCGACGCTCTCCACAGGTCACAAATTCTTGTTTGTAAATACTTCAATCTGGTTGGAATTTGTTCTTTTTTTATAGCATTTCTCAACCTTTGATTGTTTTTGGACATTAATTATGGTTCCTTGGTATCTGATTTTGATTGATTGAATGCCTCTTATGTTTTAGTTATTGGTTTGATCATTAATTTGATTGTTTGAGTTTAGTATTTTGCTTGTATAAATTGGTTACTGAAGGAAAATTGAAGATATGATTTGATCTGGAGAAGGTGAAATTTAGAATGTGTGTTTGTTAGCATGGCATGAATGGGGCATAATAGACCTTCTCATTGAGCCAGTTGTTGCTGGTGAGCACTGAATTAAATAGGTTAACGTTGTTATGACATGATTGTGTAGCGTTTAATTGTGTTTTCATCATTATCAAATGAGCATGCATGTATAAAGCTGACAGTTTGCTATCTGAAATTTAAATAGATTTAGAATTTTCCCATCTACAAGGATCAAATCACGAACTGAGATGGGAGGAAGAAGAGGTAGGGGTCTACAAGTTGTTTGTTTGTTTGTTTGTTTAGGTTGATTGGTTATTAGTATTAAGTCATGTTAAAATATGACATGATCAAGAGTGATAAATGAATTATCAATGTTAAATATATGCCATTTTAATCCATCAGTTGTGTTCTTGACTTGAGTTTGTACAAAAATCACAGTGTGTGCGTGTTTTAAAGTAAACTTTTTAGTACTTTGAACTTGACACTGTAAGTTGGTATTTGATACATGAATTGCCTCCTTATTGGTCAGAATTTCTTAGGACTTTGTATTTAATCCAAAGATGGAACACTATGTAGCTTGAACTCAAATAGTTGGACTCATTTATGGTGAAAAGTTAAACTGTGATTATTGTGTAGAGAGATGTGGAAATGAGGAAGAAAAGAAGAGGAGAGAATGGCCCTTATTGGTTTTTTGAGAAAGAATAATGATATGAATGATGACAGTGTTTTGATGGTTGTGCAAACCATTTACAGTATGCTGGAGCTAGTACATCATGGCTTGTTTCACAGGCTGATTTCATTAGAACTTTGTGTTTGATCATACTTAGTATCATATGATAATGATAGGTCTTGAACGCCTGTATTGGTTTCTTCATGGATATTAACACTTAATCCAGAGTAATTATGTGACTTAATTGGATGTGAACAATCTCAACGGGTGGTAGAAACTTGAAATTTTGATTGCATTCAATTCAATAAAATTTGATTTATGCTTTGTAAGAAGTGGCATATAACTAGCACTTTGAAGTTGGGAACAGATACCAGTCCCACAGAGGCCATTGGGTCTTAAACAATACTAAAAACTTTTATAGTGAATATTGTGATGATATCTTATCTACAGTTATATTTTTGTCATGAAGATCATTCTTCTCACTTGTATGTTTATGTTCTGTTTCCTGATTTGGCACTTGTTGCCAATAGTAAAATAATAATAATAACAATATGATGATGATGAACAAACTATTGAACCATTAAGTAGAGGGTGGAATAAAATTGTTAAATTATTATTATGTACCCAATTGAAAAAAAAAATCATATCATATCATATCATCATTGCATTAATTAACATTAAACTACATTAAAAATAAAGAATTACTTATGCTAACAATTATCAATATATATAAATATATAAATTTGTAAATGAATAACTAAAATTATATTCATATAATGAAAAAAACTTAATATGATATTTTCATAATCCTTAAGATTATCCTAATTTTTAAAATTAAATAAATTACTCCAAAAATATTTATAATTCAAAAAATTATTGATAATTTCAAAATTTGATGAAATTTTATATCTTATACCAATCAAACACAAATTATCTTTTAATGTTGTAGTAAAAATTTAAAAGCAAATTATAATTTTAAAAATAGTTATAATTTAAAAAAATATTGATATTTTCAAAAATTAATGAAACTTAAATATAAAAATATCGTTGAAATATAAACTTCAATTAATTGTAGATTATGAGAGGGGTTGTATTTCAATAACATGAAAATGTTTTTAATTTAGTTCTAAATTAATTATAAACTATTAGAAGGGTTGCATTGCTAAACCACTAATGCAATTGCAATTTAGTTCTAAATTAATTATGATTTATTGAAGAGAGTAAATTATAAAAAATATGTTGTACAAGATTATTCATCTCAGTGTCTTTTACTAATTTATAAAGAATAAATATTTTTTTATCACTTTAACTTTATTTGACATTGGAGAATTAAAAAATAATTAAAGTGATTAACCATGCATCATCGATATACATCTCAATAATTTTATTAATTATATCATTTCAATGTGTCCAAAATTGGGATATTTTTTTTATTTTCAAACTTTTATTTGGTCTTTAAAATTTTTTTTAAAATGTTGAGAATTGTTCAATGTGTCAATAAATAATTTTTCAAAATTTAGATTGAGTTTGTTGGTTTTAAAAGTTTTAAAAATAATTTACTTAGTTAAATTTCAAACATTATTATTAAAATCATATACATCAATTATATCTCTTGTCCAAATATTATTATTATTAAATGTTATGTAAAAAACAACTTTAAATTTTTTAGAGATATATATGCAAAAATATTAACTTGGTAATTATTAAATTTTTTGGAGTCACGTGAACAAAAATTTTGTTAGTCTTTTAATAATTAATAATTTGTATTTATCTTTGTGGGTTAGATCAGCATAATATTTAGTTTTATTGAGCATACACCACATCTCTCCATAGGACAACCAAACCAGACAATCAACATTTGACGTGTATTTTCTAAGTATTCCACACATTTTCACTTAAATCCAAAGGGATTTTCTTATTTTCTATGAGGCAAAGAATCTACATGCCGCTAGGCTAATTGATTGTCAGCATTTTGAGTTTGGACAAAATTTTTTTTTTTTCAAAAATCTTTCTACCGAACTAAAAATATATTTTTTTAAAAAACTAATCCAAACAAGTCTTAAATCTCTCTACCGTTTTTTCATTCTCTTCATTATTTTATTTTTAAATTTTTTTTAATTCTTTTATTTTATTAAGTTTTTTTAATATCAAAAATGATTTTTATATAAATTTAGATTTAAAATAAATGATATAAACAAAAGAAATGTTTTGATATGAAAAAATTTGGAGGATTTTTTTTTTTTACCGAAATTGAAAGATTCGGAGGTCTTCTATGCACTTTACTCTTTTTTTTTTTTTTATTGGTTTTTAATTTTATTTTACTTGTTAAAGAAGTATCATTTTATATATATATATATATATATATATATATATATATATATATATATATATATATATATATATATATATATCTAGAGAGAGAGAGAGAGAGAGAGAGAGAGTGGGGGGGGGGGGGGGAAGAAATTAGGGTTTTGGTGGACGGAAAATGGGGACACTGGAGCTGCAGATCTTCAACACGATGAGCAAGAAGAATGAGCCCTTCAAGCCGAGGGTGGAGGGCGAGGTGGGCATGTACGTCTGTGGCGTCACGCCCTATGATTTCAGCCACATCGGCCACGCCCGCGCCTACGTTGCTTTCGACGCTCTCCACAGGTCACAAATTCTTGTTTGTAAATACTTCAATCTGGTTGGAATTTGTTCTTTTTTTATAGCATTTCTCAACCTTTGATTGTTTTTGGACATTAATTATGGTTCCTTGGTATCTGATTTTGATTGATTGAATGCCTCTTATGTTTTAGTTATTGGTTTGATCATTAATTTGATTGTTTGAGTTTAGTATTTTGCTTGTAAAAATTGGTTACTGAAGGAAAATTGAAGATATGATTTGATCTGGAGAAGGTGAAATTTAGAATGTGTGTTTGTTAGCATGGCGTGAATGGGGCATAATAGACCTTCTCATTGAGCCAGTTGTTGCTGGTGAGCACTGAATTAAATAGGTTAACGTTGTTATGACATGATTGTGTAGCGTTTAATTGTGTTTTCATCATTATCAAATGAGCATGCATGTATAAAGCTGACAGTTTGCTATCTGAAATTTAAATAGATTTAGAATTTTCCCATCTACAAGGATCAAATCACGAACTGAGATGGGAGGAAGAAGAGGTAGGGGTCTACAAGTTGTTTGTTTGTTTGTTTGTTTAGGTTGATTGGTTATTAGTATTAAGTCATGTTAAAATATGACATGATCAAGAGTGATAAATGAATTATCAATGTTAAATATATGCCATTTTAATCCATCAGTTGTGTTCTTGACTTGAGTTTGTACAAAAATCACAGTGTGTGCGTGTTTTAAAGTAAACTTTTTAGTACTTTGAACTTGACACTGTAAGTTGGTATTTGATACATGAATTGCCTCCTTATTGGTCAGAATTTCTTAGGACTTTGTATTTAATCCAAAGATGGAACACTATGTAGCTTGAACTCAAATAGTTGGACTCATTTATGGTGAAAAGTTAAACTGTGATTATTGTGTAGAGAGATGTGGAAATGAGGAAGAAAAGAAGAGGAGAGAATGGCCCTTATTGGTTTTTTGAGAAAGAATAATGATATGAATGATGACAGTGTTTTGATGGTTGTGCAAACCATTTACAGTATGCTGGAGCTAGTACATCATGGCTTGTTTCACAGGCTGATTTCATTAGAACTTTGTGTTTGATCATACTTAGTATCATATGATAATGATAGGTCTTGAACGCCTGTATTGGTTTCTTCATGGATATTAACACTTAATCCAGAGTAATTATGTGACTTAATTGGATGTGAACAATCTCAACGGGTGGTAGAAACTTGAAATTTTGATTGCATTCAATTCAATAAAATTTGATTTATACTTTGTAAGAAGTGGCATATAACTAGCACTTTGAAGTTGGGAACATCTACCAGTCCCACAGAGGCCATTGGGTCTTAAAAAATACTAAAAACTTTTATAGTGAATATTGTGATGATATCTTATCTACAGTTATATTTTTGTCATGAAGATCATTCTTCTCACTTGTATGTTTATGTTCTGTTTCCTGCTATGGTGCTTTCCTGATATTGACAGATTATCGATAATGGTTGTGGCTATGTCATTGATGGAGATGTTTACTTCTCTGTTGATAATTTTCCTGATTATGGTCGGTTATCTGGGAGGAAACTTGATGATAACCGCGCAGGTGGAGGTGGACGTGTTTCTGTTGATTTGAGAAAGAGGAATCCAGCTGATTTTGCGTTATGGAAGGTCAGATGATTACATGAAAGTTTTCAAGTTCAATTATTGTATAATGTTCTAATTTTGAAATTTTATTTCATCAGTCTGCAAAGCCTGGTGAACCATGGTGGGAGAGCCCTTGGGGCCCAGGACGACCGGGATGGCATATTGAGTGCAGTGCCATGAGTTCTCATTATTTGGGTCATGCATTTGACATTCACGGTGGAGGTAAGGATTTGGCTTTTCCACATCATGAAAATGAGCTTGCCCAGAGTTGTGCGGCTTGTCCAGAAAGCCACGTGAGCTATTAGATGCATAATGGCTTTGTCAACAAGGATAATCAGAAGATGTCCAAGTCTGATAACAATTTTTTCACAATTCGTGATGTAAGGATGAACTTGTCTTCCACATATTTGTAATTCCTGTTTAGACTGAAAATTCTAAAACTGTTTACCCTCGGAATCCTATTTTGCAGATTATTGCAAAGTATCATCCTTTGGCTTTGAGATTCTTTTTAATGCACACACATTATTGCGCTGATGTAAATTACTTGGACAGGCAGCTGGATACTGCCTCTGATCGTGTCTTTTATATTTATCAGGTAATAGCAAAATATGAAGTTTATGATGTTCATGAGTCATGATTTAGACACATTTAGCTTCAAAATCTTATGTATGGCCTAAATAAATATGCTTAGCAAGGTTCGCTATTTGATTTCTGGGCAGTCAGATTTTAATTCTCGTTTTGATGATGCTTGCAGACACTTTTTGACTGTGAAGTAGCTCTGTCCAACTTCCGTGAGGGAAACCTTGGAGACAAAATCCCAGCTGATGTCAAGGAATTGATCAACAATTTCCATACTGGGTTCCTAGCATCAATGTCTGATGACCTTCATACCACAGCTGTCCTTGATGATCTCATGAAACCATTGAAGGCTATAAACAGTAACTTGAAGAAGTTCAAAGTATAATTCTCATATCTCATGACGAAATCCATTTGATATATCTTGATTGATCTGCTCGACACAGGGAAAGAAGCAGCAGCAACCACTGATCCACGCTCTGATCGCACTGGAGAAAGAAGTTAAGGATGCCCTCAGCACTTTGGGCCTGCTGTCATCAACCCCTGCCGAGGTTATTTGGAATTTCTAGCTTATACATCAATTTCTCTATTTGAAGAGAATCAATCCAAACTACAAGCATTTAATTTTCATTTTATCAGGTTTTGAATCAACTGAAAGCCAAGGCATTGGAGAGAGCTGGGCTGACAGAGGAACAAGTTCAGCAGCAAATAGAGGGGAGAGCTTTGGCGAGGAAGAATAAAGAGTTCGAGAAATCTGACCAGATAAGGGAAGATCTGTATGTCAAAGGCATTGCGCTTATGGATGAACCGAAGGGAACAAATTGGAGACCATGTGAGCCACCTGAAAAACAATCTGAAGAGGTTCCTAATTCTGATACAAGTAAGCCCGAATCACCTGTGGTAGCTCCGATCACTCTCGTGTAATGTACTGATATCTATAATTTGTATTTGCCATAATCTATATTTTTGTGGAGCAAATTACATAACAAAGCAGTCATCATTTTGCAACTGTATTCGAGATTTGTACTATGAAGGGTATGAAGAGATGAGTAATGGTCTGGTGATGAACTACATTTATACTGTCAATTTTTGAAGTTGATCAGTTTACTGAAATTAAGTTACTGCAAAAGTTTCAGTTTGATTTGTGTTCCTGTCATTGTAAATAAAGTCCAAAGTCTATATTGTGTGGCTGTGATGAATTTTACGTTTTGGTGCTTGTAAGGAAAAAAGAAAAAAAGAATTCTGGAGTTTTCCCATTATGAAACTTATTTTACTGCAGAATAACCAATCATCAAAAAAGTTGGGAATTTATATACATGCTTTAGTAAGGATTGTTGTTAAACTTCAGTAAGCTTAGCCACTAAATTTAGAGAATGGTTGGATTACCATTTGGTAGAAGTGGGACAATACTTATTTGTATGAGTACAAAAATAGTAAAAAGATTTATCTCTCTCTCATATATATATATATAGCTAAACGTGATTTGCGGACGTTATTAGTGTGAAAATTGAGAGATATAGGCACAAAATGGGTGGGGGAGAGAGAATGCAATAGTAAAAGAAACAATACCTAAATTGGCACTGAGTTTTATTGTGTATCTTATTTTTTATTGTACATTCCACTCGATACTATTTATAAGCACAATAATGAATCTATTGGATTTGAGATAAAACTGACCGTTGGATGGCAATTCAATAGATAACAATCAGCATTGGTATATTTTATATCAATGGGCGTTCATAGATGAATACTGTTATGTATCTTGTAGTATTTTTTTTTTTTTGTTTTTTTGGGATAAGTTGATACGGAAAAGACAAGACAATGTTGTCTTATATCATGGTTAGTATCATGATGTCCCAAAAAAATATAATAAAATAAAATAAAATTATCATGCCACATCACGGTTCATAATTTTATTTATTTATTTGTTAAAAAAATATAAAAAAAACCATATTACATCATCCACCACATGTGAAGAAGGCATTAATTTAAAAAATAATTATACACACAAATAATACAATCAAATACACGGGATTAAAATGCATTTTAGCCCCTGTTTTTTTTCACACCCCACATTATTATTCTTTTCGTAGTTCATTCTCCAATTAAACATCACTATCTAATGGCTAAATTTTTAAAAATAATCTTTTTACTCAAATGTATTACACTCTATGATAATCCCATATGACAAATAATTGAGAAAAAAAAAAAATTGATGGACAGCTTGTATAACATGATATATATATAAAGTTTTTAAATCAAATTTTAATAAAAACTTGTAAATTACAAAGAAAATATTTCAAATTCTAATTTGTAGAAAAAGTTTTGTTTTTTGCCTCAGCCCTACAATAAACAAGCTCTTAACACGGTCAGGTCGGTTTGGTTTTTCTTTGAAATTGTTCGAACCGAACCGGGCCGGACCGAACAACATTTAAAATTTGCCACGTAGTCGGGACACGATAAAGAACATGCACTCGCGAGTGACCGGACAACGGATGCAAAAAGATGGAAAGCAATGAACACACCGAGATGGCACAGAGAGAGCTTCGACTGCCTCCAATGGCGACACGGAGAGCTTGATCCCCCCTTCATCGAAGCTCCAGAGTTCTCTCGATCGATCTCCCTCCCTGGCGTCCACTCCTCCATCGGCAACCATGGCGGACAACTCCGAGAAAAGGTTTCAGAAGGTCATGGACAAACTCTATTTCGCTCCCTCTCCGAAGCCGAGGCCTCCGCTTCCGAGGTATCAAGCTTTCGTGGATTTTTGTGGTTTGGTTTTGGTTGCTCTTTTTGTTTGTCCATGATTTTGTGGTTTATTTGTTTTTTTTTTTTTATTTGCTGGGTAGAGGGAAGAGGGCGTTGGAGTTGGGGAAGCAAGAGCGGCTGAGGCTTCGTAGGGATTCGATTGGGTCTCTTGGACTGGTGCCGCAGTGTCGTCCTTGGGATCGGGGAGATCTGATGAGGAGGTTGGCTACTTACAAGGCCATGACTTGGTTTGGAAAGCCCAAGGTTTTGTTATATCTCTTTGTTTCTTTTCGATTTGGTTGTTCTTTTTAGTTTGATTGAGTCGATTGCCACAGAAAATCTGTTGGAGGAATTGATGATTTAATTTTATTTCTTAATTTTATTGTTTTTTCTTTTTTGGTAATTTTTTTTTGAATTAAGTGATGAATCCAATGGAGAACTTATTTGGTTCAGTGATATGAGTTAATTTGTGCTTTGGATGTTTAGTGTACATGTTGTTTGGATAGCTATTTATGGAATTTCAATTCCTGGGAACTGATACCTTTGCTGGAAGTATCAATTGTTGTGTTATTGAAGCATATTTGGAGTAGTCTAGCAGTTGTTTGGAAGATCTCAGGGTGGTGAAATATGGAGGATGTAATTATTTTTTTAGTAACCTGTCTTATATGTATGCCTCTTTGTTGTCACGTCAGGGTCTCTGTTAGTTATCAAAAGTATAGGAAATGACTAGGTGTTCGTAATCTACAGTTATATAAATTTCAATTCATTATGCTGTATTATTTCTGTAAGATGGAATGCACACTAAAATACCAAACCTCTGAAAAATATTTTGATGGGTTTAAAAGATTTAATTCATTTAACTCCATGTTATGATCATTTGATAAAGTTGTTAATTTATGTTTTAGCACTTATTGTATTTGTGAGTTGTCTAGCGTCTTGACTCATTGATATTGCCACCTTTTTGCACATGTTATGAGCACTTCTAAGTTAGATTTTTGTTTTATTTTTTAAGATATGTAGAGGAATTGTATGTAATTCATGTATTATGTCCATAAGTTTTGAACAAGACTACACATTGAACTGGAAATTAATGGTTAGAGGGTACCTAAATTCCTAACACAGTTATATTGTAAGCTTTTTGCTCCTCTACTTAATTCTGAGACACTAGCAGACTTTGCCGGATTATCTCTTGGTTTTGTTATATCCAACAGTAGTTGTGTTGAACACTGTCAACCTTGTCTGTGCCAAACAAATTGTATACTGAAATGTAAACAAGAATAAAAACAAAGGTTGCTTTAGTTACTGCATGATCATAGTCTATTGGAGCATTACCTTTTTTCTTTTTTTGATTATTGGTTAGGCATTGCCTCCTCCAATAAAATATATTAAAAAAATTTCTGGCTTCTCAAATGTCTGAACCTTTTTAGGCTATTTACTGAAGACCCTCTCAGTCTGCACTACCAGAGAATGTGCATTCTTGAAGCTTGCCATTTACTCTGATGAAAGACTCTCTCCTTTCGTTATCTTTTCTTTTCCTTTTTTTCCAATTGTCTTCCTTTGGCAAGAATGGCCTACCAATTAAGCAGACATAAGCTTTATTTTTCTATGTAGAAGGAAAATTATTATCTTTTCATGCCTAATAACGGTCCCATCTTTGGCAGCACTATTCTTGTTATTAATGTTATCATGTCAGTGCTTGCGTGTGAGGTTTTTTTTTACTTTGGATAAAAGGAAAAAAAAAAAAAGGAAAAAAGGGAGGAAATGAGATAATGGGAAAGAAAAAAGAGGGCTGTTTTGTGGCTTGAATTAACAAGGAAGTCCCAATTTCCTCCTTTTTATTGTCATAAGAGTTGTGACCTTTGTTATGGGGAAAGATATGGTATGTTTGGCCGAAAAAAGAAAATCTCAATTTGTATTTTACCTTATTATTTTTTCTTTATATTTTTCTTCACTTCACTCATTAACTAGACAACGAAGGAAAATTCTGAATTGGATTCAACAACCATTGTTATGGGAATGGATGTGGTAAATTTGGGGGAAACGGAAAGAGTCTTTTCCAAATTTTGTTTTGCATTATAATTTTCTCATTCACTTCTTTTCTTTACTTTATTTATCGACTTGGCAAGAAAAGTTCATATTTTCTTTTCTTTTCTTTTCATTTCTTGTAATAATTTTATTCTTCCATTTTCTCTCTAATCAAACACAATCTATTAGAAAAACTTATCTCTCACATGTTCAGTCTATGTTTTGAGACCCAAAATGTAGCCTAGCTTAGTTTTTCATTGATAATCTTTTCCAAGGAAAATTTTCAATTATGTTAACTGTAGGTTCATGACATCGTGCATATTTATTTGTATTTTCTCTTAAACATTTCTTTCTGTTATATTTCTTTTAATATGTGTTACATGAGAATATTTTGTTTTAGAGGAGAATTTATAAGAGGTTGCTGGTACCCTATTTCTTATCCAGGTGGTCAATCCTGTGAATTGTGCCAGGAGAGGTTGGATTAATGTTGAAATGGACACTATAGCTTGTGAAGCATGTGGAGCACGTCTTCTTTTTTCTACTCCTTCATCATGGTCGCTGCAGCAAGGTATTTGTCTATAATGTGTTATCTTAGTTTTGGATCGTATTGTTTAAGCTTTAATTATGTTTTGGCTATTATACCTCAAATATATTTGTCTCTGGCATGTGCATTAGAACTAGGGAATGTCTAGTTAACTTTTTATTATTTTGTGTTTTGGTGTTGTTTCTATGGCAAATTGTGTTTAATCACTGGATGATATTGGTAAAGGATATGTTCTTGTTTTGATGATATGTGCGTATGTCTGCGTGTGGCTACATACTATTCATGATGGCCTGTGTTTAAGAATGTGTTTAGTAATTTTCCTTCATTATTTTTAAAAAGTATGTTTTATTTCTAAAATGAAATTGTATCCATGATGCAGTTGAAAAGGCTGCTGCAGTGTTCAGCTTAAAGCTAGATAATGGACATAAGCTGTTATGCCCATGGATCGACAATGTGTGTGATGAAGCACTTGCACTACTACCTCCAACACCACCTGCAACTTTGATTGAGGGGTACAAAGAACGTGCTTCAATGCTCATTCGACTTTCTGCCCTACCAGCAATATCATCCTCAACAATAGGGTACATGAAGAGTCCTCAGCTTACACACCTTTTATCTCAATCTTCTCTTCAGTCAATTTCCTTAGCTTCTGGCATTAAGCTCTCAAATCTCTCTGGAGATAAGGATTTGGATGGTGTTTCTGAATCTGCTTTCTCAGATTTATACTACCAGGTTTGGAATACTTTGTAGCAAATTTAGTTGATAAAGAAAAGATAATTTGCTCGTATCTTTGAGTTGAGTAGAATAAATTTGGAACATCTCCTCTTCCAAAGCATCTCATTGTTACTTAAATAAGCAATCACCAACTCTTCTTCCAAAGTTTCTCATTGTTACTTAAAGAAGCAATCACCATCATCATGCACTTCCTATGAGATCCAATTTTCACTTATATGATGTTAGAGATCACATCAAATGTATAATATCGATAGTATAATTTGATGAAATGGACAGATACCATTGAGCACTGCTTTGAGTATTATAAAATGTCTTTGTGGGTTTAGGTTTACAATTCTATGCTATCAATATGATTATAATGGCAAAGGGCATGCATAACTTTAGACTCCGAGAGCAACGATGGGACTTCTTAAATTGCTCTCCTTTAAGGATAATTTCATTCTTCACCAGTGATGATTGATAGCTTGGACATACAGCATACTAGTGGAAATTGTAGTAATCATATGATCAAGAATTTCCTTAATATGAGAAAAGGTTCTCTATTGGTTTGTTGTATGAAGCTTAGGTCCAGTACTGAGCTTGAAACGTAGGGGTTCTCTTTCTTTTTTTTTGGTAGCATAAGGAGTACCTTTGTTCTTTTGTCCAAGATACTGGATTTTCTTTATTTAAGTGACTATAATTATTTTAATACTCATAGTATTTGTTGCTACCATAAAAGAATTTTGAGAGAAGATGAACTTTTTTGCTTTTTGCATGTAAATCCATCACCATTTATCTTGCATGTCTATTAATTTCAATAAAAATTAAACAATGTCCTTAAAGAGCAAATGAGGCATCTTTTTAAGACAAAATTGTTAAATCCCACAACGCATGTCTTTTTTGTTTTTTTTAATCATGACATAAATTGCATAGTAGAGTTTGTAATTTGTTTTAACAATTGGATTTTTATAGTTAACAGTTAGTTTTAGAAGTTGAAGCTATTAGATGTAAACCAATCATATTATCCAAGCTTAATGCAACCCAGAATCTTGGGCTAATAGGATGAGAAGACTACTATTGCGTTGGTGATCAATGAATGAATGCTTTGGCTCTCATCTTCTGAATATGGCTTGGTTAATTAGTTTGTTTGATTTGGTGCTAGCGTGACTAGTTAAAAGAAGTTAGTTTGTTTCAAGGGTAATGTATTAGATTAACTAATGGTCCCATATTGGTTAATTTGGTAAATATGGATCTGAATATGTAAGCTTGGATCTTTCATTCTATTAGCTTTAAGCTTTTGGTTCGAGTTGGGCCTAGATGATACGATTGGTTTGCATCAAGCCAAAGCATGCATATTTGGTTATAGATATTTTTAAGCCATTAAGTTCCTTAATAGTTTTATTTAACTTTGACTTGATGAATTTAAAATTGGATTGTTTACTTTGATTCTATTGTTCTTTATAGCATATAGTGATATACTGGTCTAGTTTGAATTAAAGGGACTAAAATGTAGGTTTTATGAACATCAGGGACTATTTCCTTTTATATTTTTTTAAGCAAAATCTTTTATGGGGCAACAGCATCATTAATGGCACAGCCATGCAGGGATAAATTATAGGTTTTTGGACTAAACTGTTGTGAAGAGGAAACCTCGGGTTAAGTTTTTGTAGCTTACCTTTTCTTCTAAGACCTTTAATGCAAAATATGAGATAGTTTAATATTTTCATTGCATATTTGTCATTTTAAGCAAAATTGGGAACTGTTAATTGACCTATATCTAGTGACTAATTTGTGTTGTTTAATTTAGATACAGGGGCAAAAGTGTACTGTCTTACACTTTTGGAAAGTTGCAAGTTTGCAAGTCCTTATATTTATTGACTATGTAGAAGATCTGTAATGAAATGGCAGGGACAATGCCTATGGAGAGAGTAGTGCTGCCCTGCTTTACCTTGCATTGCATGATCACAAAGAGCCCTATCCTCTTTTCTTCTATGTTAGGGGAATATTTGAAACCCTTCCCTCCTAGTTGACCTCTAACACTAACTTCCTTGACCTACTAAAGAGGTGCTATTTCAAGAATCAAAGTAAGATCTTTTGTTGCAAGTATGTGCATCTCATTTCATTCAATAGTGGTGATAGTGTTAACAGGGGCTTTTCCCATGTTAAAAAATGTCAATTAAACATCAGAGACCAGATGCTTTAAACTCTAGATTTGATTATTTTAAGTTGTTTAATATTTCTTAATTTTAAATCTCTACATGACCGCAATTTTTATTTAGTACCAAATAATTGTTCTCCCACATATGGTACAGAGAACCAAAATGCGGTAGTATTTATTCTGAACAACTTTCTACCTTTTCTTGCCTTCTGCTGAAAACCAGCCTTGGAAATCTACTATTCCTTGTAAGTTGTAAGGCGTTATTTCCCACGCTGAATCTCATTCTTACCCACCTGCATTGACTGTCTATCCTACTACTGTAAATTTAGCTCCACTGTGCCAAAAATCTTGTCCAATTGGTATTGAGCCAGATTCAGATCATGCTAGCTATTTGCTCCTCCAATTAAATTTCTGTTGCCTGATTAAGTGGAATCAATTGAGGCTATATTTGCTGGAACAGAGTTGAAATTTTCTTCAATAAGACTATACACAGCCGAACCAAGCAGAATTCTGTTTAATTGAGTCTAAATCAACTAGTGGGGCCTAATCAAGTTGATCCTAAATGTGGGCACTGAATTTGTTTCGTGCTATGCTGGTTGTATTTTAAAACTATGCCTAGGTTTTTGTTAGCCTTTCAGGAGATCCATTTGATTTGAACAACAAAGTTTTGATTGTTTCCACCCGATTATGCTCTCCCCCTGAATGTGCATATTTCAACATGCCAGCATTGAGTAGGTTTAGCTTTTAAATGTGATCATAGAATCTTATTTTTATTTGGCTCCGTTTTCAATAGCAAATTATCACACTTACAAAATGTTGATTTTACAAAAATGTGAGTGCTATTTCTGTTATACATAACACAAAATTCTTTGAGAGTAAAGCTTGTCAAACTATTCCGCTACAATGGATGTATTGAACATTTATCTCCTGATCAAGTTCCCGATTTGTTTCATTTGACTTTTTAGGTGGTACTTGTCAAATAATCTTGTTAACTGACACTATGCCATTTTATCATGATTCTTTCTTTTTTCTATGCTCTTGATGTGCTAATGGCACATATCAATACTATATACAAGTTTTATATGATTTGCTATTCCTGCTAATGTTTTCAGGAATCCTCAAACTAAGTGGTAATAGTTAATTTTTGCAGTCACTAAAAATTATTAGTTTATGTGGATGGGAGCCTCGGCTACTTCCTTATTCTGTTGACCCTGAAGATCAGTCGAGTCCTGCAAATGAAGCCCATTCATCAGGGTCTTCAGTACAGATCCCTACTGATGAAAAGATTATAATATATCCTGCAGGCCATTCTGATGATGTTAAAGTGGATAAGCATATTCCGCACACTCTTGATGAATATCAATATGATCCAACTTCGGTTGTATTGGACTGCAGACTTTGTGGAGCATGTGTTGGATTATGGGCTTTTGCAACCACGCCACGCCCTCTGGAACTTTTCAGTATAATTGCTTCCCCAGATTCCAATGGTCAAGATGAGTTATTGACTTCTAAGGATCTCCATAGCGTTGCAGGTGTTCTCAGGACTGAAAAGATGAAAACAAGCAATACGACTTCTAACAACGGGACTAGTGGTACCGACTATAATGGTGCGACAGCTGGTGAAAAGCCTCTTAGGTTAAATTTGACAATTGCTGGTGGTCCTCCACCAACCAAGCAAAATTTTAAACCAAGAGTATCTTTTCCTATAATTAGCCGCCATTTAAGAGCTCAGTTGGGTCCAGATTTGGGTTTCAGAAATTATCATTCATCTGGTAGTTCTTGCATGAATCGCACAGAAAAGGAGTCCCTTTTAGTTACACATGCGGATGATCTGCCACAAAATAAGAAAGGCACTAATGATGTTCCAGTTATATCTGAGCACTCAGGGTCATTGAAGCGCAAAAGAGTAGATGATGTTACTATTCCTGAACATAGTCAGGTCAGTGATTTATTCCTGTAAAAAGGGATGCACTCAATATCCTCTTGACTGAGAAATAATGATGGTATCTTCTGATGTCTCAATCCTTGATGCTCTGGGTTGTCCATCTTTGCAGGAACACTTTGTCAATTCTGAATATCAATTAGAGATTATGCCAAATGGTATTAATGATCCCGGCACTGCTGATAATAACCCAGGATGTGCAGGGGAAGAAGCACCCCATGCTGTCGGCACTGTTGGAGATGATATGAAAGTTGAAGGGTCATCTTCTGCTTCAAATGCTACTGCTATCTCTACACATGCTGATGTCATTGAGAAAGACACCGATAGTTCTACAACTAAGTTGGTTCTCCAAAAGGCTACAGAAAGCAATCATCATGAAGTATCAGGTATTGCAAAAAACTACTACTTTGCTATGGCGTTTCCTTTATGAAATAAGCAACTTACTGAGTCCAAAAAAGGTCACAATACTGATGTTATTTCTGATGCAACAATAGATCATCAAAAGATCAATGTGTTGAGAATAATTGTCCAAATGCCTGTCAATAATAATGCAAATGAAGCACAAATACATAACAATGTTCAATATCTGTCAATGTACATCATGCATATTAGCTTTAACACAGCTAAGGAAATAATAAATACAGTAGATTCATAATCATTGTAGGAAAATGATCTGTTGGAGTTATTGTTTAAGGCTTTCTCTCTACTTGGACCTGTCATTTGTTCATAGTACTGAACATGCTGCTGTCAATGCAATGGCATGTTAGATGGTCTCATTTATATTAGTTTTCTTCCTTATATTAGCTTAAAGAGATGACTCTAGTACTATTATATCAATACAGAAATCCAGCAGAGTCTTTAAGTCAACTGTTGAATGTTAATGTTTAAATTTTAGTAAAAGGATTTGACTTAGTGCTATGTTTCCTATGTTTATCACATACTGTAAAGTAAGCTTCGTTTAACATGACATAACAGAGGAATAATTATATTGATCAATTGTTATGATTTTATGTTTCTTACCCCTCCTTGCAAGAGCTATCTGACCTACTATTTTTAGAGGGAGAGAAGAACCTTCTAACACTCTTTGAGAGAGAGAGAACCTCCACAAAAGTAACAACCTGGAGAACTATTATTCACTGGTAACTAAAAACTTTAAAATAGCCACCTCCTGGCCTATGCCATGTGCATCACCCAAGTTCAAGTCTAAGTCAAACACATGATACATACTAATTAAGGGTAAACAACCTAAATAGTTTCCTACTTTCTTTTGCACATTTCTATTTTGATCACTTAGTTTTTAAAAATTACGATTTGGTCCCAATATTTAGTTTTTGTTACAATAAAGTCAATCAGATTTATAGTGTTAACGGCAATTATACGTGGCTTGCTACATATGAGGTTGATGACGCAGAAAAGAGATGCCACGTAGTAAGCCACGCATGATCGCAGTTAACATCGTAAGCTCGAGTGGCTTATTGTAATAAAAACTAAATGTAGAGGATCAAATTGTAACTTTTTAAAGTTGGGTGACCGAAATAGAAATGCATAAAAAAGTAGTGGACTATTTAGGTTGTTTACCCTACTAATAAATCCTAAATGCTAAATCTTAAGCTACTATGCTTTCTTCTGTTTCACTCTTTCATCAAATGCTCATTTAGATGATCTATGTTAGTCTGATAGCTCTGATTACATGAATTGGAGATCAGACTCCAATAATCTTCCTTGGTTCTCTTGGCTCTACTTGAGTAGACAGTGGCTTCCTTAATTTTTGAGTCTTTTCAGTTGAGCTGTTTAAGGGTCTAGGTAGGACTATTCTTTAGGACTAATGTGTTGGCCTCATCATGAAATAGTCACATACACAGGTGAACAAGTCATTGCATGTTCACCAACAGATCTGAGGAACCCATTTTTCTATTATTAGATTGTTAGGCTGTAAGCAGTTCATCACCCAATGGTATGCATTCCCAAGCCCAGTGAAGTATGGGAAGTTGTATCTCCAAATTTGTATCACTGTAATTTGTGGGATTCATACCTATATTCATATTCGACTTCTATTCAGTTTCAGATTAAAGTCATAAATGTCAGATTTCGTTAATGTTTGGAAAAATAACTTACCTCTTCAACAATGACATTATCACTACAGAACTTAAATGTATAACTGGAAGGTAATGATATTCATTGTTTGTGGTCAGAGACACGCAATGAGAAGCCATTGCAAGTCTTTGAAGTCTGCTGTTCCTGTGTCATGTAGTCCATCACGTGTTCTAGCAATTGAATATCACTGTTGACACTCAGTTTTAGTTTGCTGGCTTCAAACAAAATGTGACCAATGTGTTTTTTTGATGTTGTGCCTCTGATAAAATATTTCAATTTAAGTTCTGTCGTGTTTATAGCTTCCATTACTTATCGAGATCAATGGATAAAGAATTCTAATTCGTTAACCAAATGTAGATGCTCGAGATGCACACAGTAAATTCAGAGAGTTTGATCCAATCAGACAACATAGACCATTCTGCCCATGGATTGCTCCTATTGATGGAAAAAGCACTTCTGGTTGGAAACTAACTCTTTCTGCTCTAGTTCAACAGGAGAAGAGTTCTTCTCTTCCTTCTTCGCAGTCAGAGGCACCACCTGCTTTACTTGATGAGGTAAACTTTCATTGCCTAGTTTCTTCATTAAATCTCATTGTTTCTAAAGCTCCAACATGCACAATGATAAGGTCTAATTCGCTGAGCTACTCATGTTGGTGAGAGATTTATATTAAATGTACTGCACTGCTCTTACTGTCACATTCCGCTGTTTTGCCATATTCATATTAACAGGTTGATGATCCGGTCGATTCTATTCGAAAGCTTTTCATGTCCCCGGCAGCCAAAAAAATAAAGAGCAGTCATTGAAATGACGATCACCACATTGGTTCTTGACATTTGGTGTTACCGGGTTTTTGACAAAGGTTGGTCTGACCGTACAAGTTAGCACCCGGAATTCGCACTAACTACATCCATGTGGATGGCATTTTGAGGTGTTTTGTTTCCTATGTGAAAATTTTATGTGTATTACATTATATAGGCGACAAAGAGCTGTGTTGGATTATCGGAAACTATGGTGAGTTGATGAAATACAAATTTTAAACAAATTATTTATCTTTAAATGTCTATTATTTGATGTTGTTGTTCCAAAGGTGTTGGAAATGATCAAGTGAAGCTTGGCTGCCAATGTTGCCATATTGTTTTTGAGAAATATGGAAATATCAGCGTGATCACTATAAATTTATGGTAATATTTGTGCTTGCAAACAGCTCAGGATACTCTTAAAGGAATTTTGGTCGATTGGCCCCTTTGTGTGTGTGTTTTATTTAAATGAAAAGAGTAATTCAAATTGTTTATTTCCTAATAAATTATGAGGAAAATGTATTTTCAGCTTAAATAAAAAACAATTCTCAATACTAAATGGTTTTATTATAGTTAGTATGAAGAGTTACTAATCAACCAAAATGGAAAAAAAAAAGAAGAAAAAGTTCTTTATTAAAACAAAATCTTACTAAAGATCCCCTTGTGTGTGTGCGCGCGTGTTATATTTAAACGAAAAGCCTAGAGGATTTTTGTAAATGTTTTGTTGAATGTAATGCATCAAAATCATTGAATATGTTTAATGTGGATGCATATACTGTAATTGTTATATACATACGTGATTTTTCTTTTAAATAAAGTGGACAAGCTATGCCAAACTCGTACACAGATGAGGAGTTAATATTACAACCCACTTATATTTTCATCTAGGGATGAGGAGTATATATATATATATACATATATATTATGTTATAAATATCTAAATAAAAATTGAAAAAACCCATATATTTATAATTAAATGAGCATTAGTATAAAATTAAATAAAAATCTTAAACTTATATTAACTATATTGCATTTTTTTTTTTAAATTTTACAAATAATTTATTGGTGATTGTGTATGTTGGTATTTTGTGTTAGGTAGTTTGCCAATTAATAAAAAAATTTATGCTATTTTTAACAAATATTTTATAAGTTTTATTTTAAATAAAAATAATATTTTAATTTATTAATTAGGGCTGGGGAATCCTTGAACTTGAAAAATCCACGCGGCTACCGAGACTGAAAAAAAAAATCCCCGTATTGAGGTTTGGGGCCGGGGCCGGAAAATGTATCTCCCGGTGAATAGGGATGGCAACGGGTCGGGTCGGGTGCGGGTTTTGCCATACCCGTACCCGAACCCGTTATCCCGGCCCCATACCCGAACCCGTACCCGAACCCGACGGGTTTTCAAAACCTCAACCCACACCCGCACCCGACGGGTAATCGGGTACCCGCGGGTATACCCGCCCCGTCATAACCCTATTTAAAAATATTTAAAATAAAATAAAATACAAAGTAAAAATTAAAAATGTCAATCTAAAATCATAAATTTTTTATTTGAATGAACACCATAGAATAGAAATTATAAATAAGCATTCCAAATAACAAAAAAATAGACAAATTCAACACTATAGAGTGGCAATTTAAAAACCTTAATAAAAAAATTGAATATATATAATTGGGAATATTTATTAATTGAATTCGGGTCGGGTTCGGGTTCGGGTTCGGGTCGGGTATCAGGATTCCCATACCCGCACCCGTACCCGCTTTATATTAGTCGGGTTTTACCCGAACCCGATCCGAAACCCGGTCAAACCGGGTTTTACCCGTCAAACTCGGGTCGGGTCGGGTCGGGTTGAATCGGGTTTGGGTATTATTGCCATCCCTACCGGTGAATCTCTACCCCATTGAAATCTATATTTTCACCCTGTGTAAGTTGAGGTTCAAATCCACTTCTTCGGTATGGATATGAACATTCTACACTGAGACTCGGTGCCAATAAACTAATACGTGTATATCAAAATTTAGAAAAAAATAATAATAAATTTTAGAACAAAGTAAAAGACAATATTTATATTTAGTGAACAGTCATGTTATCTTAATATTATTATATATGATCCCAAAATTATAATTTATCTTTTTCTCTGATGGTGGTGATGTTTCAGCAAAATTCTTCATATAAGATATGTATGAACATTAACAAGCAAGATGCGTTACCCTCATTGTTTTTTTAACAATGATTGAAAATTGACATTATATTTAAATACATATGTATGTATGTATGTAACAAATAAGATGTTTACTTTTATATGTCATGTTTTGTTGAGCTAAATTTGTTTCTTTAAATATAAGGAATTGTCACATTCTAGTTGTTGCTTATATATGTTATTTTTATTTTTTCTTCTAATTATACCTCAAAATCCAGCATAACAAAAAGTGAACTTATGATTGAATGAATTTATTGTAATTTGAGACAATTAAAGTATATATTTTTTACTCTATATTAAAAAATTTCCTTATCGGTTGTCTCATTTCCTTGTACAAGATGAGAGATATGAGCGGGTCTCATTTCAATTGGTATATATATTTATCTTGTCCAACTTTTTTTTTTAATAACACAATAGATATATTTAAAATAAATTATTTATCTTTTTCCTACTATAATATAGCAATTTTGTTTCTTTAAAATCTAAAAAAAAAAACCAAAAAAAAAAAAAAAAAGAAAAAAGTAAATTTTATTCTTATTTAATTATTTTTTATAAAATGAATAAATTATTGATTAATTGAATAAAAAAAATAAAAATATCAGTAGAATTTCTCATTTAATTATTGATATATCTTTATTATAGAATCCAAAATCCACTATATGCTATCAAAGCACTCTCTTTTCTATCCGGTGTTTTCACTTTACATTGGGTCCCCCATAGACAACGAAGAGAAATTTTTAGATGGGCATGGTGCATTGCATCAGGCCAATTAAGTTTATACAAATGGCAATGTAATTTAATATATATTTTTATTTAAAATAATCATAATTATAAAGGAGATTTTGGTTAATCAAAACTTAGAGAAAGGGTTCATGAAAGTAGAGGGAGAGAAAGAAATAAAAGGAAGATGATGAAGTGGGCCAAGTGTGGGGAGCCTAGAGAGAAATAGAAAGAAGATAATGATAGAGATCATTATCAAAATGATGATGTGGGCTTGTGAAGAGAGCTTAGAAACACAGAGAAGCAAGGAGAGATGATGATGATGTGAGCCATGAAAAAGGAGAGGGGGGAAGCTAGATGGTGAAGTGGACCATCAAACATCAAAATATTTGATTTTGATTTCATCCCCTTTGTCCTTGTTATGAACATGATATTTGTTTATTTATTTTAATATATGCCCGAATATTTAGATGCATCTAAAGCTTATCTTATATAGAATAGAAAAAATTGATAATTTATTATAAGGTAAATTATTTAATTGTCAATTATTCAAATACTCTTATTTGAGTTATTGAATTATCAAAAAATTAATTGGCCATCCCAACTTTAGATTTACATGCAATTATGTCATTTGTGAATTGTGATCAGGCCATTAACAGGAAGAGGGTGAAGTGGCATGATAAGTTACACAACTTATGCCACATCAACCATGCCACATCATGTCTTGTTCATCTCTCTCCCTCTCCCTCTCTCACTCTCAATCTCACTCTCATTAAGTGTTAAATTTATACTATATTTTAATAGATTTAAGTTTCATTTTGTAGTTGATAGTGCATTTTTCCTTATGTTGTTAATTATATTTCATTCTTTTAGTTCAAGTTACTACTATTCTTCAGTTTACATGCTAATAAATGGAGTTAAGCTTTTATTCAAAATGTAAGTGACCCGTGGTAGCTACCTTACCCATGGATCTTGGTGCATAAATTCAAAAGACTAAAACCCTAAAAGAAGCACGACCTGCTCGAGCTAGCAAACATTGCCATGGATCTTTGCCGCCATCTTAACCCTAATTTGACCCCTTCTTTAGATAAGGCCAAGAAAAGGATTTTCAAGGAATCTTTTGGGACAATAATAAGGATACAATTTCTCTAAGGAATTGAGATCATCTAAAGCTACAAGAACATCACGAGTGAAGGATTAAGAGTTTTTTTTTTTTTTTAATAATTTCATGTTTCAATTTATGATTGATTTGAACATTTTTTTCTTATATATCGAATATGAGCGAGTAGATCATTTTTTCTAGGGTTGGGATTAGCCCGATATTTAAATAACTGATGATATATTGACTTCTATTCTAGTATTAATGTTTATTTGCTTGCGATTTAATTTTATGGTACTTAATGCTTGTGAATGAGTTGGGTCCCTCATATTTGCATGACTTTAAACACTAAAAGGAAGGACAGAAAGGTGAACTAAGGTGTTGGAAACCCTATAATTGAACCTAAAAGATCTAATTAGATTCAATTAACATGAAAGTAGAAGTTGTTTTTAAGTTAGATACCTCGCTATATTATGAAAAAAATAGTGATTATCCTACGATATTCCATCTTCAAAGCAATTAAACTTAACCGAAAAAGAGTAATGCAAAGTATTTTGTATATCATTGTGGTGAACCTTAATTTTAGTATCCCTTGCATATAAATTAATCACCTTAGCCATTGGTTACCTTAGTTTGTTAGTTTTTGTCACACCCTGTCCCATGGGACTAGTACACGACAACTATCACAACAACCCAAAGAGGGACACCTACACCACTCAAACCTCAGGTCGCCACAAGGCTAACAAATACCTGGAATAAACAACACTAAAAAGGATAACCAAGATCAATATAAAAAAAAGGAACACAACGATGACACAGGGGAAGCAACAATAGCATAACCTAGTAATAGAGTTCAATGGAAACATGCTTGTCATAAATACAACTAGGTTTTCAAGAAACTAGACAAGCATACAAACCATGCAAATAAAGTGACAAACACACTAGTGGATCCATGTCCTTATACATATTCATGCTCAAAGGATAACATACATAATACTGGAAGTGAATAAAGACAAAAAGACAATGCCCAACACTCTGTCTCGTTGCAACGCTGCTGGCCGCCAAAGTGATGAGTGCTTGTGTATACATATTATTTACTATGTTTTACTTGCATTGAGCATTGCTTTTACCAGGTTTTATGGCTCATTCTTGTGTTTTTGTGTTCTTTTGTGCATTTAGGGTTGTGAAGGCATGTTGAGGAGAAAGAATGCAAAAATAGGTCATAGAGGTTCTTTATGGGGTTCTTTTATGCAATATAACAAGCAATAGATAAACCGTGATTATACACATGAGAGTGTGTGCCAACTTCTAAAGAGTTCAAGTCAATGTGTGAGTTAGAAGGGCACAAAGGCAGTCATGCGCTTATGTTCCAGCTTATTTGAGGATTTCAAAAGCTCTCCAAATAGTTTTAGAAGTCAAGAAATGACACATGACCTACCACACCGTCGTGTGATCGTCTAGGTGGCCTCAGAAGAAAGAAAGAACTAAGTCTGGAATCTCGATGTGCAGTTTTCTATGATGCAAGAAATCCACATGGCCATGTGGAAATTCCACACGGCTATGGGCCTGCCATTGTGGATTTTCCACACGGGCATGTGGCCGAGTGGGCGCCCATGCGGATGCCTAATTTCAGAGTTTAAATAGTCAAGTCGAAGGGTTTTAAAGGAGATCTTTTTTCTATCTTTTGGGGAGAGTTCGGCTAGGGTTTGAAGGAGGTTTTTGTGAGGTTTGGGAGCACATTCACGTCGTTCAACTTTGATTTCCTTCGAAGGAGAGTTATTGGGGGAGTCCTAGGCTTGACGGAGGGATCTTTGGAGAACGAAGAGCGGCTCTTGGAGAAAATTATCATGGAACAAAAGTGGTTATCTTTATCGATTGTTTGCACTTTTACTTGCTTTTATCTTTGGCATTACATTGCTCCATGGAGAGCTAAACCCCTTGTGGGTACTTGGATATGTAAACCCTAGGATGTATTTGTTTCATTGAACTTTATTTCATTTTCTTTAATTGAGAATTTATTTGAGTTTCAATCTTATGTGCTTGATGTTCAGCTTTACTTGTTGTAACAATCAAATGAATGCTACCAGGAAATGGGCCAGCCTTGACAGGTGCTTGATTAATTTCTGTTGCACCACCTGTCTTGACACTTATTTTATCAAGCATCTCCCGTGTTTTTTTCAGATCATACCCCTCTTCTCCTCATTCTCACTCCTCGCATTCCTCATAAAAAGAAATTTTTTCGCTTTAATAATTATTGGCTAGATTATATCGGTTGTCACACCGCTATTAGAAAAGCTTGGAATTTCAAGCTTCACTCTAACCCTATGCATGCCTTCGCTCATTAAATCTCTCGTGTCAAGACTAATCTTATATCTTGGAAGAACAGGGGCCTCAATTCTATTGAATCTAATATTAGCAGAGTTGAGATGGAAATTTTGGAGGCTGAGGCTTTGGAAACAATGAATGGTAATGATAGCTACTCAGTTAATATCCTATCTCCTCTTTATAATAAGCTTGCAGCTCTTCAACGTCAAAATTTCTCTAAGTGGGCTCAGCGTGCCAGACTGATGTGGATCCTGTGTGGTGATCAAACACGGTAAATATCCTTTCTCTTCTTTATAATAAGCTTGTAGCTCTTCAACATCAAAATTCCTCTAAGTGGGCTTAGCGTGCCAGACTGATGTGGGTCTTGTGTGGTGATCAAAATACTAGTTTTTTTCACAATTGAATCCGTTGCAGTAATCATCAAAACTCTATTTCTTTTATTTCTGACTCCAACAAGGTTTGTTTTACTAATCATAAAGATATTAAAAATGTTTTCTGTAATTTCTTTACTAATCTTTGGTCTGAACCTTTAGACAAATCTGTTTTAGAAATCTTTTAGGCCCTTCCTAATGATCTTCCTTCAATTTCACCTGGCAATGGAGAGTCCCTAACTATGGACGTCTCCAAAAAGGAAGTCTTTAATGCCCTTAAGTCTCTTCCTTCAGGTAAGAGCCCCGCCCCCGATGGTTTGAACTCTGAATTTTACTGTTTCTTCTGAAATGTTATTGGTGATTCCCTCTTTGAGGCTATTACCTACATTTTCAATAACTCTATAATTCCTAATTTTTGGGGCCGAACCTTCATCACTTTTATTCCCAAGAAAAACCAATCCTAAATTTGTCTATGATTTTTGGCCTATCTCTTTGTGTAATGTTTGTTATAAAATTATTTCTAAAATCTTAGCTAATCAGCTTAAGAATGTGTTGCCCAAGATTATAGGTCGTGAACAATGTGGTTTTGTTTTTAATCACAGTCCTTTTGACAATATCATTGTCTTACAAGAAGTGGTTTATTCTATGGATCGAGATACCAAAAACCCCCCTAGGATGTTAGTTAAATTGGACATTGAAAAAAGCCTATGATACGTTGAGTTGGAATGCAATTCTTGCCACCCTTAATCAGATGAACTTTCCTAGTAGATGGATTTCCTTTTCATTCTGGATCAATAAACAACCCACTCCTTGGATTAAGTTTGCCAGAGGTCTTCGTCAAGGGGATCCTTTATCCTCTTATCTTTTTATTATCGCTGCGCAAAAATTAACTGCTCTTTTGAATTTTGCTTTGAGATAGAGCATGATACCTAGGTTCAATCCTTCCCTTAGTAATAACTTCAATCACCTAATGTATGCGGATGATTTAATTCTTAATACTCTGGCAACTAGGAAGTTTGCTCGTAATATTAACTTGTGCCAATCCATTTATGAGTGGCTTACAGGTCAACAAGCTAATAAATTCAAATTTGACATTTATTTCCCTACTAGGTTCAAACGCAGACTTAAAAATAGTATTTGAAATATCCTTGGTTTTAATACTGGTTCATTTCCTTTGACCTATCTAGGGATTTCCATTTCTCCCAAAAGATTAGCCCTTTCCAACTTCACTAAGATGCTTGATAAAACTGATAAAATCCTTTCTATTTGGAAACATTCTAGAATTTCCATGGCAAGTAAGACTATCCTCATAAATTCTATTTTAATGTCCACTCCTATGTACTACCTGTTAGTTTACCCTATTCCTGACTCTATATTGGATGGTATTACTAAGGCTGCGAGATCGTTCTTCTTGTCCAAGGGTGGCAATAGAAAAGGCATGAACTCAGTTAATTGGACAGATATTACACTTAGTTACATTGTGAGGGGGTCTCTCTATCCGTAATCTGTGTGCTTCTAAAATCTCTTTAATGGCTAAGAATGTCCTCAGCTATTTAAATCATCATAATGCTATTTGGGTGGATATTCTCATTGATAAATATGGTAAGGTCAACTTCTGGATTGATTCCATCCCAGCTAATTGTTCATGATTCTAAAGAGACCTTTGGTATAATGTTAATCTTATAAAGCCCCAGCTCTGGTTGCATCACTCTAATCTTGCTTTCACAGATTTAATGCATAACCCATGGTATTTTGAAATTCCTTTGGCCTTCAAACCCACCTATCTAAACATGGATGTCAATCTGGATTTGTTGAGCATGTTTGATTTCTTTTTGGATAATGTTTGGAATGTAAATTTAATGCATGATTGTTTGGAGATTTTCTAAACTTTGATTATCTCTTTAATGTCAAAATCAGCAACAACAATGTCAATAGATGGGTGTGGTATCCTAAGTCTAAAAATCACAAGCTCACATCGATGGCATATTGTCACTTTAATAGATCTACAGGTTGCTTGGACCCTTGGGATGGCTGGGGAAATATTTGGAGCCTTAAAATTGCTCCTAGGCCTAAACATTTCCTCTGGTTTCTCCTACATAATGGTATTAAAACTTATGAATACTTATATATATATTGAATCTAGGTCCTCAAATCCTCTGCAGATTATGCAATCTTGATTTTGAACTTACTGAGCATTAATTCAATACCTGTCCCAAAGCTCAATTTATCTGGAGATTAATTAGTAATCCTATTGGCAAGCAAATTTTATTCTATGATGAATTGGCAACTGGCTTAGCCCATCTAATTCTGAACTTGATAAGCATGATCAATCGGTGATCGCCGTTGCTTCATGGTTACTTTGGAAGGCAAGATACAATTTTATTTTTCTCAATGAAGATCCTAACTTTCATTATATACCAATTAGAGCCATCAACCATGTTAAGGAGTACTATTTTTCTTCTCCCTCTCAATTTGGAAAAGAGCTCATTCTTAATAATTTTACTACCACTGATAGCCCATTTCTTTTTGTTTCTTCAGTGGGTAACTGTGAGGCTGAGACTTATGGTGTAGGTTTTTACACTACAAATGCCAATTCCCAACTCATTTGTGTAGGTTGCTGCAATAATCATGCTACATCAGTTATTGAAGCTGAGGCTCTGGCTCTCATTGCGGCGTTGGGGAGTTTTCATGCGTTGGACCTTCAAATCAACACAATTTTCATTGCTAGCGCTGAACTTTATAAGGTCATTATGGCTGGTAATTCTCATCATGCTTGGAGACTTTATCCTCTTTTTATCAGCATCTCTGATTATCTGCTGGGCTTCGATCACCGACAAATCCACATCATTCCTAAAGCTTGGTTGGCTGCTGCTTTTAGCCTTGCCCTCCTTGGTGTTAATTCTCATGTTCTTACATTATTCCATCAAGGCAGGGATCTTCCTCACTGGCTAATGAAGCAATTCAATAGATTTGGTGTTTGCTTGTAATCTTTTTGTTCAGTTTTTTTGCTCAGTTTTTGTTTTCTTCTCTTGTACCTTTCTTTTTCTGTGGTGGTTTATTTTGTTGCTTGTGGGCTTTGGTTTGTAACTTAGAAATCTTTGTAACCTTTATTTTATTTTAATAAAATAGCTCTATGGACTTTTTCCCTTAAAAAAAAAAGAGCAGGAGATGAGGAGAAGATCTAAGATTAGTGATTGATTTAATACTGAACATCGTAGTGATGAAGCACCATGCTTGAAGACTCTCTGATGGGTACAAATTTAGGTAGGGTACTGTACTTTTGCCTTTTTTCACTTTGGATACTGCATTTTGATTTGTTTCTTTTTGGTCACCCGACACTGATTTTATTTCACTGGAAGGGTAATCTTTAGATTCTGGTGATTTTAATCCTACGTGGCCACCAAAAAGACACGTGGAAGTCGAGCTAGACATAATAGCTCATGCCTGGGCTACGTGGCTGATGATTTGGTAGCCATTAATCCAACTTGGATGTGAGGGTTTGTGCTTAGGCTACATCATCATCCACCTTATGTCTGTCTTCCATGATCCCGAAAACCTTCTCACTTTCCTTTGTTCTTCATCTACTTGTATAGGCTAACAAAGCAAGTGAGATGCAACAAACTACAAATCTCTCTCAATTGTGAAAGAAGAACCTAATTTCGGGAGTTAGTGGCAACCTTGTAGTCGAAGGCGACATCATAGACAAGAGAGAATAGTAACTAGTGAGAGCATGGCTGATATGAGGCATATTAGGTTAGCAGACGATGAGGCACCGACTTTTGGTAAGTTCTTTCATTATTTTTGTCTTCTCAATGTTTCTGGCCATGTAATGCAGTAGATCGCCCAAGTTTAGAAGAGAATGTATTTAGGGTTTGGTGAGGGTTTTCTTCAATTTAAATTGGTGGTGTAAAATCATGTGCTTCTATTGTGATCTATGTTGTATTTTTGTTATATGTTCTATTAAATGTGATATTTTTGTGTGTTTTTTATGCTCATTGTTGTATTCCCGATGTCTATTGTGAGAATAAAATAAAGTGGTCCCTTGCTCATTGATTTTTTATGCTATGTTAGTATGTTCTACTGTTTCATTATTTTATCTTGGTGCCTCTTAATTTTTTCTATTAACCTATATTTAGCAGACATCAACAACTGTTCATCTCACAAAGTAATAGCTTGTTGATGTCTATTAAATTTTTTTATTAACCTACATTTCAATTGATGAATAATAAAATAATGCTCTCGATGTTTATTCTGTTTATCTCACAAAGTAATAGTTTGTTAATGTTAATCGAGATCTTTATGAGTTATGCATTCTTTACTGATTGTATATCCATTATGGTCAATTTACAATGTTGAGAGCTAGCTAGGTCTTTTTTTTTTTTTTTTTTTTTTGTCAATTCATGTGTTGTGTTATTGATTGTGACTATGCTCCAATTTTTTTTAGTGCCAACTGTTGAATATTTTACATTGCAAATGTTTTGTGGAGTTAGTGATATTGACAACTAGAGAAGTTATAGATTTGTGGGCTATGTTGATTATTGTTCAACAGATTATATATCAAAACTTGAAATTGTTGATATGGCTAAGGGGTTAAAATTAGATGTAGAAGATGCCACATTTTGGTTCAAGGACATTTTGAGTCAAGGGATTGGGTTGTCTGAAATAAAACATGATTTAGATGCATTATCAATGGCAATGGCTGTGGATGGGAGTAGGGTTGCAAAGTTATATGTTAATTTGGCTAGGAATTATGTTGCATGCAGTAGTGATGCTGTGGAACAAAAAGATGATGAGGATGAGGAAGAAAGTGAGGGAAGTGAGTTAAATGATTCTGAGTATAGCTTGTATAGTGACAAAGAAGACATGCCCATTGTTACAACTGATGGGGATAATGGGGTTCCTATGCCTGAGGTTAATGAATAGGATGTAGTTGGAAGAGAAAAAAATGATGATGAGGGTGATTTTCATTCTAAATATGCTGCATCTGATGAATTTTAATCATGTTCATCAACTGATGAAGATGAATTGGATCCTATTAAACCTAGGTATGCTGAGTTCAATGAACAAATTGACATGAAAGACCCTCAATTCAAAATTGGCATGAAGTTTGGGAGCTTCAAACAGTTCAAAGAGGCACTTAAGAACTATGGATTAAGAATCGATATGTAATGAATTTCAAACCCAATAACAAGAAGAGATGTAAGACATCTGGCAAGAAAGGATGTCCTTTTTATTTATGGGCCTCTCCAATGTACAAGGATAAGAATACTATCCAAATAAAATCTGGGAATTTACAGCATGAATGCACAAGGATCACAACATAAGACATGACAATGCTCAATGGATAGCACAACACTATTTAGAGCAATTTAGGTCAGATCCTTCATGGAATCTTTCTGCCATTGTGCAAGCTGTTAGAACAAACCAAGAAGTGGACATTAGCAGGTTGAAGGCTTGGAGGGTCAAAAGCATTGCAGCAAGGTATTTTTCTTGTTACTCTTAATATGTATGTAGTTTATAATTTTTCAGGACCTAATTGTTTTAATTTTTTTCCTCTTGTGTGTTTTTGGTGTTAGGTTAGGATGCTTGATGGTGATAAGCACACTCAAATGACAAGGTTGTATGATTACAGACTTAAATGCTTAGAACACATCCAAGGTCCACCATTAAATTCAAATGCAATGAAGATATATTCCAATCCATGTATGTGTACTTGTCACTACTTAGGGTAGGATTTCTCTCAAGGTGCAGATCTATTATTTTTGTGGATGGATGTTTTCTCAAGGGGCATTATGGTGGTCAATTATTGTCAACAGTTGGGATAGATGCAAATGATTGCATTTATCCAATAGCTTGGGTTGTAATGGACAGGGAGAACTATCAGAATTGGATATGGTTTTTGGAATTGCTTATTGAGGATCTAGAGATACATAATAGTCATGGCTGGGCATTTATGAGTGATAACAAAAGGTAAGTTTGTACATCTAGTCTTAATTGTACATATATAAAAATCACTAACAAACATTTGTTTGGTATTGTTATGTGTTTTCCATTTTTTTTCCATCTTCTTCATACTTTGTTTTTGTTTTGTTTGTTGGTGGTGGTGTTTCAAAACAGGTATATATAGGGGCTTCAAAATGCAATACAAGAGTTATTTCCCAATAGTGAACATAGGTATTGTGTAAGGCACATTCACACAAATTTCAGAAAAAAAATTCAGAGGAAAGGGCCTGAAAGATCAATTGTGGGTTTGTGTAAGAGCTAGCTATCTACCTGCCTATAACCTAGCTATGGATGTCCTTAAAGACATGCCCTTAGAAGCACATAATTTTATGAAGAACATTAGCCCATGCCATTGGAGTAGGTCACACTTTAAGACTGAGATTAAGTGTGATATGTTGTTAAATAACCTTTGTGAGTGCTTCAATAGCCAAATCCTTCAAGCTAGCACCAAGGGCATAATTACCATAAATGAAATGATTAGAACTGAATTGATGATTAGGATTCAAAAAAGAAGAGATGCTATGCAAACATGTGTAACTGATCAGTGTCACAAAATCATTAGAAAGTTGGAGAGATCAAAACAACTTAGTTGGGGATGTAAAACCACATGGTCTGGGGGTGATAAATATCAGGTGGTGGTAAATGATGGTCAATTTATTGTTGACAATAAAGAGAGATCATGCACTTGTAGAAAGTGTCAATTAACAGGAGTTCCTTGTTGCCATGCTATCTCAGCCCTTTACTACAACAAAACCAAACCAGAAGAATTCTTGGATGACTGCTATAGAAAAAGTACTTTCTTAGCAACTTATAGCAGCGTCTTGAACCTAACTCATGACAACAATTGTTGGCCCAAGAGTGATCAGACACCAATGATACCACCAGAACCTGCAAACAAAAACAGGGGGAGAAAACCATTGCTCAGGAGAAGGGAGATAGATGAGGAGCCAATAGGTTTCACAAAAGGGAAGGTATGCAGGAAAGGGATTAATATACATTGCAACATTTGTGGAAAAATAGGGCATAACAGAAGATATCATGGAGTGCAGGTTATGACTTGCTAATAATTTTTTACATTTACATTTCATCTTTTGGTGCAGTTTTGTATTCTACTATGTTCTTAATTAAATGTCTCATCAATCACAGGGGAACAACCCTGGCTCATCTAGGAGAAATTCCACTCTACATCAATCATTTGTAGATGGTAGTGTTGTGAGTCACTTGAATATTTAGTTTGTTAGTGTGATCTATGTACATAATACTATATACTAAATCTTTCTATTTTCTGTAGGGTGTGAATAATGATATAGATCCCATGGCTACAATTGATCCCCAAGTTTTGGAGGAACACTTCTTAGAGGTATATTGATTTGAAATTAAAATCAGATTATGTAGTGTATATTGATTTTCATATTTGATCATGAGAAGGCTGAGTAGCTTAGGACTAATGAGAACAATAATCCAGTTGCATGTGGAAATGTTGCAATGAATGAAACAATGCCACAGGTACTTTGTGAAAGTATATTGAGATAGTCTGAATGTTGTGCTTGTTGAAATGAGCATACAATCATTTTCTCTCTCTCTCTCTTTGTTTTGGAACATTACAGGCACTTGACATTCCAATTGGAACTAAACCTAACTCATCATTTGCACATGAGAGTCATGTACTAGTTGAGAATCTTTCAACGGAAATAGTGACACAGGTATTTAATAATTTTCTTTGCAATCCCTTTGCTTGCACAATTAGCAATACAACATAATAACAACAACAACAACAACAACAATAATAATAAAAGCAACCTAACCATTCTATCCTAAAATTGTAGGTGGCCCACGGTCATACACTCCCCAGTCAATCAACTACATTGCCTTCCCCCAAAATTGGACAAGACTCACATGTTTGTTTACAATGATGAACTACTAAATTTTCCAATGGTTTGTGGGGAATTATTTTTTTAATACATCATAGACACTTGACATACCTGGGCAGACTCTCCTTGTATCATCAGCTGCAGTTGTCATTGGCTATGGAAGGCAAAAAATGTCTACAAGAAGAGGTGGTGGTAACCAACTCCTATCAAAAAGTCAAGCAAGAAAACAATTGCCAGCTAGACCCCCTGTTTTAAGACACAAAGACCTGGAACAAGACATTGAAGATAGGAGCAAAGCAAGTGGTGTTCAAGTAAAGAGAATAGCATGGCTTCCACCAGGTCCTTGATTATGTAGTTGGTTTGCAGGTGCTCATGGACAATGTTATAGTTTTGTAAAGTGTGTAGGCCATTGGCAAAACCTTCTCTACTTCATAACTTTTAAATGGTCATTGCTGTATTTTTTGGGATGCCATTCTGGTTGTATGTGTATCACATTTATGTGATCAAACACTTTGCTGTATTTTTTTGGATGTCATTCTACACTTACCATGTGATCAAACGCTCTGCTGTTAGAAATGAATTATTGACTTTTGCTTCAATGAAGATGCGAAATTCAATTTCTTCCAATTTTTAGATTATGAATGCACAAATACTCCATAAATATTTACTGCAAAAATACTCCCATAACATATCAACGACTGACTTCATATTCATGTGTGATTCAAAAAGATTCCCAGAATATAAGAAACTCATTTCATATAGTCAAAATTAGGGGTTTGAAGCCCTCTTTCATATTGCACATCCATTAAATCAGTACATGTATAAAATTGGAACTCCAATGGCATCTTCCGTAAAGCCAAAACTAGGGTTTTGAAGCCCTTTTTCTCTTTGCAGTCCACCATGGGGAGAAGCCGTCTATGAAAAGCATTGTCGAAGAAATCTCTTGTGCCTGAACTTCCTTTCTATTGAGCTAAGAAAAGCATTCTTGATCTCTTGGAAGGAGGACAGTGGAGATAGAAGGGATGATGAATAGAAAGAAATACATGAGGTGGATGATGATGTGGCCTAATCACAAACCCTCACATCCAAGTTAGATTAATGGTTGCTAAATCATTAGCCATGTGGCTCAGGCATGAGCTATTATGTCCAGCTCGACTTCCACATGTCTTTCCAGTGGCCATGTAGGATTAAGATCATTGGAATCTGAAGAGTACCTTTCTGGTGAAATAAAGTCAGTGTCGAGTGACCAAAATGAAATGAATCAAAATGCAGTACCCAAAGTGAAAAAGGCAAAAGTATAGTACCCTACCTAAATTTTTACCCACTCTCTGCTACTATTTTATTTAATATTCCTATTAAAATAGTAGCCCAACAACAATAAATTGACAACAATTACTAGTGGATGCTTCGCTTCATTTTTGGACTCTGTAGACTCTTGTAAAATCTACCCATAATCCTTGTTAGCATGATGACTTTGACCAGAGAGTCATTCCAAGTGGTCATCATGATTCTCCCAAGCTTTGCACTGTTAGGAGAGGAACCAATAGTAGCAACAAAAGACTTGTTCAGTTATTCTACTTTCCAAACCTCATCTAAATCTAGAATGGTACTCTTTCCTCTCACATTGTCATTAATGGTGTGTCGTAAAGCACATCTAGCTTAATGTATCCAATACATTTCATCTTGTGCATTGATGGCCCAAAAATCTTTTGATGTTTATTAAATTAATATTTTGTGTTTATGCTTTAAAAAAATTAAATTATTTTATTCATTACGTCTAAATCTTAAAAATTTTTTATTTCAGTTTTTATACCTACAACACATATATACCCCTACATAAATTTAAACTAATTTTATTATTATTCCTAAATAAAAATTGGCATGCCTATAGCTAGATTAGAAATTAAATTAAAATATTTTTTATTATTATAAAATATTAATATTTATATAATTTAGTTAGGCAGGATGATTTTTTCTCCCACTTTTGTTTGTGATAACGGACATCGTGAACTACATGTTTTTCTCATGTTCTTACTTCTTAAATCCCCTACGGTGTCTTGCTAAGAAGATTTAGGAAAATGTGCCACTAGCAATATGCCGACGATCTTATCATCGTCACTACCTTGGGCAGTAAAGACATCATGATTATTTAATTCATTTTATACTTATTTGAAAGCATGTTAGATCAATAGATTAACTTTTAAAAATCCACCTATATTCCACTAGTTTTGGCAAACTCTGGCGAGATCCCTTGTTATGACTAGATGCTCCACTGGCACTCTACATTTAACCTATCTTATTATTCCCATATTTGGTAGGCGCCCTTGATGCCAAGACTAGGAGAAGTTTATTATGAGGGGTTATATCAAATTATCATCTTGAAATTCTAATTTTATCTCTTGGTGGAAAACTCACACTCATCAACTCGGTTCTTACGTTTATAGCAATATATTAGATCTTTATCTTCAGACTTCCAAGTTGGATTGTGAAAGCTATAAAGTGAGTTCGTAGAGTTTTTGGGTTGGTCTAGACATTTCTAAACTAGGCTACTAGATTATTAGTTAGAAACATCTTTGCAAGCCTAGGAAGCATGGTAGCTTGGTTATTTTAAATGTTGTGAACTTTAACATATCTTTACAGGGCAAGTGGTGGTGGAAGATCTCAAATGATGAACTGGCATGGTTCTGAAGTCATTCATTATAACTACTATCTTAAAATCTGATGTTAGAATCTATATCACAAATAATCCAAAAGGATCTCTTTCTTTTAGGATGGAACGCTCTTAGGTTCTATATCACTCCAGTCATTAAGGGCGGTGATACCACCCTTATGATGGGATCAGGCGCCAAGATATTTCTCGTCGGGGCTTTTAGCAATACCAATTCCTTGATTGGTGTTTGTGATACTAACAATTTTTGTTCAGCTTTCTTTTCCTAATTTGTGTGTGGTACTTTATTTTGACTATTTTGTAGAGTTCATGGTTGTCGAATGGTCATTTCTACATGTTTTTTTTTGTAGAATGCAAGGACAGGAGTCCTCCTGACCTTGTACACGGCTGTGTTTGAGGTAGTGTCTTATTTCCTGAGGCTACACGAGCATTCACAATCTTGTGTGGGTGGGCCCTTGTGCCTTTCTGGTTTTTATGGAGTACTGTAGTTGGGGGAGAGATGTGGGGGAGGGGGGGGATGTAGAAGGGGTACTCTAGCAATGACACTATAGCAAATTTCCTGAAAGCCACAGAGGATGGCACATGGTTGTGTGAGAATGCCACACACCCGTATGGGTGGTCTTATGCGGTTCTGGCATTTGGTACCATGGCAGAATCTCTGTAGCAGTGGTATTGTAGCAAATCACCAGAAACATACAAGGTCGTGTGAAAAATGCAACAGAGGAAGAGAGCATTGTGAAGGAGCCCTTGGATCTAATCTGCCTCAGTCTCAACGAACGCATAAACGTCAAGCTTCATTCCTGCAATCTCCATGTTACCCATATATCCATCCTTTTCTCTTCTTAATTCAACAAACTCTTATCATGTGATTCAATGCTTTTGCTTTTTCTTTTTCTTTTTCTCACTTTGACTTCATGATGAAAATCTCCTACTTTTGTTTTGTTTTTGTTTTCATTTTTTATTTTGATTTGTATTGTGTAGTAAACCTTGCTTACAAAAGTAGTGTTTTTAGCTCATTTATTTCATATTTATAAATTTTTTGAATCTATCTAATGATTTTTAATGTTTTTCAGGCTTAGGATCAACATTTGAATATGATTTTTGGGGATGTTGAAGGAATAATCACAACTGTTAAAATTGATGATGAAACTTATGAAGAGATTGCTCGGGTTAGTGATTTTAACTTCCATTTAATAATTTTCTCTACCAATACACTATTGCATATGCATATTATTTTTTTCTCCACTGCTCAAATTTCTAAATTTCCAACATTGCTTTTATTTTTCTTTTTAATTTATGTTGCATGTGTTGAATCTTGTCTATTCTTACATTCACTAGCATTGCACTAAAATGATGTAATTCAGTATAACTAATAGAAATCAACTTTAATTTTTGTTTAATATTGCAAGAATTCTAAGGGCTCCTTTTTTCCCATTTTTTCATTTTTTTTTTGTGGTGGTGGAATGCTAATATATATCATTGTTAAATTTGCAAACATCAAGGCGAACAATACCTTTTCTTTTAGTCAGAGGAGATGGTGTCTTATGGGTTTCTCCTACATTGAGGACAGCTTGATGGTCTCTGAAACTTAGGATTGGCATATGCCAATTCCTATAGTTTGATCCTCTGCTTTCATTTGTAGCTAACTGCAATGCATTACAACCAGTGTTCATGAAGGTAAATTTATGTTTTCTACTGCTACTTGAATACAATGGATTTTGAAATTACTTGTAAGAATACTAGTTCCTGAAAGTGATGATTTCAAAGGGCAAAACTAAGCAGATTTTGTGTTTTATTTTTAATTTAATATCCAATTAAATACAATCTTTGATAGATAGGATTGGCTTGGCAAAACTAAACTATTAGTCCATATTTTACAAGTTATCAATTTTTTTTTCTGTTACACCTTTCTCCTCTATTTTAAATCTTAAATTGCAGTATTTTGTTATAGAAAGGGCTAAATCAAATAATGCTAAGGTATGTGGGCATTTTTCCCTCATTTTGGGGCTTACTTTGAAGTGGCAACAACTACATTATACAAACAAAATAAGTAGAAAATAGTAACTATGGCCTTTTAGAAAATGAAGTCACAATCTTATGGCTATATAGTAGACATGAAATATTGGGTATAAATTGGAAACAAGAGGGTTTCGATGTTATGTTAACAGCTCAAATGTATGGATTCGTGCATATTTAATTTTTCTATGTCAAAAAGTAAAAAGGTGTATGTTGCATACCTTGTTTGTTTCTTTGAAAGGATTCTCATCTTAGTTTTTATAGTTTTAGTTTTCATTATGTTTTTTTTCTTTAATCATCCCATATACATGTCAATTCATCTAGATAACCTTACTTGCAAGAAATTGGTAATTAACAGTATGGTCCTTATGGGAATAATATCTTATTTATTACTTAAACGATTTGTGCACTTGTAGTCTTAATCAGCTTTGTCTTTGGTTTGCCCTTGGAGATTCATGGCTCATTCTTTCCTTATACCTTTCAGGCCAAAATCAACCTGTGCTTTAGTTCTATTTTTTCCTCATTTAAGTTATCTTGTGTATATAAAGCCACAGAAGGCGAGCTAGAAAACTCATTATTAATCTTTCTGTTTTTCGCACGACTATTGGGATATGCTTTAACTATCCTCCATTCGCTAGGTGATGAAGCTATCATTCATGGCTCAAGTTAGAAAGGTAGGCCTCACTTATATCGCAAGTGGTTTCATGTTGTAAAAAGTGTTGCAAATTGTTTCGAATAAGTGACACCTTTCAATTACATGCGAAATATGTTGGAATTTTGCAACACTTGCAACATTTGTCTAGCATGCCTTTGGACCCCAAAATATTATGACACATTTTGCGAGGTTTTTAGATGGTCATTTTTTTTTTATTTGCAATGCAATTTGATTCTTTATGCGATGTTTTTGGTTTTTTGTCGCACATTGTTGCAATATGTTCGCAAATTTGTGACATTTTTACGCGTTGCAAATTTATGTGTTGCAAATAATGTCTTTATAATTTTTGTCAGTTGGTTATTCACTTCAAGAAAAAACATTATTTGCAACACATAATGCAACAATTTACGATAAAAAACCAAAAACGTCACACAAAGAATCAAATTGGGTCGCAAAAGAATGACCATCCAAGAATGTTACAAAATGTGTCACAATATTCTGGGGCCCAAATGCATGCTAGACAAATGTTGCAAAGTGTTGCAAACGTGCAACATATTTAGCAAGCAATTGAAATGCATATCATAAATAGGGCATGTACTTTGGTTTGCAACACATGTGGAGACACATTTTTTGCAATAATCTTTCTACATTGCAAAATTTTTTGCAAAGTTTAATAATAAAAATTTCTTGGGTAATAGTAAAATCAAGATATATCAATTTTAAGGTTGATAACTAAGGGGCCGTTTGGCATTATTGCCATTTTTATTTTTGTTTTTAATTTCATGTTTCAGAAACAAAACTAATAAAACATGTTTTGCACCTTGTTTTTGTTTTCAAGTTTTTGGAAACGTTTTCAAAACTCGTCCTCCTACTATAAAACCTTTGCTCTTCTACTCCTCTATCTCTCCATCAGTCCTTTTAATTTTGAATATTTATTTTTTTAAATATCAATTTTTTTTACAAATTAATACTAAAAATTTTAAAAAATATTTATAAAAATTTATTATTCAACCTTGATATTTTACCAATTATTTTATATAGTATAAAAAATTATATTTTTAGAAATCATATGTGAAAATTATTATTTGACCTCAATTTTTATAAACTAGAATATAACATATAAAATACATACATACATACATACATACATACATACATATATATATATATATATATAAAGGCAAAGTCCAAAATATTTTTTAGTTTCAAATGGTGCAATTTTTATAAGATATTTTTTAGCTATACAATACTAGTCTATGTTATTAATTTTATTTAATAATGCAATCATTTAAACTAATATGAAAATTAAATTTTTATAAAAATATATAAAAATATGAATTTGAAAAAAAATAACAAAAAAGGTCATAATTATTTTGTTTTAACCAAACGTGTTTTTACTTTTAGCTTTTTAAAATAAAAAATAGTTAGTGTATCTAAACATGTTTTTATTTTCAAAAAATTGAAAACAAAACAAAAATAAAGCGAACACGGAACAAAAGCAAAACGAAAAAAAAGCAGAACCGATGCCTAGTGAGCCCTAAGGTAGCAATAGTTCTGATTTTTATTTATGTGTTTATTGTACAAAAGTCCCACACAGGAGATCAAGTGGTCAAATTCCATCTCACTCGTGATGAACAATATAAATAATGTAGTTTGTCCACTTTGTAAAAAAAATTGTTTAGTGTTGTAATTTGTATTTAATTTTCCAGTTCTCTTATAAATGAAATTTGAATAAAGAAATAAAGTTAAAATATATCCATATTTGATAAAATGTTAAGTATTAATCGTTAAACATGTTTATTTAAATAATACAAAATTTTTAAAAACTTTATTATGAATTTGGAGAATATTAATGATCTTTTTCTAAAAATGAAAAACTAAAATGAAAAACTTTATAAAAAAAACTGAAATAAAAACTCGTATCAAATTTTGAACCAAGAAATAAATAAATAAATGTTTAAAAAGGGAGGAAATAAGAATAAAAATAAAGAAAATGGAAACCCTAGTTTGTTTCCAATTTGTGCTTTGCATATCGAAATTTCATTTTTACCATTGGATTTGACTTATTTATTCGAGTAATTGGAGTAATTCAAAATGATGAGGATCTGTAATATTTTGTGCACAAGTTTTCTATCTTTCTAGTCGAGGGAGGGGAACAAGGAGATTGATATCTTGTTTTAACTATAAATTGGATGAATTGAATAGTGTTTCCTTTTATTCCATGAAGAAACAACATGTTTGCAGAGATTGGTGATGATGAAGGTTCGCAGGAACTTATATGTTCATAATTATGAATCAACTACATTTCCAAAGAAGTGCAACACATTTGTAGTATTACCCGTAATAAAAAACTATATCCTTTCTTATGGATTTACTTATATGTCTCATATGACGTGCAATTCCTATTTTATTAGCAGTCAGCCAGAGGTAAACTATTAGTTGGAATAGACCATTTTATTTAGCCCAAAAAATGACAAAAAAACACAATTTACTTTGACTAGTTAAGCCATCTTTGAAAGGTTTTGGATTTTTTTTCTTTTAATGTTAACATTGTTACACCCGACCCACGATCCAGGCAAGTGACAATCATCAATACAATCCCAAGGAAGGATATACAACATCCAGTCCTTGAATAGCCGTAGGGCTTACAATTTACTAAATTTACACAACACTATACACAAATCAGCAATAAAGAATCCAACAGCCATGTAATCAAATAATTGCACAGGGAAACAAGATTTTCACAAAGCTTGTTAATAGAATTCAAGAAGGTATATAAATCACAAAGTACAACCAAATTATCAAAAAGAAAGACAAGAGACAGGAGTGCAAGAAATATAGATTTATAGATTCCAAGACACTAGTGGATCCATAATTCTTATACAATACAATCATGCTCAAAAACAGACATACACCACTATTTAAGGTGAAGAATAAAGAGACAAGAAGTTGCCAAGCACTTTGCCTTGCCATGATGCCGCTAAACTCTAAAACTTGGAATGAGGAGAGAGGAGTGAGCAACTAAAGTCACTCAGTGAGTGGATTAGTATAATTCTAAAAGGACATGAAACCATAACATTTAAATCCGAATAGATAATCCTTTTACAAATATACATATTACTTTTAAGCATTTCGGCATATATGGATATATCAACATATATTTATGTATGCCCCATAATGAGTATAAGAATCAATTTAACTAAATAAGGCTTCCAATATTCAAGCATCACAATTTTGGCATAATACAAACTTTGAAAGGGATTATAAAGAACATCATCGCAAAATCATTAACAATAGAGTTCCAAAACTGAATAAAAATGTCAAGTTTCACAAGGAAGCTTTTTACATAATACAGTGGACCAAATGAAGCCACAATCAACATATGCTCCAAAACTCATCAATAAGAACATTTTGCCCAAAGAAAATATTTAAATATATGAAAGAAATTCTACAATTTAAAAATTTGATTTGATGAGTCATTGTTTTGTAAAAACTGTAATGTAACACTATTCTTAAACATAATAGCCTGAATATTTCTCCTACTTTAGCCGCTGTCGTGACAAGTCAAAACCTTTCAAGGTCCTTATACCATTAACATTGGCCCACCGAGACCCCGTGTGGTGACCTCCGGGTTCTTGATGTATTACCCTGTCGAGACTTCTACTCACCTCCTGAAATGGGTACCATAAGCGAGACCGTCCAAGCCACCTCTATAGGTTGGACCATGAGGATCCCCCTACTGCAGTAGGTAGATTACAACCCCATAACTATCAAAACTAAACCCTCACAAGAACATTAAAGTCATAGCCAACACATTCGGGTAAATGTTCAAGACCTGGGGGTGTCCGAATAATAAAATTCAAGTTCAACATGCCATAATATCCACATTTAGGACAATTCTTTGTTTTTCACAAATAAGGATCATTTCCATTTCCATAAATGTCACACACACATAAGTATGTGAACAAAGAGGTTTCAATAACCGATCCCGTCCATGAATACAAGTAGAGTCATTAACATTTTCATTCAAATGTCTAGAAATTTCATTTGTCAATCAATAACATAGTAATCCCTTTTGGACCAAATAAAGCATTGATTTAATATGATAAAGCCATGAAATAATCTCATCAAACAATTAAAGTGTTTGCAAACCCTAGTAGAATTATGCATTCAACTTAATCCACTAACAAAAAACGCTCCCAGAAAGTCATTTTCCACTCCTTCGTGAGCTTCTCATTATATTCGGAGATAGTTCAGCCAAGCAAGCAAGAACATCACACATAAAAACGAGAGAAAAAAAACAAATAGAGACACAAGTGACTCCCTTAATCGGTGTGATTTGGCACCAATTGGACTCAAACAACGCCCAATTTATCCAAAACAAGAACCAATAGGTTCCTGATACTAAAATCTATTATTCTACCCAAAAATTAGGAAGAAATAAAACAAGATTTTGGTTACTACAGTAATGCTACCGTGACCAGATTTCAAGCAAAATGAATGTCCATGGATTCAACAAGATTGAAGGAAAAGAGATTACACACTCTTCAGCCACTCCTAACTCTCAACATATGAGAATGGAGACCAAGACCAAGCTCTCAAGCTCAAAAACCATAACCATAAATCTATCATTCAAAACACCCATACTAAGAAGATAACTGATAAGTGCTCGTTTTATAGTAATGCGAAGCGTTATTATCTTGCAATGAGCATTAATTTAATCAGATTTTATCACTAAAAAGTGTGCAATTGTTTACTTTTGTGCATTGTAGGGTTGTGAAGATAAAATGAAGGAAAAGAACGAAGTTAGATCGTGTTTGCCATTGTTGGGAAGATTTTCGGACTAAGCAAGGAACGAGGCATGAGCATAGACTTGTGAGTGTGTGACAACCTCCTTTGGAGGGGCACAAAGGCAGTCACATTCACAATAAGTCTAACTCATGCTAACAAGGAGAACTTCACCAATTAGGAGACTCGAAGCAATCAGCACGATTTACCATTGATTCTGTGCCCAATTCAACGGCCTCGATGAAGAACGACGAATTCGGGAGCGTTTCGCACAATTACTGTAGCAGTACTATAGCAAAAATACTGTAGCGAGTTACTGTTTACAGTCGGCCGAAATTCAGCATTTCAGAAATTTCACACGGGCGTGTGGAAATTCCACACGGCTGTGTGAAATCCCAATTTCAGCAATTTTAAAGCCGCGACTCAACATTATAAAAGCCCGATTTGGAGACAATTTTGGGGGATCTTTTGACCTATCTTTCTTCCCAACTTTTGGAGTGCGGCTAGGGTTTTAGAGAGGACTTCATGGAGGTTTAGAGCGCGTCATTGGCATCGTCACCGACGTCCGACGGCCGCACAAGACCACGGCCACACCATACGCAAGGGGGTTTTCATCGATGTCTTTACTTTGTGCTTTCTTTCATACTTTGATGAACATGTATAGCTCCATGAGGAGCTAAACCCCTTGTGGGTATTCGGACTTGTAAACTCTAGGGTTATTATGCTTCTTTGACATTGTTATTATGCTTTTCCATTATTGATGAATCAAAATTGGGTTTCAATCTTGATTTTATATTGCTATTGTTTTCCCTTAGATGTGACACTAGGGTTGAGAACAATCTAGGTTTTCCTTTGGAGGTGTGACATCTCCTACAGGATTAGACTCTTTAAGATTGAAGAGGGTTGAGAGGGAGAGTTGTGAGGTAGCGATGTACCCCTTTCCCTTCCGGTGTGATTTCTCCCTACCTCCGTTTTCTTGATTTATTAGCGGTCGAGATAAAGTGAAGTGCTAGGTAGATATACTCCCCTGGGGCTTAGTTACACGAGTAACAGAGTGAAGGGTTGAAGTGAATCCTACGCACTGGGGCTTAATCGAGACTAGGGTTCTTCCTCCTGGACCAAAGGGTTAGAACTACACATAGGAACATGTTTTATCACTAGGAATCCCTAGAACTTAATGCAATTCCACGTAGTGTGAGGTTTAGGTAGATGTACTCCCCTGGGGCTTAATTGTGCGAGCGATAGAGTGAAGGGTCGACGTGAATCCTAATACCGGGGCATAATGTTGGGGTTAGTCACGGTTGTCCTTAGGTTTGGGACCGTAAGTCTAAGGATTTCCTCGACTCAATTGGCATCAATAGGAAGGTATAATAGCATAGTCTTGCACTAGAAGCATAGATCCTAGAGGTAGCTTGTCCGGATACCCCGCTTCATTCATTGTTAAATCCTCTTTAATCTCTTTTACTTGCACTTTCTCATCTTCCATCTTTCTATTTAATTTCTCGTCTTTTAGTATAATTGTTTCCATAATTCACTCATTGAATCGATTGATTACTTTTCCGAACTTCGCATAGTTTTAATAGTGAAATCTCGTATTCTAACTCCCTATTCCCTGTGGATTCGACTACCCTCTCACCGGGGTAACTTTTATTACTTTGACAAACCCGTGCACTTTCGGGGACACTGTCAATAACAAGAAGAAAAACAAGAAGAATGGGTGTAGTCACTTTGCCCAATTCTAGGGAGAAGAAGAAAAAGGAATGGAGCTTCAAGCTTGGATGAAAAAGGAGATCATCCAATGGGTTTTCTCATCCAAAGGGAGAATGTCAAGAGAATGAGAGAAAAAATGGGAGAAAAATAAATACAAAGGGTTTAGGGCACGAAAATGACAAGTATACCCTTACCCTTCACTAAAGACTCAGAATAAAACCTCACACGAGCGTGTGACATTTTCACATGGCCTTGTGCCTTACTGCTAATTGCTTCATTACCATGATACAATACATTTACTACAGTGTTCTACAGTAATACCAAGTGTGAGAAAGATAGAAGGGCATCCACATGGCCATGTATCGCATTTACACAACCATGTGTTACCACGTGTTACTACTAAAGTACCACTGCTATAGTTTTCTTGTTACTGTACGCAAACACCAAAAAGACACAAGGGCACTCACAAGGTTGTGTGACATTTTCACACAACCATGTGCCACCCTGTGTGTCTTTTTGGAGATTGTTACAATACCGTTACTACAATACTTTTACTACAGTGATATTACTACAATACCACTGCTACAGTAGTTGTGCTATAGTACTCAACACCATAAAGACTCAAGAGCACCCACGCGGGTGTATGAATGCTTATGTGGCTCCTTGGAATGTCACACAACCTCACATATTATGATTGTATGAGTAATGGTGTGCCTCCCAGGTGCCCAAGAATGGTTCACACGACCATTCTATGATCAAGAACTCCATGTACTACTCAAAATACACTACTACACCCTCAAAATAGAAAACAACAACGAGTGGAAGTCCTTAGTATTACAAACATTTGCTATAAATGTGATCTTTTTACTCAAAAGGTGGCTCTTAAGTTATGCAGTATGATTACAATCCAAAAGAAGATTATGCTATTGTGGAATTACAATTGCAATCACAGTTGAAGTCTTTTCTAGAAACTATAAGGTCCTCAAATTTAATATACTCCAAGGTACCATCCGAATCTTTATTTATATCTTTATAAGCATTTTTTTTAGAACATTCCTACATTCATTCATTTTGCAAAGAAATGAAGAAAAAGAAAAACTTTGAATTCCAATTTGTTTTGGCAATCACTTCATTATTCTTTCATTAAGTTTAATTAAAGTGAGTATTTTTCTTGGAAATTCTCCCTTGGATGCACATAATGGAGGTTCCTCAGTTGCATGGTTTTAGCCCCAGCCTTTCCTTACAGCAAGAGTTTGCCACTTTTATCCTTGTTTATGTTGGAATTGTGCTTCTTTGCCTTTTTGGGAGTGTTTGTTAGGTATGTCATGTAGGATTCACAGCAAGCTGGGGCCACTAATGAAATTATGAGGTCATGTATGACCCCATGAAGATAAAAGACAAGTTCATGTTCTAGCTCTTTATTTGTTGTTTATTTGATGAGATATCTTTGTCTGTCTCTCGCTCTGACTATGTATATATGTCTTAGTGAAAAAGCTAAACTTAGGCAATTTTATTGTTTCAGAATGAATGAATAGAAAAGATAAGCCCATCTAAATGAACAAATTAAATCTTTATAAATAATAATTAGTTGCATGATAAAGTTCAAAATGTATCTGAAGTACTTAGCTTTAATTAGGACTACAAATATACACCTTCATCCCCTGAAGCTCTTATTTTTTCTATCACATGTTATTGTATAAAGATATTCTATCATATAGAACATGCATTTCTATTAACATTCCTGTTACTATTGTCAATCTATATTTTTCTTGATTTTATGGTTTGTATCTATCCTATTGTCCAATACAAGTGTTAAATAACTTGCTTCTATAGTTTCAAATAGTAATTGTTCCTTTTTTGGTCTAGACGTATCATAATACCCTATTTCTGTGCCATTGAATTTGGGCACTAAAATTAGTGCCTCTCTTTTATTAGATTGTCCATTCACGTTGGCATCTTGTAAATAGTATCATGTTCATACATTCTTATGGACATCTTGTAATTATTATCATGTTTGCCTTTTCTTCATTGCATTCAACTGAGAATTTTGCATCATCTATTTAACTATAATGAGTTCATATGCAGAGGAAAAGGACTATTGTTTTACTGTTCAAGTTTTGTGGTCTTAATGTGCACATCATCTCTGGTTCGATTTTATTTTTCAATCATATATCACAATTTTTCATAGAGCTAGCTCATGATAGAACTAATTAACTAAAAATAGATTCAAATTAAAAGCACAGAGTAATGAGTAATGGTTGCCGTCTATATGATTTATGTAGGATCCCACCAATGCAGAGGGGTTATCAAAATTTTACTGTGGTTGAAGGAGTTGTGGAGGGTTACACGAAAGCTCAAATCCCTCTCAACGTGATTTAGAATGATGATGATCACATGGATGCAGCCAAGGACTTCATCCTCGACCTAGTGAACTATTCAAAGCCCAAGCTCCTTGATAAGATCCACAACCAAAGCATGAAGTACATTGTCCTCATTGATTCTGGTATTGCCATTAATTCTAGTTTCAGTCTCAATCAAAGGGGAATGGCTAAAGATGTCTTCATTAAGTACCAAGGAAATCATATTTAGCTCGAGTTTGGCCAAGGTTTATCTACCTCCTTGACTACTTGAACACTAAAGGTATTTCATGGTGGGTTGATGAGATTACTCTCTTTCATGAACTCGTCCATGCAGATGGACTGTGGATTGATATAAATAAGGCTTCAAACTTTTGCACCGGCAAATGTGAACTTTGGAAAGATCATCCATGTTCGATTCCTAGTAGTGCAGAACCTTGGAACCTTGGGTTTGTTGCTTAGATTGCAAGAACATTGCGAGCACTCGATGGGATGAGCTATTGTATAAGATCAATACAACCTTAGGCTTTTATTAGATTTTACATTCATGTGAGCACTAAACTTATTTTGGATTATTATATTGGATACTTTTATATCTTTATGTTTTCATTTTAGATGTTTAGATTATTATATTTTGTATTGAATTGTGTATTAGATATTTTTATATTATAATATTTGTTTTGAAAAATATTATGAAAGAAGTTGTAATATGTGTTGCAGAGTAGTCTAAATTAGGAATTAAATTAGGCTTGCAAAAAATATTCCAAAAAATGTTGTAAATAATCACAAATCTTGTCATGGTTTGAAACATCATGAATAATTAATGTGTAACACAATTTATGACACAATTTGGGACAATCAAAATGTGTCACAAAGCTAGTTGCAATAAATCCCATACACTCAAACATTTCGCAACACAATTTGCAACACAGAAAATGTGTCACAAAACTAGTGTCGCATACTGTTGCAAATTGAATTGCAAATATTGTCTCACACGACTCATGAATTGCGATGAGATTTGCAACCTTCTCATTCCTTGTCGCAAATTTTGTAAAACATTTTTCAAAAGTATGGCAAATTTTGCGACATCTGAAATGTGACAAATTTTTATGTGTAACAAATTATGTTGTAGATTACATTTTGAAACACATTTTGGAGTTTTTGTGTCGCCAAAATGTGTGGCAAATAGGGTTTTTTCTTGTAGTGAAATCTACTCTGACTTTGATCAAACAACTTCCTTGTATTTAATCTCTCATGCTAAAAAATTTTCATAATATCACTTCTTAATGTAGTTTTAGAAATAGGCTTGAACAATGTATGACCCAAACTAAAAAAATCTCGAAATCCAACATACTCTACCATTGTAGCCATCTTATTCCTTGCAACTTCTTAATCAAAAACATAAGTTCCAAGTGACCATTTGCCACTAGCCTAGACCTTGGATTTCAACAATGCTTGCCTTATGTCTCGTTCTTTATTTTGTGGGCATATAGTATAATGATCATGCAAATGCTTTGTCCAATTTTTTTGTGTCTCCAAGTTTTTCCCTACAATAATTACTTATAGCCTTCCACTTGTCATCAATCTTTCGCCTCTTATAGTGGCTCCATACTTCTAATGTCAACCCCCATTTATCATTCAAAACTAATTCTTCTTCATTTGGACCTGTAGAAAGGATTGATGATGCAACCGTAGGTGAGGCATCTTCTTCTCTTGGTGTAGATTGTGTAGCACTTTGCATTGGTAAATCATGTAGATTGAGTAGCATTGTCAACCATTTTTTACTTATCAATTCAAGTAACATATGAAACAATAAATTGAGTAACAACTCATATGTATACGCAAATTTAATTGTGGCATATAGAAAGAAATTGTAAAATTTTGGACTCGTAGAGTATGCACTTTAAAATGCTTGTCTCACCTCTTATTCAAGCCTAGTGTCATCTCAAGTAGAACATCAAGACAAAATAGAAACAAGCTCACATAAAGGAAGCTTCATCTCAAACAATTCTACATTAGCACATGTGGAACGGATATATACTTTCATTAACAACATCAAACGATAAGGATCTTATTGATGTTATTGAGAAGATAAATCAAGGAGAGAAGGAACAGTCAAATATCTTCTATGCTTATGTTGATTGGAAGGAAAATCTAGCTCAAAGATAGCATCCTAGGATTATTTCTGAAATGTTCTAGCTTCTCGCATGTAGCCACTAAGACATTGCAATTAACTACAATAGTTACTGCTTAAATAAAAAACTAAAGAAAAAAAAAGAAATCATCTTTAACTATCATCCATACATACATCGATAAAAACATTATACATATGGGCAATAAATAAGGTAACATGCCAAGCTGTTCTAGATTAACACATGTTGCATGAGTATATCAGCACACAACTTGAGAATCAAAGCCATTGTGCCAAATTTCATTTCAAGAAAAGCATATATAAGAATAAATAAATCCACCTTTTTAACTATCTCTATGATAAATCTCAATTATGTATGAACCAAATTCATTTTTACACAAAAAAAAAAAAAATAATATAATAAATTATAAAGATTGAGCTTGCCTCTAATTTGGCATCAACCAAAATCCTCCAGATGTTGTCCTTAGTCAAATCAAGATAGGGAAGTAAAGCAGAAATTACAAGAAAACGGGATTGCCGACAAAACCTATTGGAGCTCAAGTTTCATTAAACTTCTCATCGGAGAAGTAGGGATCCTAGGATTTGCTCATTGATTGGCAGGGGAGATGGGTTGGCTTCTCACAAAGGTTATGTATTTTTGAGAAAAAGAGAAAGGGGTAATTATTGTTGGAGAGCTTATCACGAGGCAAAGAGATTATAAATTTGAGTTGTGAGATGGGATAGAAACTAGTGGTTGATCTCCGGGCAAATGGATGCCTTGATTTGGGTTAAAAGATTTTTTTATTCTAAATATTTTGTGTTTTTTTTAATTTTATTATTATTTCAATTATTTTTTTTAAAATGAAGGTTTAAAAATTTGTTTGTTATAATTCATATGAAATTTAAAAAAATATATTATTTAAAAATTTAATTGATTTAGATACTTAATGAATAGTGATAATTCCTATAAAATTAGAAAAAAAGCATTTAACAAACATTGTTTTAAATAATTCATTAAATAAATAATAGTTACTAGATGGATTTATGATTACATAATTTATTTTTTATTGAGATAGATATTATAATATCTATTTTCTAAAATTATTTAAAATATTATTTTTTATCATATAAAAATTATATGAAAATAGCAATTTTTTTTTAATATTTGTTGTATGGTTGTATCTTGGATATTTGTATTTTGAAAAATTAACTTTATGTAGAGTTGATACTTTGTGACTTTATAAAGGCAATATAACTTTGTAATATGTATTTTTATATATTTTTTAAATTTTTTCTTTATTTTTTAAATTTTAAAAATTTATTTATTTGAAAAATATTAAATACGATTGAACCGGCTGTTATAATTGATTCAACTGATTGGACCGTGAACTAGTTGCCTAATCGATTTGATAATTGGTACGGTTTTTAAAACATTGGTTTTAGTTGGTGTTTTAAAACTCGGATTTCATTTGGTTGACCCAACCAAGTGAACCAATTAACCTGGTAGGGCAGCTGGACTTGCCCAAGTTATGGTTATAATGTTTTTTTTTTTTTACTTTTTGTTGGGCACTAAAACACCACTGTTTTGAATCATTAAAGACCGTTTGTTGTATCTTTGTATGATTATTTTTCAATTTTTTAATAAGTTATACTTTATAGTACATCTTATACATTCATATATATATATATATATATATATATATATATATATATATATATATATATGTGTGTGTGTGTGTGTGTGTGTGTGTCATTTATGATCGGGTCAAGTTGACCGTTGACCTATAACCTCATACCTTCTCCGGGCATTCCCATTGAATTGAATTTCAGAACATTAATTTTAGTTCCCTATGGACCGAGTATTAGAACATTAGTTTCAGTTGATGGAAGTAAGAGAAATACGAACTTAAGATAGTATGGGCATGTCTTTAGAAAATATATAAGCCTAAAATGTTTAGCAGAAATTTTAGGTAATGACATGTTTGAATTTAATTTGTCTTTGAATAAAGCAAGTTGGAAGGAAAAAAATTCATGTAGCCCCAAATAGTTAGGAGTGATGACCTGTTATAGTATATATTTTTTTTTAATAGTTGGGAAAAAATTCATGTAGACCCAAATTCTGCAACCGCATTTTTTTTAATGAGCTATAATGTAATTGCATTATTAAATATTAAAAGAACATTATAGGATAACAAAAAGAAGGAAAATGTTAATATTACAAAATAAAAATCTATTTTTATTTAAAGGAGAAGTCTGCCTGGTCAATAATATTCATTAATTATCTGGGGAGGTCCAATCCTTTATATAATAAAAAGAGGTCATGTGCACATGTCCTATGTGTTGTAACTTGTAAGCATGTCAATAATTTGGTTCCATTTTCTTGGAATTATTTCAATATTTGAGAGTTCACCTCTGATAGCAACTACTGCAACTTAGTGACCCTCTTCTTCTCCATGTATTATAATATTTTTTGTTAGAAGAAATCAAGAAAGTAGTTAACATTACTATGTATGGTGTAGCACTAAAATCAAGGAAGGCAATCAAACAAATAATTAGTATTATCATATATAAGGGAACTATGATAGGAAACATTACCATGAATAATGGATGAAATCCATAAGATTACAATAGAGTTTGTTGGAATGTAAAAATTCCTTAAATTTGCTAATACGAAAATACTAACAACCAACCCTAACATGATCTTCCTAATATGATCTTCTTAAGATCATGTTACTCACTTTAACAATCCATCTTAATTTGGAGGATTTGTGTGGACCTATCATAAGGCCCGCATGTAATTTCTTTTAATTGTTGTAGATTTATTGATAGAAGAGAATTTTTCAATCTTAATCACATAAAATCTTTCAATCAATTTGTGCTAGCAACATTTAATTCAATTAAGCATACACAAGTGAATCACAATAGAACTTTTTATAAAACCCATATAAAAAAAATAAAAATAAATCAAATTACAAAATACATTCTAGGGTTTATGGGTACCCAAGCACCGGACAATACTTCAGTTTCTCATCATGAAAGAGTTCACATCAAATTCAGAAAAGAACATTAAACCAAAAAAATAAATAAATAAACATAATAGACAATCTCAATCTTCAAAATCTCCTCATCCTGATTTAATTTCCTCCAAGGAAATGATAACCTCGACCATTAATCAATACATATTCTGCCTATAATAGCATAAAGTAATAGCAATTTTCTCAATGCCTTTTGCTCCAAAATCTAAATCCAAGACTGGCCCCCAAGTAGTGGATGAACTAATATTATTATTATATAAAAAAATAGTATTAAAAATATACAAAAGATTGGTGTGGTGGCCCATGCCTATTTTTGTTAATTTTATTTAATAGTATCAGATGAAGTAAGACAAAGGATAATAAAAAGAAAAGAGCCAGAGAGAGAAAAAGGAGGCGGCCAGAAAAAGACAAATGAAAAAAAAACAAAGAGAGGAGATCCTACCATGAGAGATGAACAATAGTGGATCAGCTTGAAGAGGAGAGATGAAGTCTTGATTCTACTTGGTTGGTTGTGTGTTGGTCACCCTAATTTTAAACGACATTGATTGTTTGTGGGCCTCTTTTATTTTTAATCATCAAGATGTGTGGATAAGATTAAAAGTTAAACTTAATATTTAAAAATAACCAAATTAATTTGTTGATGTTACTAAATCGCGGTTAGGCCCACGCTTAGGATCAAAGGCATGCACCTTTGTAAAAGTGCCGTCTGACTCCTATAAAGGCGCAGGCTGTCGAGCCTTGTGCCCGAGGCACGCCTCTTTGACAACCTTGGTTGGTAGTGCTCTTGCTAATTGAATACAAAGTTTTCAAGTAAGGAGCTAGATGAATGAAGACAAAAGCCATTATGTTTTTGGTGTAAGGAAAAGTTTGTTCCAGGGCATAGGTGTCACAAGAGGCAACTGTATATGTTAACAATTGAAAGTGATGGAATGACGATATGGAAATGGTAGAGGAATGGGAAATAGTGATAAATTGTAGTTAGAGAACTTAGAGACACCTTAACTCTCTGTGATTGCCTTGACTTGGTTGGTAGTTTTCAGACAATGAGAATTCAAGGGAGTTGTGGTACTAGAACTTTGTTTCTACTCATTGATTCTAGGAGCTCTCATAATTTCATTGATAATAAAATGGCCAAGTAGCTGGGGTGTGTTTTAGAGCTAATCCTTATTGAGAGAGTTGCTGCAGCCAACAATAATTTGCAAAGAAATTTGCAAGCAGTTCCAATAGGGTATGCAGGGAAATGTATTCCAAGTTGATTTTCTCATTTACCACTAGACGACTTTGATATGATATTGGGCATACAGTGGTTGACTGATCGTGGAGACATTATGTGGAATTTTAAAAGATTTCAAATGAAATTCCACATGGGAAGTCACGAATGTTTGCTGCAAGGAGATAAGGAGCAAGAATTGAAACTAGTTTGAAAAGCTTATATGCACAAATTGCTGATCAAAGAAGCTCAATTATCCCTGACATAATGCTTTATAATAACAGTATAATCTGTGGCTCTAGTTCTACAAACAATTCAATGGAAGAGGAATTATCTGTGTTACTGGTGGCTTGCCTGTAGGAGTTGTTGAAGTTTTACACAAGTTTTCTTATATTTTTTATCAACCAAAGGGATTGCCACATCCCAAACAATATGATTATCAAATTAATTTGAAATAAATCTCAACCTATTTGTTTGGGACCTTACAGATATGGTGCTCTTTAGATGGAGGTAATAGAAAGACTAACTCAAAAGCTGTTGGATGCTTGAGTAATATAGCATAGTCATTCACCATTTTCTGCACCAACGGTACTAGTAAGGAAGAAGGACAATTCTTGGAGAATGTATATTAACTACAAGGGGTTGAATCAAATTACTATCAAGGATGAATTTCCAATGCCTATTATTGAATAATTGTTAAAGGATAATTGGTGCTACAACTTTTACAAAGCTTGAATGAAGAGCTAGTTATCATCATATCAGGATGGACCCAAAGGATATACACAAGATAACTTTCAGAACTCACGTGGGCCATTACGAGTATCTAGTAATACTATTTGAATTGGTGAATTCCCATCCACATTTCAACATTTAATGAATTCAATTTTCAGGCCATACCTAAGGAAATTTGCTTTGGTATTTTTTAATGATATTCTAATATAGAGCAGTAAAGACGATGAGCATGTGGAATATCTGAAGAAAGTGTTTTAGTTGTTACATAATAATTCTTTGGCAGTCAAACTGAATAAATGTAGTTTTGCAGTATAACAGGTTCATTATCTTGGTCATAGGGAAGTGGCTACATACCATGAGAAAATTAAAGCAATTCAAGAATGGCTAGTACCTTCTACTATCAAGCAGTTGAGAGGATTCTTGGGGTTAATTGGTTACTACTATAGGTTTATCAGAAATTATGCTGTAATAAGTCAACATCTGAATTGCTTGTTAAAGAAAAATGCAAAATTTGAGTTATTTGAATCAGCACTAGAAGCACTCAACTCCCTAAAGAAGGCTTTGACTTCAGCCCCTTGTGCTAGCTACCTGATTTTTATTAGGAGTTTATAGTGGAAACTGATGCATCTAATGGTGGAATTGGTGTTGTATTGCTACAACAAGGTCACCCGATATCTTTTATCAACAAAATATTATCAGTGAAGCATAAGAGTTTATTACTATATGATAAAGAACTATTTATAGTGCTTTTTGTAGTGAAGTAGTGGCATTAATTTTTAGTTGGCAGAGATTTTGTTATTAGAACATATCACCAGCCCTTGAAATTCTTAATAGAACAAAAGTTGTCTACACCCAGTCAATACACATGGCTAGCCAAGTTAATGGCATATGGTTATGAAATTCAGTACAAACATGGAAAATTGAATGTGGTGGTAGATGCATTATCAAGAATAAATTCTCTAGAGGTGATTTTACGAGCATTATCTATTGTATCAACTGATTTGATGGATAGAATTAGGGACACATGGGAGAATGATGTACATCTGCAGACCATAATTCAACAATTAGAGCAAGAGAAAATAGTTCAACATTACTCTTGGTCCTAGGAACAATTAAGGATCAAGGGAAAAATTATGGTGGTAAAGGATAATAGTATAAAACAAGAAATATTACAACACTATCAAAGAAGTATTCGGGGAGGTCATTAAGTAATTAATGCTACTCATAGGAAAATATCTACCGTTTTTTATTGGAAGAGCTTATGGAAGCATGTAAGAGAGTTGGTGAAAACTTGTACAATTTGCTAGAGATTCAAACCTGAGTTAATAGCATCTCTTGGTTTGTTATAGCTTTTGTCAATACCTCACACTATTTTCTCTAATATTTCAATAGATTTTATAAAGGGACTCTCGAGATCAAATGGAAATAATGTCATAATGGTGGTAGTAGATAGGCTTACAAAGTATGCCCATTTTATTTCTCTTTCACACCCTCATACAACAATTCAAGTGGCTCAGAATTTCCTTGACAATGTATATAAATTGCATGGTTGTCCAGCTTCAATAGTGAGTGATAAAGACCCAGTCTTTAGAGTAAATTTTGGAATTAATTTTTTAAAATTCAGACAGTAGAACTCAAACACTCCTTGGCATACCATCCATAAACTGATGGACAAACCGAGGTGGTGAATAGATGTTTGGAGAATTATTTGGGCTGCATGACGAGCAATATTCCTAAAAGTTGGATTACCTGGGTAACTTTAGCTGAATATTGGTACAACACTTTTTATGATACAACAATAGAATTGATTCCTTTACAAGAATTTTATGGGATACCTCCTCCTATACACCTACCCTATGTTTCTAAGGACTCGCTTATTAAAGCTATTGATCTGCTAGTCACAGATAAGGAAGTTGTCATACAATTGCTCAGATATTCACTCCGCAAAGTATAACAAAGAATGAGAATGCAAGCCAATAAACAAAGAACTATTATAAATTTACCAATTGATGACATGGTATACATTTAACTTCATCCTTACAGTCAATGCACAGTAATTGCAAGGGAATTTCCTAAATTGGCAGCTAGAAATTATGGTCCATACAAGATTATAGATAAAATTGGCAAGGGTGCTAATGGACGGGTTATGGGTGTCTAAATTATGCAAATATATAAGCATGAACTTGATACTATAATGGGTCCGTTATATCGCAAGTGTACAGGTCGTCAAGTAATACCTTGTGGGTGAGCACGAGGGTCGTATTTCTCCATGAACGGCGAAAGGCTCCTATTACTTCTTTTTCACTTAATCAATAGCCTAATCATTTACGCTCTTTCTTAGGTTTACTTGTACAACACTATTAAATAATACAATTGAAGATGACGTTAAGCATACTTAGGAGTTGGGAGTATGTACTATAATCATCTTGATTATTAATTATGATAGGCGTTAAATGTGAATCGTGTTTTAAGTTCGAACAAGGAGATTCAAAGGCCAACTAGCCCCAATAATCTATGGCAACTAGGTCTAAATCACTAGAAGCTTAAGATGGAATCTCTTCCACCCCCAGCCTTTTATGTTTGCCTTAAGTATGGGAATCCCACGAGAAGAGACCAGTCAGACCCTAAGCCTAAGGGACAATCAATCCTTAATCCTAAAATCTTCCTATGCCTAACCTCTTAGAACATGCATAGATCTATTATGGATTGGGTGTCATCAATACAAGGGCATATCCTACTCATCAACATTAACATGTAATAATCAATTAAGAATATGCAATAATTACAAAAACTAGAACAATTTATATTAATCAATCAAGATTCATAAATAATAACTGAGGGACCTAGACAAATAATTCTCCTCGAATTAGGTTCTTATGGATTATAACAAGTAAAGCATCAAAGCACAAGAATACCACAAGACCAAATAAAGAATAGATAGGCTTTTAATATATTCCTAGACTAACTCCTTCCAATAGTCCTTTGAAGATAGGGATTTGAGGATCCCAAGGTTGTCTGATGCCGTGTGTCAATCACGCCTCTCTGATGATGATCTTTGAAGATGCCTGTCACACGTGATCTTCTCCAATGATGCTCATTGACGTACTTTGGAGAAATCCGCGGGAATCCGTTGGAATAAGGAATCAACACCATCTCTTACCGCTCAGATCTCCAAAAATCCAACCGTCCTAGCTTCTTCGGTAAAAGAGTCTCCCCGACTTTAGAGAATACTGGGGTATTTAGAGTAATTTGCTCCGCCACAGCCTCACCACAAGCATTGTGATGTCTGTTGTGAGTAAGTTGTTGTTTGGGGTCCAAGTCGTGTCTTAGCACAGGTAATTAAAGAAAAAAAATATTTACTAGCTATTTAACTCTACATGGGTAATACTAACAAAACAAAACTAATAGTTATAATAATAATAATATCAACAATATAGATAACATTACATATCCATAGACATCTTCAAGGTATAACTCAATTAAATAACACTTTGCATATTAAGGGATATAGTAATTGCTCCATTATACTGTGACATGCACCATCAGATCCCAAAGCTAGGACCTAACAAGCCCATCACCATTACAAAAAATTTCAAGACATCTAGAGCCTTTCCTCTTATACCAGAGTCATATGATTCATATTCCTTAGGTAAAAGATTCACATTTTTTATATAAAAAATTCACATGTCTCAAATACTATATTAACATTCTCAGATACCAGATTCACATTTCTTAGATACCACTGATGGTCCAAAACATAATTCAAGTAGAATTTCTCGAGTATCTGGATCAGAGTATCAGATACTTAAAAACACTAGGGTTATAGATGTGTAAATGCTCTAGAATGTGAGATGTGTCTTAAAGCCAAAATATCATATTTACGTCAACACGGCCAATACACCAATCTATTGGTTGAGCAATTGAATGTAACCACATATAGGTAAATGGTAAATAGATACATGTTTTTTAAGAGATTACTACAAAAGCCAACATTCAAGAAACAACCTTACAATTCACCAACATAATAAACAAGCTTTAAGAAAGCAATAGTAAGAACAAATTATTCCATATTTCACAAAATTAAATAAAGTTAAGACCATATTCTTTCCCAAAGTTTTATTAGAGTATAAGGCTATCACCATATAAATCCCTTATATTACCAGACTTATAGCAAGATTACACAATATGATAGATGTAATTATTTTCATTATACATTATGTTAGGTTTCTAATATAGAAATTCTAGAATACAATCATAAGTATATATATGAACACATGTACATCAACCAAACTGGTAATAATTCATTTGATATAACATGTAATAATATTTGTGTATCAAGTCAAGTAGACACCATAGAGCAAGTAACAATAACAATGGAAAACAGTTATAAAAAGCATTCCATATCATTTTTACAAAACATTGCTATATTAAGGTCCTGTTTGGGTAGGCCAAAATTATGGCATAATCAGTACAATATGCCATAATTTAACATTTTCTGAGAATTATGTCATATGGGTTGTTTGGGTACTTATTTTATTGTACAAATTTATGGCATAATATGGGCATTATTTCATAAAAAAAAAATATTCCACTAAGAGTGGAATATTTTCTCATTGTAAAAGTCTCTCTCTCTCTCTCTCTCTCTCGATCCAGCTAAGGCCACCAGTCCACCGGCAGTCCGGCTGGCCTCCGCCAACCAACCGACGGTCCATTGGTGGCCCCTTAGTGACCGAACACCGTTCGACAGGCCTCCAGCGGTCCACCGGTCATCCAATCTCCATAATTTTTTTACTTTTTTTAACCAAGTACTCATTCTGTAAGAATAATGTATTTCACAATTTCTGTAATAATCATTTGCACTTCCTACATAATAAAATTATGCCATTTTTTTTTTTATTTTGTAACCAAACAAGCCCTAAAAGATAAAACCCATTTTAAGTTTGACCTACACTTAATTAACCTATTTGTTGAATTAAGTTGCCTAAGAAACCCTCTTGTGTGAAAGGAATCGGGGCCATTGTATTTTTCAACACTCATAACATTCAGTACATAATTATGCATGCAACTTACTCATGAAAGTGAAATTTCTCTCTTGATGTTACAATGACACTCCACAGTAACCGCTATCATATCTCGCTACAATAATATGGTAATAGGCCACATTGAAACTATAGTATTGGACCCTAAATTTAGAGGTACTACCATGCACCTACTCATATATAGACATGTATAGTTAGTGGACTCAAAAATTCTCGAAAGTACGTGATTCTATAAAAATTGATACAAAAAATTTCAAATTTCCAAACAAAAGAACTATGACTTATCTCTAGAAATAAATATAATTCATAATTCCCATGAAATACATTCCGATGTTTATGTTGGAAAAACTTGTGCATTCATACTTCAAAATGTTTAATTAATTGTTCAAGACTAGGTACTTAACTTAGTATCCTGCCGAACCACTCTTAACTTTCGGTCCTCGACACTCCTTGTGAGAATCTCAAGGCTCTCATTCAAGGTTCTTTGCACCACTCCCTAACTACATGCACACACACCAGCAAACACGTACCTAGGCTAGTAGTGACATCGCATAGAAGCTATCCCAACCCTATGAACTGACTAGCATTATCACACTTGTCGAAGTGTTTCTCAATTCCAATGGGTTCAAATTCCAGTGACCAGTAGCAACCTCTCATCTTTAACTCTTAGCTTCCTTCTTCTTCCTATCCTCTTCACCTCCCTTTTCTGTTTTCTTTGATTTCTCTCCCAAAACCAGCCTTTCACTCTCCCAACAAAACACTAATCCCTAGATTCAGGCCACAACTAGTGACCACCTATATTATTGTATGAACAATAATAATTACAGTAATGCTACAGTAATGCTACAATAACGTGTGTGTGGATCTAATGTTGACATCATAATAAACTAGTAATATAACAATGCTCACTAGTAAGCTATTACAACATCATAGCAATAAGCCAAATTAAGACTATAGTATATATCATAGTTATTAGCTGAAGTAAAGAAATGCAATTAGTTACAACGACTATGATGAAATTACCATTCATGTACTTATTTATATAACTCACACTTATAAGTATGCATCTACCACTATAACCAATTACATAAAGAGACACCAACTTTAGGCCTTAACCTTCTTAATTGCAAAATAATTTCATTCTCATAATTAGTACATGGGAATAACTCTCCTTGATCTGACATACTAACTTGCTAGCTTAAGGGAATGTCCATACCTACTCACCTCATATAAGGTATAAACATGTCATCCGTATCAACATCCCACTCCCTACCTCAATTCTCACAACAATTTTATTAAATGCGTGAATTCAACTCTTATAGGTCTTTCTTCAAACACCTTTTATGTATTCTTCCAAACACAGATGTTGGCATACAACCCACTCATGAATTTTATGCATAGCTTATACATACATTAATGACCACTTTGAAGCTGGCATGATCAAACCTCTCCATATATATAACCAATCGCAAGAATAAAATCACTACAAAACAAATTATAGGTTTGCAATGGGTGTTTGCAACGGATGCATTCCGTTGCACTTTTGCAACAAAATTGGAATAGCTTTGCAATGACATTGAACATTTGCAAAGGATTTTGCAACGAGACAAAAATTTTTTTGCAAAAATAGTGGGAGTGATTTTGAAACAGATTTGCAACCTATTTTGTGACAAATTTGCAATGGATTGTCAATGGCATAAATTTCCGGTACAAAAATATGGAGGAAGTGTGCGGTAGAAATTTTGCCACGACTTTACAACGAACTGACAACGACTCCAAAGGCATTACAATTTGCAACGGAATGATTCCATTACAAATTTGCAACAGAAACTTGCAATGGAATTATGATATTACTAAGTTGCAATAGAGTTGTAACAAAGCTGCTATGGATTTGTATTTTATTTAATTTTTTTTAAGTTTTATATAATTTCTAAATTTTTTATTTATATTATATAATTTTTAGAGAAATTAAATGTACTTTATGTACAAAAATTTGGATATAATGTTGATGTCATAGAATACTATATGCTTGATATATAAATATACCTACTAAGATATTATAAATATAATTAACGAGTATTTTCATAATTAAGTATTAAATTTGGTTATTAGTCCCATAACTATTTCCATATTACCAAACTTCTTTTCTCTTATATCAAAATTTAACCTTCCCCCTTTTACCAAATTTTAGGGCTGGGCAAAGTTTGTCACCAGCCGCCGGCTCTCAACAACCCACAGTCAACATTCATCGGCTCTCTAACCATTACCACCCCGGTCGTCGCTGACCCAAAAACCCATCGTTACATCTCTCCTCGCTGACAAGACGGCTCACTGAACAACTCAAGAAAAGCATATCCACTAGAAGCTTAGGAATAAGCATATTAGCATCATCAACAACAGCACCACCATCACCTCCTCACCGGTGAGATGACTCACTTATCTACATTGTTTTCTTTTGTTGTTTCAGCAAATGTTCCTGAATTCACACCTTTCATGAATACAATGGACAGTAAAACCTTGTTGCTCCCATTGAGTAAATGTTACAGGGCTAAAATAATGGCACTAGAAAAGGTTTGTGGGTATGCAGCAGAGCAATATGCAAAAATTTATGTCTACTTGCAAGAGCTTAGGTAAACCAATATAGGAACTACAATAATTTGCTACTTGAAGTGCAGGTTATTCTTAAGGATGTATGTTTGCTTACAAGCATGCAAAGATGGGTTTAAATCTGGCTATAGGCCAATCATTAGCCTTGATGCATGTTTTTTGAAAGGTTATTATGGGGGACATATTATGGTGGTAGTAGGTATTGATGCTAATGATTAAATGTACCTCCTCGCTTTTGTTGTTGTTGAAAGTGAAATTTTCCAATTATGGTGTTGATTCATTCAGTTGTTGATATAGGATTTTGAGATAGTGAATTCTTACCATTAGTCTTTCATGTTTGACAAATAGAAGGTATTTTCTTTTGCTTATGTTTTAATTATTATGTAACCTTAACTTGGATGTTGGTGATTCTGCTACTTATTAAAACTGAAACTCTGCAGGGACTTATGGATGCTTTGATGGAGTCGGTGCCTAATGTTGAACACAGGAATTATGTGAGGCATCTGTATAGCAACTTCACGTCCCAACCAACCAACAAAGGGAAAGCACTGAAGGACTGTTTGTGGAAGTCTACCAGAGCTACATACCTGCAAGAGTATGAAGATGCAATGAGGGAGATGAGGAGTTTATCTAAGGCTACCTACAAATGATTGGAAGGGAAAGACCCAAGGCACTGGTCCAATGCACATTTCTCTACAATATGTAACTGTGATATGTTGTTGAACAATCTATGTGAGTGCTTCAATAAGTATATTTTGGAGGCAAGGGGAAGGCCTGCGTTAACTATGATGGAGACTATAACGACCAACCTGATGGAGAGGGTTGTAATGACAAGGAAGGTTTCTGAGAAGTATACAAGAATTCTATGCCCTAAAATTCAAAGGAAGGTTGACAAGATCATTGAAGAATCCAGTAAATGTTGGGCTAAGCATGCTAGCAGTTCAAAGTACCAAGTTAGTTGTGGACCAATAGACCAACATGTGATTGATTTGGAGGCGCATAGTTGCTCTTGAAGAACATGGGATCTTACTGGTATTCCTTGTATTCATGTTATGACAATGATGACCAATATAGAATAGAGACTTGAAAAATTTGTCAACTCATGTTACTACAAGGAAACACAACTACAAATTTATTCTCATTACATCCAACCAATTAGAGAGGCCAAACAATGGAGTCATGTGAAGAACATGGAGTCTATTCTACCTCGCATGTTGAGAAGGCCTCCAGGTAGGTAACAAAAGAACAGAAGGAAGGAAATAGATGAAACAAGTGGAAGCCAATCTAAAATATCTAAGCGAGGAGTGCAACTGACATGTAGAAAATGTGGGCAACCCAGGCACAATGTCAAGACATGCAAGGGTAAAGTTGGCGCTAATAGTAGGCTTCCAAAGTTCTTTGTAAGTAATTTATACTTCATTTTCAGAGCATCTGCAGTGTGGATTATGTTATACTAATTGCTAGAGCATTGATATGTTGCTGTGCATTCTTTGTAGAATAGGAGAGCTGGTAGAAGCACTACAAGGCAGACTATAAAGAAACCTGGGACTGAAAGGGTAAAAGTTTATAGATCTCTAATTAATTGGTTCTAATAATTTGGTATTCACATCTATTTTTCCAATCAAAGGACTCCTTTGAGAAGAGAAAATAACTCAAGTTCTACAACTAATGTTAGGTGGATGCCTAATGTGCATTTGTTGTTTTGGGTCCTTTATGTTTTTTGTTTTAATGATTCTCAGAATTGGTGATTTGTGAATTTTGGGCTTGTCCATAGGGTTCTTCAAAAATTGTAACTGAAAGTGGATTTCGAAGGATTCAACTAAGTGCAAGTCAAGAGATAGGACTACCATTATATAAAAATCAGGTCTTATTGGACAATAATAGGATATTCTCAAGTTGTATAATTAATTTATAGGGTTATTCTCAAGCTTTAAGCCAAGAGAGATATGAAATGATGCATCAGGTTGCAATTCAAGAGGTAATATTAGTTATGTTTCATAGTTCACATTTGTCATACACTATTTTCTTTCTCAATCAGGGTCCTTGTCCACCTATACAAAATAGCTCATCTTAGCTAGGATGGATGCCTAATGCAAATCAACAGGTCAAAAATTTCAACAACTCATTTCAACCACCAAGACAAAATATTAGGCAAGAGGTAAAAATCTTATTTCTTTCATTAAGTTTTTTTTTATTTTTTATCTTGTGTAAGATATTAATTTTGTATTTCAACAAGTCAGAGGCCTAATCTAGTTGGGCAAAATATATCCACTCAAGCTCATACATTGACTATAAGATGGATGTCTGATGTAAGTCTGGTTTGTTATTAATCATTAACAAGTTTTCCTTTCAATGTCTTTTTGTTTTGATAATTTGTGATATTTGGGGTTGTATAGGGTACTTCTTAAACTATGAATACACAACAAAGCCATGTCATAGAAGCTGATTCTGCACATCCACCTAGGCAACAACAAAAGTTGCAAGGGAGACAAGTGCCTTCAAGATATATGGAAAAATTATCCAAGCTACAAAGGTAGGGCTAAGAAAAAGAAAGATGTGTCAATTTGTTGAAAATGCTTAACAACAGACCAAGAAAGACTTGTCCGAGGATGCACATGAGCAAAAAGACTGCTACTGGGGAGGTTGTGCACATTGTGGAAGCATTGATTAAGTTTATTTTTTGGATTACAATGGCCAAGTGTTTTTGTTGTTTGTTTGTTTGTTTTTAAATCAAACTATTTACAAAGGTTCTATATTATATGTTGTTGGAAACACATCACATGATACCATCACGCACTTTTTTTTATATGAATGGTTTAAGTTATGTTTTGATAATGTAGAAATCCATTTTCAAACAAAAATCTATGCTATTTGCCTATGACTTGTGTCTATCTATTTTTGTAGTTATATGTTTTGTTAATATAGAAATTTTTTAAACTTCAGTGACCAAAATAGGAATAACCTCATAGTTTAGGGACTATCTGGGTAGTTTTAATGAAGCCTTGTGGAATTAGCAGGCAAGTTGGTGTGGAAAGATGCCAATGACGTGGCGAGCCACGTCAGCTTGTTGTTAACCCCGTTCACTAGAAGGACTTGATTGGAAGAGAATAAATAGTTTAGGGATGTAATTAAAATTTTTTTAACCTTAGTGACCAAAATAGAAACAACCCCATAGTTTAGGGACTATCTGGGTAATTTACTTTAAAAACAAAACATGTATACCTCTTGCGATGGACATACATGATCAACAAGAAAATCACTAAAGCATACAAGATTCCTTCAAGGCACTTCAAGAAGATTTAAATCCAAAACTATTTAAAGAATTAAAAAGTAAAGGCTTAACCCACTCACCTCTTCAAATATTCCTTCCACTACTCAAGATATAAATCATCAACCAATAAACAATACCAAAGCATGGACAAAAGAACATAAAAAGTCATTCTTCCTCACAAACACCTCTTTTAGACGCTAAATCGAGCAATTTATAGGCATAATTCTAATGCTTAATGTAATCCCACAAACTACCAACCACTATTACACTAATTTTATTCTTAGAAATGATATCACATCTTTTCTAGCAGCATTACGACCTCTGGTCAAGTCATCATAATTAATACACTTTTGTACATGCTTATTCTTTATTTTGTCGCTTGTCGAATTAGTAAAAAAAAAACAATACGCCCTCTGCCTTCCATTCCTTCTATCATTTAAAACATACAAGTCTAACATCTAATAAAACCAATTTTGAGCTGAACTTCTTAGGTGAAAAAACACTCAAGCAAGGAAATCCAAGGAGTTATTAAACTTAATACTTTTTGAAAGAGGTAATATGGGAACAATTTTTCTTTCTTTTTTAACCCACTCATCTTAATCGTGAAAATCCCATTTTCCATCCTCATCTTCTCTAGACTAATATAGTGCTCATTGACTTTGTAACTGAGAATTCCTTTCACGGACGAAAATCAAATGGCTTTTATCTCTATTTTTTTTATTGTTTATTTTTTAACTCAAAAGTTTATACTATTAGAATGAAACATCTATGTTTATATGTATTTAGATTTGTATTTATCAAATTTACTAATGTACTTCTATTAGTTACTCTTAAAAATTTGTTTCTTTAAAATTTATTAATTCTATTAAAAAAAATTTAGTTGAGCAGAGTAGCAGATGATAGTTAGATATAAACTAAGATGCAATATATATATTTCCTGTATGTCATTGAAAATTTGACTAATTGCGTATACAACCTCAATAAAAATATGTGTATATTTTTTAAAATTCAATTTCTTTGAATGTACCTGTCACAAATAGTATATAACTAAAATATATAAATATTTATTTTTTATCAGGAAAAAAATATTATTTTATTCAGATTTCTAAATTACCTCCGGCTAGGGGTGGACATGAGCCGGGTTGGGTCGAGTCTGGGCTAGGCTAGACTCAAAAATACAACCCATATAATCAGGCTGGGCCATGTTCTGGCCAAATTGTCTTGGTCCAAATCTGGCCCATTTAACTGTCATTAGGTCCGAGCCAAACCCAACCCAACCCAAAAAATAAATAATATTTATTTTATATATTAAAAAATTAGATGAAAGCATACCATGCACAAATCCCAATACATTTTATATATTAAAAAATCAAAATCAGATGCTAAAAAGCTGTCTAATTTTGACTATTTTCAAACATATTATATATATAATATTACATATATTATTTATTTATTCGAGTCGGGCTGGGTTGGGTCGGGTTAAAATTCATCCGACCCAAATCCAGTCCAAAATTTAATCGGGCCAAAACATTTGAGCCCAACCCAGCTCTTTGGGCCAACTTTCTCAACCCAAGCCTTGTATTTTTTGGGCTGGGCTCGGGCCAGCCCATGGGTCGCCCAGCCCATGTCCACCCCTACCTCCGGCTATCTTAATTTTTATATCTATATCTATATGTATTAAAATAAGAATTAGAAAACATGAATGACACCTGTCATGCAACTCTGAAACTTTCCCGCCAAAAAAAATATTTAACATATATTGTACTTTTAAAAAAAATTAAGTTAATATATCTGTGATATATCAAAGTATTTTTTTTAACAAATTGTAATATTATTTATTCCATATAAATTTAATAATGATAAATATGTTATATTTATTATTTTATAGATAGGAAGCTCAAGTTTTCATTAATCAACGAATTATTATTTAGATAAATATTTTTAAAATAGTTTGTAAAATTAAGTTAATTTTTAAATAAATTTGATTTCCCTGAATAGCATTCCAAAGCATCTAATCCTATTTTATTCTTCTAAATTTAATGTATTACTTGCATGTTACAATTTTTACCACCTACTCACATATTCTTAATATGTAATTAATTTAAAATTTACTTAAAATCAATTTTTTTTAATTGACAACCACAAATACCCTGGTGAAAAGTCACTTTCAGTAGTAGATGAGAGGTACAGGATACAATCTCATGTGCAATAATATTGTATAATACTATATATATTGTAGAAATATTGCATCAGTACCTTTCATTGATTATTTATTGGGCCCTTATAAAAGGAGTCCGCATTCTCCATATTTCTAGGGTTACAAGGAAAAAAGGGTTTAGTAGGGTTGAAATCTATGTTATATCATTTTGGACACATGTGGTAGACCCTAATTATCCTGTATGTTGATGAGCCCCATATGATAATTTTTTAGGGGTCATTAATTAAGTTATTGTATTAGTACACCGACGTATTTGTCTGTCTTTTATGGGTTGGCACTTGTTGCCATTAGTAAATTATTATTATTATTATTATTATGAACAAACTATTGGACTATTAAGTATAGAGTGGAATAAAATTGTTAAACTATTATTATGTACCGATTGAAAAAAATCATATCATATCATCATGACATCATTGTATTAAATAACATTAAAAAAAAAGAATTACTTATGCTAACAATTATCAATATATATAAACATATAAATTTGTAAATGAATAACTAAAATTATATTCATAAAATGAAAAAAAAACTTAATATGATATTTTCATAATCTTTAAGATTATCCTAATCTTCAAAATTAAAAAAAAATTACTCCAAAAAATATTTATAATTCAAAAAATTATTGATAATTTCAAAAATTGATGAAATTTTATACATCATACCAATCAAATACAAATTATCTTTTGTACAAGGTTATTTATCCTGGTGTTTTTTACTAATTTATAAAGGATAAATATTTTTTAATCACTTCAACTTCATTTGACATTGACGAATTAAAAAACAATTAAAGTGATTAACCATGCATCATCGATATACATTGCAATAATTTTATTAATTATATCATTTCATTGTGTCCAAAATTGGGAATTTTTTTTAATTTTCAAACTTTTATTTGGTCTTTAAAAAAGTTGAGAATTGTTCAATGTGTCAATAAATAAGTTTTCAAAATTTAGATTGAGTTTGTTGGTTTTACAAGTTTAAAAAATAATATACTAAGTTAAATTTCAAACATTTTTATCAAAATTATATATGGCAAATTGGTAATTATATCTCCTGTACAAATATTATTATTAAATGTAATGTAGAAAACAACTTTAATTTTTTTAGGGATATACATGCAAAATTATTAACTTGATAATTATTAAAATTTTAGAGTCACGTGTACAAAATTTTGTTAGTCTTTTAATAATTAATAATTTGTATTTGGCTTTTTGAGTTTAGACAAAATTTTTTTTTCAAAAATCCTTCTACCAAATTAAAAAAATACTTTTTAAAAAAGTTAATCCAAACAAGTCTTAAATCACTCTACCGTTTTTTCATTCTTTTCGGTCTTTCATTTTTTGAATTTTTTGAATTCTTTTATTTTATTAAGTTTTTTTAATATCAAAAATAAATTTTATATAAATTTAGATTTAAAATAAATGATATAAACAAAAGAAATGTTTTGATATGAAAAAATTTGGAGGATTTTTTTTTTTACCGAAATTGAAAGATTCGGAGGTATTTTATGCACTTTACTCTTCCTTTTTTTTTATTGGTTTTTAATTTTATTTTACTTTTTACAGAAGTATCATTATATATATATATATATATATATATATATATATATATATAGAGAGAGAGAGAGAGAGAGAGAGAGAGAGAGAGAGAGAGAGGGGAAGAAATTAGGGTTTTGGTGGACGGAAAATGGGACCGCCGCAGCTGCAGATCTTCAACACGATGAGCAAGAAGAAGGAGCCCTTCAAGCCGAGGGTGGAGGGCGAGGTGGGCATGTACGTCTGTGGAGTCACGCCCTATGATTTCAGCCACATCGGCCACGCACGCGCCTACGTTGCTTTCGACGTTCTCCACAGGTCACAAATTTTCCCTCTCCGTTCAATTCTTGTTCGTAAATACTTCAATCTGGTTGGAATTTGTTCTTTTTTATGGCATTTCTCAACCTTTGATTGTTTTTGGACATTAATTATGGTTCCTTGGTATCTGATTTTGATTGATTGAATGCCTCTTATGTTTTAGTTATTGGTTTGATCATTAATTTGATTGTTTGAGTTTAGTATTTTGCTTGTAAAAATTGGTTATTGAAGGAAAATTGAAGATATGATTTGATCTGGAGAAGGTGAAATTTAGAATGTGTGTTTGTTAGCATGGCATGAATGGGGCATAATATATTATTTCATTGAGCCAGTTGTTGATGGTGAGCACTGAATTAAATAGGTTAACGTTATTATGACATGATTGTGTAGCGTTTAATTGTGTTTTCATGATTATCAAATAAGCATGCATGTATAAAGCTGACAGTTTGCTATTTGAAATTTAAATAGATTTAGAATTTGCCCATCTGCAAGGATTAAATCACGAACTGAGATGGGAGGAAGAAGAGGTAGGGGTCTACAAGTTGTTTGTTTGTTTGTTGACGTTGAGGTTGATTGGTTATTAGTATTAAGTCGCGTTAAAATATGACATGATCAAGAGTGATAGATGAATTATCAATGTTAAATATATGCCATTTTAATCCATTAGTTGTGTTCTTGACTTGAGTTTGGACAAAATCTTATCACTGTGTGTGTGTGTGTGTGTTTTAAAGTAAACTTTTTAGTCCTTTGAACTTGACACTGTCAGTTGGTATTTCATACATGAATTGCCTCCTTATTGGTCAGAATTTCTTAGGACTTTGTATTTAATCCATAGATGGAACACTATGTAGCTTGAACTCAAATAGTTGGACTCATTTATGGTGAAAAGTTAAACTGTGATTATTGTGTAGAGAGATGTGGAAATGAGGAAGAAAAGAAGAGGAAAGAATGGCCCTTATTGGTTTTTTGAGAAAGAATAATGATATGAATGATGACAGTGTTTTGATGGTTGTGCAAACCATTTACAGTATGCTGGAGCTAGTACATCATGGCTTGTTTCACAGGCTGATTTCATTAGAACTTTGGGTTTGATCATACTTAGTATCATATGATAATGATAGGTCTTGAACACCTGTATTAGTTTCTTCATGGATATTAACACTTAATCTAGAGTAATTATGTGACTTAATTGGATGTAAGCAATCTCCACGGGTGGTAGAAACTTGAAATTTTGATTGCATTCAATTCAATAAAATTTGATTTATGCTTTGTAAGAAGTGGCATATAACTAGCACTTTGAAGTTGGGAACAGATACCAGTCCCACAGAGGCCATTGGGTCTTAAACAATACTAAAAACTTTTATAGTGAATATTGTGATGATATCTAATGAATATATTATGCCAATCATATTATCTACAGTTATATTTTTGTCATGAAGGTCATTCTTCTCACTTGTATGTTTATGTGTCTGTTTCCTGATATGGTGCTTTTTGGCATATTTAGAATCTTAAATTGTTAAATTGTTAACATTTAACTTCTTTCCATTGGCATGAACTTCTGCTTAATTTGTTAAATGAAGTTTGAATTATAATTGATTGCTTTTTCTATGGTAGCAGATATCTGATTTATTTGGGCTACAGAGTTAAATATGTCCGGAACTTCACTGATATTGATGACAAATTAAGTGGAATTTTTGCAGAATATTACTTTGACCAACAAATCTTGTACAAAATTTGACATAAGTGTTGTTCCTGTTCATTTTGGTTTTCACTTGGATATCTGGAAGTTTAGAGCAAGAATGTGATAAGCCATATAAATAATTGCAGAATGTTGCTTCCTTTTTGTCCTTAGATCTTGTTTCCTAGATGTGATTTTTGCTAAATTCCAAATGGTCCTACCTTTTGTCTTATACACAAACAACAAGTTGCTTTTACGTTCTTTTGTTGTAAAATCTTCATATCCTATGAGTTTATGCTCTACCCTAATGAGCTGTAACTGAATATGCAGATTATCAAAAGAGCAAATGATTCTGGAGAGGATCCATTAAGTTTAAGTGCTCGTTTCAGTCAAGCTTTCCTGGAAGACATGGCTGAACTTCAATGTGCACCTCCTACTGATGAACCACGTGTTTATGATCATATTGATCAAATCAAGGACATGGTAACCAAGGTGATTTCTGGCTCATTAAGCAAGACTTCTTATTATTTTGATATGATTTGGCCATATGCGTATTGATATGATATGCTAAGAAAAATTAGCTTGATTTGGTTTTGAATTTCATTGTTGTCTCTATTTTCCTTCTATTGAATTTGTATTTCTTGAGTTCATGTTTATTGACAGATTATCGAAAATGGTTGTGGCTATGTCATTGATGGAGATGTTTACTTCTCTGTTGATAATTTTTCTGATTATGGTCGGTTATCTGGGAGGAAACTTGATGATAACCGCGCAGGTAGAGGTGGACGTGTTTTTGTTGATTTGAGAAAGAGGAATCCAGCTGATTTTGCGTTATGGAAGGTCAGATGATTACATGAAAGTTTTCAAGTTCAATTGTTGTATAATGTTCTTATTTTGAAATTTGATTTCATCAGTCTGCAAAGCCTGGTGAACCATGGTGGAAGAGCCCTTGGGGCCCAGGACGACCGGGATGGCATATTGAGTGCAGTGCCATGAGTTCTCATTATTTGGGTCATGCATTTGACATTCACGGTGGAGGTAAGGATTTGGCTTTTCCACATCATGAAAATGAGCTTGCACAGAGTTGTGCAGCTTGTCCAGAAAGCCACGTGAACTATTGGATGCATAATGGCTTTGTCAACAAGGATAATCAGAAGATGTCCAAGTCTGATAACAATTTTTTCACAATTCACGACGTAAGGATGAACTTGTCTTCCACGTATTTGTAATTCCTGTTTAGACTGAAAATTCTAAAATTGCTTACTCTGGGAATTCTATTTTGCAGATTATTGCAAAGTATCATCCTTTGGCTTTGAGATTCTTTTTAATGCGCACACATTATCGCGCTGATGTAAATTACTCGGACAGGAAGCTGGATACTGCCTCTGATCGTGTCTTTTATATTTATCAGGTAATAGCAAAATGTGAAGTTTATGATTTTCATGAGTCATGATTTAGACACATTTAGCTTCAAAATCTTATGTATGGCCTAAATAAATATGCTTAGCAAGGTTCGCTATTTGATTTCTGGGCAGTCAGATTTTAATTTTCGTTTTGATGATGCTTGCAGACACTTTTTGACTGAGAGATAGCTCTGTCCAACTTCCGTGAGGGAAGCCTTGGAGACAAAATCCTAGCTGATGTCAAGGAATTGATCAACAATTTCCATACTGGGTTCCTAGCATCAATGTCTAATGACCTTTATACCACAGCTGTCCTTGATGATCTCATGGAACCATTGAAGGCTATAAACAGCAACTTGAAGAAGTTCAAAGTATAATTCTCATATCTCATAACGAAATCCATTTGATATATCTTGATTGATCTGCTCGACACAGGGAAAGAAGCAGTAGCAACCACTGATCCACACTCTAATCGCACTGGAGAAAGAAGTTAAGGATGCCCTCAGCACTTTGGGCCTACTGTCATCAACCCCTGCCAAGGTTATTTGGAATTTCTAGCTTATACATCAATTTCTCTATTTGAAGAGAATCAATTCAAACTACAAGCATTTAATTTTCATTTTATCAGGTTTTGAATCAACTGAAAGCCAAGGCACTGGAAAGAGCTGGGCTGACAGAGGAACAAGTTCATACCAAATAGAGTGGAGAGCTTTGGCGAGGAAGAATAAGGGAACAATTTGGAGACCAAATAAGGGAACAATTTGGAGACCATGTGAGCCACCTGAAAACAATCTGAAGAGCTTCCTATTTCTGATACAAGTAAGCCCGAATCACCTGTGGTAGCTTCGATCACTCCCGTGTAATGTACTGATATCTATAATTTGTGTTTGCCATAATCTATATTTTTGTGGAGCAAATTACAGAACAAAGCAAGTCATCATTTTGCAACTGTATTCGAGATTTGTACTATGAAGGGTATGAAGAGATGAGCAATGGTCTGGTGATGAACTACATTTATACTGTCAATTTTTGAAGTTGATCAGTTTACTAAAATCTGACTTAAGTTACTGCAAAAGGTTCAGTTTGATTTGTGTTCCTGTTACTGTAAATAAAGTCCAAAGTCCATATTGTGTGGCTGTGATGAATTTTACGTTTTGGTGCTTGTGAGGAAAAAAGAAGAAAAAAAAATTCTGGAGTTTTCCCATTATGAAACTTATTTTACTGCAGAATAACCAGTCATCATAAAAGTTGGGAATTTATATACATGCTTTAGTAAGGATTGTTGTTAAACTTCAGTAAGATTCGCTACTAAATTTAGAGAATGGTTGGATTACCATTCGGTAGAAGTGGGACAATACTTATTTGTATGAGTACAAAAAGAGTAAAAAGATTTATTTTTTTAATTATTTAGAAAAATCTATCATCTTGCCACTTTCGGGGAAAAAAAAGGTTAATAGATTTTTTTCAGAAAAAAAAACAGTTCAGAATGAATGCCTAGGCCTACATCAATAAGAACTCTTATGAGTCAACTCTCTCTCTCTGTCTCTCTCTCTCTGTTTATATATATATATATATATATATGGCTAAACATGATTTGCGGAGGTACTTAGGTAGCGTTTGGTTGGATGTAATTCTAAATGCAGTGGATTTCTAGTTACAATGTAACTGAAAATACTTGGATTTCAAAATACAGTGCAGTTAAATCTTGTGTTTGGTTGGATGTAACTAGAATTACTGTATTATAAGATTTTATGTTTGTTTGGAAGGATTTGAAAATCTGAAATTGGAAAACATGTGTATAATTATATGTATTGAGTATATTTATTTGTATAAATATATGTATATGTGTGCATATGTATATATACATATATGTATATGAGTATATATATCTATATAAGTATATGTATGTGCATCTGTGCATATATGCACATATATAGGTGTATTTGTATATGTAAACATACTATGTACAAGTATATCTAGAAGTGTATATGTATGTTTATATAAATATGTATATGCATATATATATATGTATATGTATGTTTATGCATATACATAAATATGTATATGTATATACATACATATATCTATATGTATGTTTATATAAATATGTATATGTGTATCTATATGTATATGTATGTGTATGTGTATGTGTATAAGTATGTATATGTGTATATCTATATCTATATCTATGAGTATGTGTATGCGTATATGTATATATATGTATGCATATGCGTATGTGTACAAGCATATGTATGTGTGTATATATGCATATGTCTGTGTATACGTATATGTATATATGCATATACATTGGTTTTGAACTCCCGGGATTTGGTTTTACGGTCAAAATGACCGTAAACCAAAATTCCTCCACCACGGTGTTTTGAAATTCTATGGAAAAGCAAATCACACAAAACAATCACATGATTTCAAAATACAAGAGATTTGGAGTTACTTGTAACTCTAAATCCCTTGAAACAAACACACAGCGTCAGCACATGAGAAAAAAATAGAGAGAGAAAATTGAGAGATATAGGCACAAAATGGGAGGGGGAGAGAGAGAGGATGCAATAGTAAAAGAAACCATACCTAAAATTGATACTGAGTTTTATTGTGTATTTTACCTTTTACTGTACATTCCACTTGATACTATTTATAACCACAATAATGAATCTATTGGATTTGAGATAGTACTAATCGTTGGATGGCAATTCAATAGATGACGATCAACATTAGTATATTTTACATCTATGGGTGTTCATAGATGAATACTGATATGTATCTTGTAATATTTTTTTTTAAGATAAGTTGATACGGAAAAGACAAGACAATCCTGTCTTATATCATGGTTAGTATCATGATGTCCCAAAAAAATATAATAAAATAAAATAAAATTATCATGCCACATCATGGTTCATAATTTTATTTATTTATTTGTTAAAAAATATAAAAAAGCCATATTACATCATCATCCACATGTGAAGAAGGCATTAATTTAAAAAATAATTATACACACAAATAATACAATCAAATACACGGAATTAAAATGCATTTTAGCCCCTGTTTTTTTTCACACCCCACATTATTATTCTTTTTACAGTTCATTCTCCAATTAAACATCATTATCTAATGGCTAAATTTTTAAAAATAATCTTTTTACTCAAATGTATTACACTATGATAATCCCATATGACAAATAATTGAGAAAAAAAAAATTGAGAGCTCGTATAACATGAGATATATATATATATATATATATAAAGTTTTAAAATAAAATTAAATAAAATTTTAATAACAACTTGTAAATTACAAAAAAAATTTCAAATTCTAATTTGTAGAAAAAGTTTTTTTTTTTTTTTTTTTTTTTTTTTTTTGCCTCAACCCTACAATAAACAAGCTCTTAACACGGTCGGGTCGGTTTGGTTTTTCTTTGAAATTGTTCGAACCGAACCGGACCGGACCGGACTGAACAACATTTATATTTTGCCACGTAGTCGGGCCACGATAAAGAACATGCACTCGCGAGTGACCGGACAACGGATGCAAAAAGATGGAAAGCAATGAACACACCGAGATGGCACACAGAGAGCTTCGACTGCCTCCAATGGCGACACGGCTTCCCCTTCATCGAAGATCCAGAGTTCTCTCGATCGATCTCCCTCCCTGGCGTCCACTCCTCCATCGGCAACCATGGCTGACAACTCCGAGAAAAGGTTTCAGAAGGTCATGGACAAGCTCTATTTCGCTCCCTCTCCGAAGCCGAGGCCTCCGCTTCCGAGGTATCAAGCTATCGTGGATTTTTGTGGTTTGGTTTTGGTTGCTCTTTTTGTTTGTCCATGATTTTGTGGTTTATTTGTTTTTTTTTTATTTGCTGGGTAGAGGGAAGAGGGCGTTGGAGTTGGGGAAGCAAGAGCGGCTGAGGCTTCGTAGGGATTCGATTGGGTCTCTTGGACTGGTGCCGCAGTGTCGTCCTTGGGATCGGGGAGATCTGATGAGGAGGTTGGCTACTTACAAGGCCATGACTTGGTTTGGAAAGCCCAAGGTTTTGTTATATCTCTTTGTTTCTTTTCGATTTGGTTGTTCTTTTTAGTTTGATTGAGTCGATTGCCACAGAAAATCTGTTGGAGGAATTGATGATTTAATTTTATTTCTTAATTTTATTGTTTTTTCTTTTTTGGTAATTTTTTTTTGAATTAAGTGATGAATCCAATGGAGAACTTATTTGGTTCAGTGATATGAGTTAATTTGTGCTTTGGATGTTTAGTGTACATGTTGTTTGGATAGCTATTTATGGAATTTCAATTCCTGGGAACTGATACCTTTGCTGGAAGTATCAATTGTTGTGTTATTGAAGCATATTTGGAGTAGTCTAGCAGTTGTTTGGAAGATCTCAGGGTGGTGAAATATGGAGGATGTAATTATTTTTTTAGTAACCTGTCTTATATGTATGCCTCTTTGTTGTCACGTCAGGGTCTCTGTTAGTTATCAAAAGTATACGAAATGACTAGGTGTTCGTAATCTACAGTTATATAAATTTCAATTCATTATGCTGTATTATTTCTGTAAGATGGAATGCACACTAAAATACCAAACCTCTGAAAAATATTTTGATGGGTTTAAAAGATTTAATTCATTTAACTCCATGTTATGATCATTTGATAAAGTTGTTAATTTATGTTTTAGCACTTATTGTATTTGTGAGTTGTCTAGCGTCTTGACTCATTGATATTGCCACCTTTTTGCACATGTTATGAGCACTTCTAAGTTAGATTTTTGTTTTATTTTTTAAGATATGTAGAGGAATTGTATGTAATTCATGTATTATGTCCATAAGTTTTGAACAAGACTACACATTGAACTGGAAATTAATGGTTAGAGGGTACCTAAATTCCTAACACAGTTATATTGTAAGCTTTTTGCTCCTCTACTTAATTCTGAGACACTAGCAGACTTTGCCGGATTATCTCTTGGTTTTGTTATATCCAACAGTAGTTGTGTTGAACACTGTCAACCTTGTCTGTGCCAAACAAATTGTATACTGAAATGCAAACAAGAATAAAAACAAAGGTTGCTTTAGTTACTGCATGATCATAGTCTATTGGAGCATTACCTTTTTTCTTTTTTTGATTATTTGTTAGGCATTGCCTCCTCCAATAAAATATATTAAAAAATTTTCTGGCTTCTCAAATGTCTGAACCTTTTTAGGCTATTTACTGAAGACCCTCTCAGTCTGCACTACCAGAGAATGTGCATTCTTGAAGCTTGCCATTTACTCTGATGAAAGACTCTCTCCTTTCGTTATCTTTTCTTTTCCTTTTTTTCCAATAGTCTTCCTTTGGCAAGAATGGCCTACCAATTAAGCAGACATAAGCTTTATTTTTCTATGTTGAAGGAAAATTATTATCTTTTCATGCCTAATAACGGTCCCATCTTTGGCAGCACTATTCTTGTTATTAATGTTATCATGTCAGTGCTTGCGTGTGAGGTTTTTTTTTACTTTGGATAAAAGGGAAAAAAAAAAAGGAAAAAAGGGAGGAAATGAGATAATGGGAAAGAAAAAAGAGGGCTGTTTTGTGGCTTGAATTAACAAGGAAGTCCCAATTTCCTCCTTTTTATTGTCATAAGAGTTGTGACCTTTGTTATGGGGAAAGATATGGTATGTTTGGCCGAAAAAAGAAAATCTCAATTTGTATTTTACCTTATTATTTTTTCTTTATATTTTTCTTCACTTCACTCATTAACTAGACAACGAAGGAAAATTCTGAATTGGATTCAACAACCATTGTTATGGGAATGGATGTGGTAAATTTGGGGGAAACGGAAAGAGTCTTTTCCAAATTTTGTTTTGCATTATAATTTTCTCATTCACTTCTTTTCTTTACTTTATTTATTGACTTGGCAAGAAAAGTTCATATTTTCTTTTCTTTTCTTTTCATTTCTTGTAATAATTTTATTCTTCCATTTTCTCTCTAATCAAACACAATCTATTAGAAAAACTTATCTCTCACATGTTCAGTCTATGTTTTGAGACCCAAAATGTAGCCTAGCTTAGTTTTTCATTGATAATCTTTTCCAAGGAAAATTTTCAATTATGTTAACTGTAGGTTCATGACATCGTGCATATTTATTTGTATTTTCTCTTAAACATTTCTTTCTGTTATATTTCTTTTAATATGTGTTACATGAGAATATTTTGTTTTAGAGGAGAATTTATAAGAGGTTGCTGGTACCCTATTTCTTATCCAGGTGGTCAATCCTGTGAATTGTGCCAGGAGAGGTTGGATTAATGTTGAAATGGACACTATAGCTTGTGAAGCATGTGGAGCACGTCTTCTTTTTTCTACTCCTTCATCATGGTCGCTGCAGCAAGGTATTTGTCTATAATGTGTTATCTTAGTTTTGGATCGTATTGTTTAAGCTTTAATTATGTTTTGGCTATTATACCTCAAATATATTTGTCTCTGGCATGTGCATTAGAACTAGGGAATGTCTAGTTAACTTTTTATTATTTTGTGTTTTGGTGTTGTTTCTATGGCAAATTGTGTTTAATCACTGGATGATATTGGTAAAGGATATGTTCTTGTTTTGATGATATGTGCGTATGTCTGCGTGTGGCTACATACTATTCATGATGGCCTGTGTTTAAGAATGTGTTTAGTAATTTTCCTTCATTATTTTTAAAAAGTATGTTTTATTTCTAAAATGAAATTGTATCCATGATGCAGTTGAAAAGGCTGCTGCAGTGTTCAGCTTAAAGCTAGATAATGGACATAAGCTGTTATGCCCATGGATCGACAATGTGTGTGATGAAGCACTTGCACTACTACCTCCAACACCACCTGCAACTTTGATTGAGGGGTACAAAGAACGTGCTTCAATGCTCATTCGACTTTCTGCCCTACCAGCAATATCATCCTCAACAATAGGGTACATGAAGAGTCCTCAGCTTACACACCTTTTATCTCAATCTTCTCTTCAGTCAATTTCCTTAGCTTCTGGCATTAAGCTCTCAAATCTCTCTGGAGATAAGGATTTGGATGGTGTTTCTGAATCTGCTTTCTCAGATTTATACTACCAGGTTTGGAATACTTTGTAGCAAATTTAGTTGATAAAGAAAAGATAATTTGCTCGTATCTTTGAGTTGAGTAGAATAAATTTGGAACATCTCCTCTTCCAAAGCATCTCATTGTTACTTAAATAAGCAATCACCAACTTTTCTTCCAAAGTTTCTCATTGTTACTTAAAGAAGCAATCACCATCATCATGCACTTCCTATGAGATCCAATTTTCACTTATATGATGTTAGAGATCACATCAAATGTATAATATCGATAGTATAATTTGATGAAATGGACAGATACCATTGAGCACTGCTTTGAGTATTATAAAATGTCTTTGTGGGTTTAGGTTTACAATTCTATGCTATCAATATGATTATAATGGCAAAGGGCATGCATAACTTTAGACTCCGAGAGCAACGATGGGACTTCTTAAATTGCTCTCCTTTAAGGATAATTTCATTCTTCACCAGTGATGATTGATAGCTTGGACATACAGCATACTAGTGGAAATTGTAGTAATCATATGATCAAGAATTTCCTTAATATGAGAAAAGGTTCTCTATTGGTTTGTTGTATGAAGCTTAGGTCCAGTACTGAGCTTGAAACGTAGGGGTTCTCTTTCTTTTTTTTTGGTAGCATAAGGAGTACCTTTGTTCTTTTGTCCAATGTTGAGATACTGGATTTTCTTTATTTAAGTGACTATAATTATTTTAATACTCATAGTATGTGTTGCTACCATAAAAGAATTTTAAGAGAAGATGAACTTTTTTACTTTTTGCATGTAAATCTCATCACCATTTATCTTGCATGTCTATTAATTTCAATAAAAATTAAACAATGTCCTTAAAGAGCAAATGAGGCATCTTTTTAAGACTAAATTGTTAAATCCCACAACGCATGTCTTTTTTGTTTTTTTTAATCATGACATAAATTGCATAGTAGAGTTTGTAATTTGTTTTAACAATTGGATTTTTATAGTTAACGGTTAGTTTTAGGAGTTGAAGCTATTAGATGTAAACCAATCATATTATCCAAGCTTAATGCAACCTAGAAGCTTGGGCTAATTGGATGAGAAGACTACTATTGCATTGGTGATCAATGAATGAATGCTTTGGCTCTCATCTTCTGAATATGGTTTGGTTAATTAGTTTGTTTGATTTGGTACTAGCGTGAGTTTGTTTCAAGGGTAATGTATTTGATTAACTAATGGTCCCATATTGGTTAATTTGGTAAATATGGATCTGAATATGTAAGCCTGGATCTTTCATTCTATTAGCTTTAAGCTTTTGGTTTGAGTTGGGCCTAGATGATACAATTGGTTTGCATGAAGCCAAAGCATGCATATTTGGTTATAGATATTTTTAAGCCATTAAGTTCCTTAATAATTTTATTTAACTTTGACTTGATGAATTTAAAATTGGATTGTTTACTTTGATTCTATTGTTCTTTATAGCATATAGTGATATACTGGTCTAGTTTGAATTAAAGGGACTAAAATGTAGGTTTTATGAACATCAGGGACTATTTCCTTTTATATTTTTTTAAGCAAAATCTTTTATGGGGCAACAGCATCATTAATGGCACAGCCATGCAGGGATAAATTATAGGTTTTTGGACTAAACTGTTGTGAAGAGGAAACCTTGGGTTAAGTTTTTTGTAGCTTACCTTTTCTTATAAGAACTTTAATGCAAAATATGAGATAGTTTAATATTTTCATAGCATATTTGTCATTTTAAGCAAAATTGGAAACTGTTAATTGACTTATATCTAGTGACTAATTTGTGTTGTTTAATTTAGATACAGGGGCAAAAGTGTACTGTCTTACACTTTTGGAAAGTTGCAAGTTTGCAAGTCCTTATATTTATTGACTATGTAGAAGATCTGTAATGAAATGGCAGGGGCAATGCCTATGGAGAGAGTAGTGCTGCCCTGCTTTACCTTGCATTGCATGATCACAAAGAGCCCTATCCTCTTTTCTTCTATGTTAGGGGAATATTTGAAACCCTTCCCTCCTAGTTGACCTCTAACACTAACTTCCTTGACCTACTAAAGAGGTGCTATTTCAAGAATCAAAGCAAGATCTTTTGTTGCAAGTATGTGCATCTCATTTCATTCAATAGTGGTGATAGTGTTAACAGGGGATTTTCCCATGTTAAAAAATGTCAATTAAAAATCAGGGACCAGATGCTTTAAACTCTAGATTCGATTATTTTAAGTTGTTTAATATTTCTTAATTTTAAATCTCTACATGACCGCAATTTTTATTTAGTACCAAATAATTGTTCTCCCACATATGGTACAGAGAACCAAAATGCGGTAGTATTTATTCTGAACAACCTTCTACCTTTTCTTGCCTTCTGCTGAAAACCAGCCTTGGAAATCTACTATTCCTTGTAAGTTGTAAGGCGTTATTTCCCACGCTGAATCTCATTCTTACCCACCTGCATTGACTGTCTATCCTACTACTGTAAATTTAGCTCCACTGTGCCAAAAATCTTGTCCAGTTGGTATTGAGCCAGATTCAGATCATGCTAGCTATTTGCTCCTCCAATTAAATTTCTGTTGCCTGATTAAGTGGAATCAATTGAGGCTATATTTGCTGGAACAGAGTTGAAATTTTCTTCAATAAGACTATACACAGCCGAACCAAGCAGAATTCTGTTTAATTGAGTCTAAATCAACTAGTGGGGCCTAATCAAGTTGATCCTAAATGTGGGCACTGAATTTGTTTCGTGCTATGCTGGTTGTATTTTAAAACTATGCCTAGGTTTTTGTTAGCCTTTCAGGAGATCCAATTGATTTGAACAACAAAGTTTTGATTGTTTCCACCCGATTATGCTCTCCCCCTGAATGTGCATATTTCAATATGCCAGCATTGAGTAGGTTTAGCTTTTAAATGTGATCATAGAATCTTATTTTTATTTGGCTCCGTTTTCAATAGCAAATTATCACACTTACAAAATGTTGATTTTACAAAAATGTGAGTGCTATTTCTGTTATACATAACACAAAATTCTTTGAGAGTAAAGCTTGTCAAACTATTCCGCTACAATGGATGTATTGAACATTTATCTCCTGATCAAGTTCCCGATTTGTTTCATTTGACTTTTTAGGTGGTACTTGTCAAATAATCTTGTTAACTGACACTATGCCATTTTATCATGATTCTTTCTTTTTTCTATGCTCTTGATGTGCTAATGGCACATATCAATACTATATACAAGTTTTATATGATTTGCTATTCCTGCTAATGTTTTCAGGAATCCTCAAACTAAGTGGTAATAGTTAATTTTTGCAGTCACTAAAAATTATTAGTTTATGTGGATGGGAGCCTCGGCTACTTCCTTATTCTGTTGACCATGAAGATCAGTCGAGTCCTGCAAATGAAGCCCATTCATCAGGGTCTTCAGTACAGATCCCTACTGATGAAAAGATTATAATATATCCTGCAGGCCATTCTGATGATGTTAAAGTGGATAAGCATATTCCGCACACTCTTGATGAATATCAATATGATCCAACTTCGGTTGTATTGGACTGCAGACTTTGTGGAGCATGTGTTGGATTATGGGCTTTTGCAACCACGCCACGCCCTCTGGAACTTTTCAGTATAATTGCTTCCCCAGATTCCAATGGTCAAGATGAGTTATTGACTTCTAAGGATCTCCATAGCGTTGCAGGTGTTCTCAGGACTGAAAAGATGAAAACAAGCAATACGACTTCTAACAACGGGACTAGTGGTACTGACTATAATGGTGCGACAGCTGGTGAAAAGCCTCTTAGGTTAAATTTGACAATTGCTGGTGGTCCTCCACCAACCAAGCAAAATTTTAAACCAAGAGTATCTTTTCCTATAATTAGCCGCCATTTAAGAGCTCAGTTGGGTCCAGATTTGGGTTTCAGAAATTATCATTCATCTGGTAGTTCTTGCATGAATCACACGGAAAAGGAGTCCCTTTTAGTTCCACATGCGGATGATCTGCCACAAAATAAGAAAGACACTAATGATGTTCCAGTTATATCTGAGCACTCAGGGTCATTGAAGCGCAAAAGAGTAGATGATGTTACTATTCCTGAACATAGTCAGGTCAGTGATTTATTCCTGTAAAAAGGGATGCACTCAATATCCTCTTGACTGAGAATAATGATGGTATCTTCTGATGTCTCAATCCTTGATGCTCTGGGCTGTCCATCTTTGCAGGAACACTTTGTCAATTCTGAATATCAATTAGAGATTATGCCAAATGGTATAAATGATCCCGGCACTGCTGATAATAACCCAGGATGTGCAGGGGAAGAAGCACCCCATGCTGTCGGCACTGTTGGAGATGATACGAAAGTTGAAGGGTCATCTTCTACTTCAAATGCTACTGCTATCTCTACACATGCTAATGTCATTGAGAAAGACACCGATAGTTCTACAACTAAGTTGGTTCTCCAAAAGGCTACAGAAAGCAATCATCATGAAGTATCAGGTATTGTCAAAAACTACTGCTTTGCTATGGCGTTTCCTTTATTAAATAAGCAACTTACTGAGTCCAAAAAAGGTCACAATACTGATGTTATTTCTGATGCAACAATAGATCATCAAAAGATCAATGTGTTGAGAATAATTGTCCAAATTCCTGTCAATAATAATGCAAATGAAGCACAAATACATAACAATGTTCAATATCTGTCAATGTACATCATGCATATTAGCTTTAACACAGCTAAGGAAATAATAAATACAGTAGATTCGTAATCATTGTAGGAAAATGATCTGTTGGAGTTATTGTTTAAGGCTTTCTCTCTACTTGGACCTGTCATTTGTTCATAGTACTGAACATGCTGCTGTCAATGCAATGGCATGTTAGATGATCTCATTTATATTAGTTTTCTTCCTTATATTAGCTTAAAGGGATGAACTCTATGTACTATTATATCAATACAGAAATCCAGCAGAGTCTTTAAGTCAACTGTTGAATGTTAATGTTTAAATTTTAGTAAAAGGATTTGACTTAGTGCTATGTTTCCTATGTTTATCACATACTGTAAAGTAAGCTTCGTTTAACATGACATAACAGAGAAATAATTATATTGATCAATTGTTATGATTTTATGTTTCTTACCCCTCCTTGCAAGAGCTATCTCACCTACTATTTTTAGAGGGAGAGAAGAACCTTCTAACACTCTTTGAGAGAGAGAGAACCTCCACAAAAGTAACAACCTGGAGAACTATTATTCACTGGTAACTAAAAACTTCAAATAGCCACCTCCTGGCCTATGCCATGTGCATCACCCAAGTTCAAGTCTAACTCAAACACATGATACATACTAATTAAGGGTGAACAACCTAAATAGTTTCCTACTTTCTTTTGCACATTTCTATTTTGATCACTTAGTTTTTAAAAATTATGATTTGGTCCCCAATATTTAGTTTTTGTTACAATAAAGTCAATCAGATTTATAGTGTTAACGGCAATTATACGTGGCTTGCTACATATGAGGTTGGTGACGCAGAAAAGAGATGCCACGTAGTAAGCCACGCATGATCGCAGTTAACATCGTAAGCTCGAGTGGCTTATTGTAATAAAAACTAAATGTAGAGGATCAAATTGTAACTTTTTAAAGTTGGGTGACCGAAATAGAAATGCATAAAAAAGTACTGGACTATTTAGGTTGTTTACCCTACTAATAAATCCTAAATGCTAAATCTTAAGCTACTATGCTTTCTTCTGTTTCACTCTTTCATCAAATGCTCATTTAGATGATCTATGTTAGTCTGATAGCTCTGATTACATGAATTGGAGATCAGACTCCAATAATCTTCCTTGGTTCTCTTGGCTCTACTTGAGTAGGCAGTGGCTTCCTTAATTTTTGAGTCTTTTCAGTTGAGCTGTTTAAGGGTCTAGGTAGGACTATTCTTTAGGACTAATGTGTTGGCCTCATCATTAAATAGTCACATACAGAGGTGAACAAGTCATTGCATGTTCACCAACAGATCTGAGGAACCTATTTTTCTGTTATTAGATTGATAGGCTGTAAGCAGTTCATCACCCAATGGTATGCATTCCCAAGCCCAGTGAAGTATGGGAAGTTCTATCTCCAAAGTTGTATCACTGTAATTTGTGGGATTCATACCTATATTCATATTCGACTTCTATTCAGTTTCAGATTAAAGTCATAAATGTCAGATTTCTTTAATGTTTGGAAAAATAACTTACCTCTTCAACAATGACATTATCACTACAGAACTTAAATGTATAACTGGAAGGTAATGATATTCATTGTTTGTGGTCAGAGACATGCAATGAGAAGCCATTGCAAATCTTTGAAGTCTGCTGTTCCTGTGTCATGTAGTCCATCACGTGTTCTAGCAATTGAATATCACTGTTGTCACTCAGTTTTAGTTTGCTGGCTTCAAACAAAATGTGACCAATGTGTTTTTTTGATGTTGTGCCTCTGATAAAATATTTCAATTTAAGTTTTGTCGTGTTTATAGCTTCCATTATTTATCGAGATCAATGGATAAAGAATTCTAATTCGTTAACCAAATGTAGATGCTCGGGATGCACACAGTAAATTCAGAGAGTTTGATCCAATCAGACAACATAGACCATTCTGCCCATGGATTGCTCCTATTGATGGAAAAAGCACTTCTGGTTGGAAACTAACTCTTTCTGCTCTAGTTCAACAGGAGAAGAGTTCTTCTCTTCCTTCTTCGCAGTCAGAGGCACCACCTGCTTTACTTGATGAGGTAAACTTTCATTGCCTAGTTTCTTCATTAAATCTCATTGTTTCTATAGCTCCAACATGCACATTGATAAGGTCTAATTCGCTGAGCCACTCATGTTGGTGAGAGATTTATATTAAATGTACTGCACTGCTCTTACTGTCACATTCCGCTGTTTTGCATTATTCATATTAACAGGTTGATGATCCGGTCGATTCTGTTCGAAAGCTTTTCATGTCCCCGGCAGCCAAAAAAATAAAGAGCAGTCATTGAAATGACGATCACCACATTGGTTCTTGACATTTGGTGTTACCGGGTTTTTGACAGAGGTTGGTCTGACCGTACAAGTCAGCACCTGGAATTTGCACTAACTACATCCATGTGGATGGCATTTTGAGGTGTTTTGTTTCCTATGTGAAAATTTTATGTGTATTACATTATATAGGCAACAAAGAGCTGTGTTGGATTATCGGAAACTATGGTGATGAAATACAAATTTCAAACAAATTATTTATCTTTAAATGTCTATTATTTGATGTTGTTGTTCCAAAGGTGTTAGAAATGATCAAGTGAAGCTTGGCTGCCAATGTTGGCATATTGTTTTTGAGAAATATGGAAATATCAGCGTGATCACTATAAATATATGGTAATATTTGTGCTTGCAAACAGCTCAGGATACTCTTAAAGGAATTTTGGTCGATTGGCCCCTTTGTGTGTGTGTGTATTTTATTTAAATGAAAAGAGTAATTCAAATTGTTTATTCCGTAATAAATTATGAGGAAAGTGTATTTTCAGCTTAAATAAAAAAACAATTCTCAATACTAAATGGTTTTATTATAGTTAGTATGAAGAGTTACTAATCAACCAAATGGAAAAAGAAAAAGTTTTTTATAAAAACAAAGTCTTACTAATAATCCCCTTGTGTGTGTGTGTTCTATTTAAATGAAAACGTTAAGAGTATTTGAAACGACCAGGATTTTTGTAAATGTTTTATTGAATGTAATGAATCAAAATCATTGAATATGCTTGATGCGGATCCATATACTGTAATTGTTGTTATATACATACTTGATTTTTTTTTAATAAAGTGGACAAGTTATGTCAAACTCGTGCACAGACTAAGAGTTAATGTTGCAACCCACTTGTCCGGGAATTTTTTCAGGAGTCGAGGGATGGGGACGGGGCCCAAAAAAAATTTTTAGTCGGAGTTGGGGCCGGGGAATATCCTCTTGTCCCGGTCTAGCCCGAAATATTAAATATATAATTTAAATAATATATGTATATATAATATTATATTTTATGTTATAAATATCTAAAAAAATTGAAAACCCCATGTATTTATTAAATTAGTAAAATATTTATAATTAAATGAGCATTAGTATAAAATTAAATAAAATTTTAAACTTATATTAACTATATTATATTTTTAATTTTTTTCAAATTTTATAAATAATTTATTGGTGATTGTGTATGTTGGTATTTTGTGTTAGGTAGTATTTATAAATGAGTCGGTCAATTATTAAAAAATTTTATGGAATTTTTAACAAATATTTTATAAGTTTTATTTTAAATAATAATAATATTTTAATTTATTAATCAGGGCTAGGGAATCCCCGAACCCGAAAAATCCCGGCGGGGATGGGGACGGGAAAAAAAAAATCCCCGTATTGAGGTTTGGGGCCGAGGCTGAGAAATGTATCCCCGGTGAATTTCTATCCCGTTGACATCTCTATATTCACCCTATGTAAGCTAAGATTCAAATCCACTTCTTTAATAAGGATACGAACATTCTACACATAGACTCGGGGCTAATAAACTAATATGTGTATATCAAAATTTAGAAAAAATAATAATAAATTTTAGAACAAAGCAAAAGACAATATTTATATTTAGTGAACAGTCATGTTACCAAAATTATAATTTATCTTTTTCTCTATGGTGACGATGTTTCAGCAAAATTCTTCATATAAGATAGGTATGAAAATTAACAAGCAAGATGCGTTATCCTCATTGTCTTTTTAACAATGATTGAAAATTGACATTATATTTAAATACATATGTATGTATGTAACAAATAAGATGTTTACTTTTATATGTCTTATTTTGTTGAGCTAAATTTGTTTATTTGAATATAAGG